>PVLA01000900.1:125287-434825 GCA_004027455.1 Hydrochoerus hydrochaeris | reverse complement strand
CAAAACGCACATCAAATTGCAGAATTCGGTCCCGGAAGGTTAGGAAATCGCCCCCGGAGAAATGGGTGGGATTTAATAGGCGGCCAAAGGCTTCCTGTCCATCCCCTCCTGGAGCTGCCCGCGTTGATGTGGGCGGGGAGACCGAAAGGAGAGAGCGAGCTGCGGCTCCTGGTGAAATGGGAAAATGGGCTCGACCGGGGGAGGAGTATTTCCATTCATAAGGCGCTCGGAGGGGACGGGTGTTTCCCAGAGAAAAGCCTCTTAAAGTGCCGGAGTCCCCGACCATTTGGATCTCCCATTGGCGTTCTCCGGGCCTGTAAATCCTGCTCCCCGAGCAGCCCCCAGTGCCTCAACAGGGTGACGGGAGAGGGACACAGGTGCGTTCCACGCTTCGCCTCAGCCTCCGAGAGGAAGGAGAAGGAGGCGGATCCGGGGCGGGCTGGAGAGAACCGGGGCCGGAGGGCGGCGAGGATGTTCCAGAGGACCACGAGGAAGGAAATGCAGAAGTAACCCTCAGCATGGCTTCCCGGCGCGCGCTGCTGTCCGTGCCCTGGGCCTCCCCTAGCGGATGGGCTCTCCTGCGGAGGATTAAGGATGGGAGGTCCCACGGGGTGGGGTGGGGGACGTGGAGAAGTTGGGGCTAGAGCAAGGAGATGTCCACGGACGGTGAAACAGGAAGGGCCACGGAAAAGAAAGACGAGACACTGGAGACAGGAAGAACCCAGGTGTGCTAGTTTGCAGCCGTCCAGTGTGGACGCCAGCACGTTGGGAAGCCCCTCTTCTGGGAAACCGAAGCCAATAGAAATGGAAGGCACCAAAACAGAGCATCATGCATATTGATTAATAGGAAGATGCTAAAGAATTCTCTACAAAGTGGACAGGCATTCTAAGCCTAGACTTGGATTCAGGAAAGAATCAAATTTGAGACCCATTTCTAACAGAAATATTCTTTTAAAAATCTCCCTACACTTAAATTTCTTTATCTGTAAAATGGGAACAATAAAGCCTATCCTGTCACAGAAAGTTATTGGGAAGGTCAAATAAATAATGGATATGACAGTCCTTTTAAAATTAAGGTACTGTACTACTGCCAACCATTATGACCATTCTACAGTCAAATGGTTTACTTTGTGAAAGGTAAGAGGGAAATGATCATAGCAAATTTGTTTAGCAAAACCTATAGGAACTATAAGTTGACTGGTAACTTTTAAGGCTTACTTAATTCAATTATTTTTCCATCACAGAAAAAAAGAATGATCTATACTTTAGGATAAAGAATAGTAAATTCTGTATGCTATATACTAAACATTCAAATGAAATCTTTGACAACTAAGAAAAAGACTGTGAACAAATATCAAGAAAGATGTTTTTGAGTAGCCAGGTAAAAAATCTACAGACAACAGAGAAGCTGCCCATTATAATGACTACAGTGGCCAACTTTCATGGTACTTGCAAAAACCACTCTCTTGAAGGGGTAGCAAATTGGCTTGTTAGGGTGATCAGATGCTCTCACCACCCTCCTTGCAGGTTGGACTCCCTCGTGAGGCTCTCATCCACTGTTCACCCCAAAAACCACAGCCATAAGACAGGTTCCAGTTTTCAGTCAGAGATAAATTATTTTGCAAAGAATGATGAAGAGGTAATCAATCAAACAAAAATAAATCAGAATCATTTTGAAGAAAATATGGATATAATCAATGTTTCTAAGAAGATGACAAACATTTTGTATGATTAAAAGAAAGTTCAAGGATTTACTCAGACATTTCTGGGAAACTTGAGGTTCTGAGAAAGTATATAATAATTGAATTTTTTGTTTTCTTTTCTTTCTTTTTTTTTTTTTTTTGGTACTGGGGATCAAACTCACCACCTTGCACTTACCAAGCAAGCACTTGAACCACTGAGCTAAATCCTGAGCCCATAATTGTGTTTTTTAAGGGAAAAAGAGGTGTCTTATATAATACAGAAACAAAGGACAAAGTATGTATTGAAAAACTATTCTCCTTTAATCTGTTTACTAGTCCTGCTGTATGTCATCATTATGCCTCCTGTTAGTTACCCCACAGAGAATATAATGCTATTAAGGTCATGGATCCCAAATTTAGCCTAGGTTTGAATTTCGGCTCTGCCTCATATAAGCTGTGTGATCTTATGCAAGTCCTTTAACTTCTCTATGCTTAAATATCCTCGCCTGAAAGATGGTCATATACATCCACATCGAACACCATTGTCAGGATTAAATGAGTATACTATGAGAATCTAGAACAGTTCCTGGGAAGCTGTTTTGGCAATCCTGCTTAAATTGCTTAAATGAACCCAATATGTTCAAGTCAGTTCTGTTTCAGACACTGGAAAGCCTGCAGTCACTTCTTTAATTGATACCTCGGTTCACAAACTTAATTTGTTCTAGGATTTTGGAAAAGATAGCCACATTTGTGTTTGTATGGGATAGGTGACTGCAGCTGTGTTTGTCACCTGATGCAGAGTTTGCAAACAAAACCAAAGTTTTGTAAATGCTTTATCCCTTCATGATGAATATCAGCATCTGAAATATCTTTCTATTCCTTTTTAAATTCCCTCTTCCCTTAGCATCTCTGATATAATGTTCTTCGAAATCCTCACTATTTTGCCTCTTCTATTGCTTAATGAAGTATTTCAAAAATAAATTATTTTTTTAAAAGAAGGTCTAAAAATATAAAATAAAAATAAAAAGGAAGCCTAAGAGTGCTCCTCAGTGATAAAGTGCTTGCTTACCATGCATGAGACTCTGGGTTCAATTCCCAGCACTCCAAAGGAAAATAAATAAATAAATTATGGTATCATGAACACTACTATCATCAGATATTAATATTTTATACTGCGTTAGATATTTTGTTTCAAAAATAAAAGATTTTAGAGATATTAAAAGGCCATAAAAAATTATTCTGGGCCAGGTGTGCTGGTACATGCTTGTAATTCCAGCACTCAAGAGGCCAAGGCAGGAGGATCACCATAAATTAGAGGCCAGCCTGGCTACATAATAAGCTCAAGGCCAGCCTAAATTACATAGAGAGATTCTGTCTCAAAAAAAACAAAATAAAGCCAGGCCTAATGGTGCACACTTGTAATCCCAGCACTCAAGAGGCTGAGCCAGGAGGATTGCCACAAACTCAGGACAAGCCTAGACTACATGGGAAGCTCAAGGCCAGCCTAAACTGCAGAGTGAGACTCTTTCTCAAAAACAAAGATAATCAAATCAAAATTATTCTGAATTTGTGGTCAACTATTATAATCCCAAAATGAATATTGTAATCTAAGTATTGTAATCTCTTTTCCAATCTTCCTCACAATCCAAAAATTTATATTTGTAGTCTCATTGAGACGTTATTGGAATCCTGGAAAGTTAACTCCAGTCTACCACCTCTAATACAACCCACAGCGAGAATAAAGACACCAAGACATTTTCAAAGGGCAACCAAGGGGTCCTAAACCCAATCTAAGTAAGGATATGCAGAAAAAGGCCATAACCCAAGGTCTCTCCCAGAATTTATTATCTTGTGAAGAAGGGAATGGCTCAAGGATGAGTGACAGTGAGGATGGCTGGAACTACATGAGTAACTTGAGCTGGCTGGCCAGGTAGGATAAAAAGGCATCTTTGCAAAATGCAGGAAGAATGACATGCAGAAGAATCAATCTGCATAATTCAATTAAGGTAGCAATTGAATTGTTTTTGGAGGCTGTTGCTTCAGTTTCTGATATGTAAACTTTTGTGCCCTGGGGACTCATAGCCTCTTTATTTCAAGGCTCATATCCAGTTGACATTCTTGGAGCTGACTGATTCTGTCATCCCACTGTGCTCCTATCTTTTACAGAAAGCAAAGCAAGCACTATGTGAGGAAACAGGAGACTGTCAGAATGGCCCCAAAGATTCCATATCAGTACTTCAGCTGGCCTTATTTGCATTGCTTAAAGCCAATTGAAGAGAGAAAGATATACCACAGCCAGCTCTCTACATATCTGTATATGGAAACATGACTCAGTTTAACTAACGTTGCAACAATTGTGCTGCATTCAAGGAGAGGTATCAATGTAGTCTATAGTCAACTATATCCTCACATCTAATTTATTCATTTATTTGTTCAGCAACCACTATTGAGTGCCTATTATATACCAAACACTGTTCTAGGCACTGTGAATCCTAAAGTGAAAGGAGGGGGAAAAAAATCTCTATTTAATGGAACTAATATTCTAGTGGGAAGGCCAAAAGAAGTTAAAAGTAAAATACACAGTACATTAAGTACTGGTAAATACTAAAAAGAAAAGTATTAAAGTAAAGAAAGAGGTAATTTGTACTGAAGGGAAAGGTGTTGAAATTTTGACTAAGATAAAATTTCAGATAAGGTAACTAAATAAGTACTATGTCTTGTCTATTTTCATAAGCAATACATATTGTTTTTTTTTTCTTTCAGTGCTGGGGATGGAACTCAGGATCTCCTGCATGCTAGGCAAGCACTCTACAACTGAGTTCCATACCCCCCAGCCCTGTACATTATCAAATTGTATATATCTTTATAAACTTATGCTTTTTGCTCAATGGCACGTTTTGACTTAATCATATCTACTAACCACTAACTTTAATTTTTAATACTGTATAATGTTTCATTGTTTAAATATCCCACAATTAATTTACTTACCATCTTGTTGATGAAAACTTAGATTAGTTCCATTTTTTTCTATTATAAAAAGAAAACATTCTTGCTCTTATGTACATAGGCAAGAATTCTCAAGAATATGCTCAACTTTAACCCTTATAGATACAGTCAAATTCCTCACTGGAGTGACTTCATTATCTAGATTACACTTTTAGTATGGTCAAATAAATTACTGTTGGATACACTCTCTTAAAGACATCAACTATAAATTCTGGATAAAAGAACAAAAAAACTATCTGAAAGAATTAGAGAGATTATGGAGAAACATCATGGCTTGGAAAAAAGGAAAGATCCAGAATAACTTTCCATTGCTTATGGCTTTTAATGTGAGCCACACATAGTGACAAAAACTCCTGTATCATTCACAAATCCTTTTTGACCTGAAGTAACAAAGTACACAGTTTATAATAACCACAACTGTTAGAAAATGAGGAAGAGCTATAGGCAGAAAGCCGGAGAGGAGGAAATATTAATTATGTATCTTTTGACTACATTTCAAGCTGACCTGTGAACTACACATGTGCTAGGTTGCTTATAAATAACTACAACTCAACTGAAGATGAAGAAATAATTGGAAATTTGAGCTGCCACCCAAGAGTTAGTTTGCATTTTATGTCTCATTAGTTACCTGCTTTAAAAACACACACATGGGGAGGAAAATAATAGAAGGTAGAGTCTCTACAATGTAATATTTACTCAGTCCAAAATACAATCTAAACCTAGTTGATAGAAAAAAAGAAAAAAAAAACAGGAAGTCAGACATGGTGGAACATGCCTGTAGTATCAGCTACTCAACTACTTGGGTGAAGTAGAAAGATCATTTGAGCCCACAAGTTTGATACCAGCCTAGGCAACATAGAAAGCTTCTGGCAGGCAGGCAGGCAGGAAAGGAAGGGAAGGAGGAGAAAAAAGAGGAATGAAGGAAAGAAGGCAAAGAAAGAAAGAAAGAAAGAAGGAAGGAAGGAAGGAAGGAAGGAAGGAAGGAAGGAAGGAAGGAAAGAAAGAAAGAAAGAAAGAAAGAAAGAAAGAAAGAAAGAAAGAAAGAAAGAAAGAAAGAAAAGAAAGCTCATTTAACCCATTGTGAAGAAAAAACAAGATGATAGAGATATCATAATTAGGATTTTAAATTATCTAATTTAAGGGCTAGAACTGTAAATTATCTAGGTCTCCTCAGTGAAGCAAAAGAGCATATGCTCATTATGGCTGTAAAGATATGAATGTTAGGAGAGAAATAGAAATTATTTTTAAAAGAGTCAACTAGAAACTATAGAACTTTAAAAATGTATTTTATATTTCAAAATCATGGGGTAAGATTAATAATAGAATGCAAAAAAAATAATTGAAACTGCATGTAAACATGAAGATAAATCCATAGATATTATCAAATACAAAGAAAAAATAGAACAAAATGAACATAGCCTAGGAGACTGTGAGACAATAGTAAAAGATCTAACTTGCGATTAGTCACAAAAGGAAAAGTTAAATAGAACTCGTAGGAAAAAAACCACCTATTTAAGAAAACAATAGCTTGAGATTCCCTAAATTTGGTGAAACAAAAATTTGTAGATTCAAAAAGAAATGAAAACCCCACATAGAATGAATATAATGCAAATCAAGACTAAATCAATCACATTCAAACTGCTAAAAAACAAAGATAAATAAGAAATCTTAGAAACAGAGAAGAACAACACACATTTCTTACAAGGGAACATCAGACTAACATGAGTTCTAGTAAAAAATACTGGAAGCCAAGCATGCCCATAATCACAACACTCTGAGGGGCTGAGGCAGAAAGATCACAAATTCAAACTCAGCTTAGGCAAATTAGTGACTCAGTAAAACCCTGTCTCAAAATTTATAAAAACTAAAAATAAAAAACAAATGGGACTGCAGTTCTGTGAGAAGAACCCGGGTTCAATCATCAGTACAAAAAAAAGAAAGAAAGAAAAAAAAAAAGGAGCTCAGACAACAACGACAAAACTTCTTTAAAATACTAAAAAGAGAAAAATATCAAGACAAGTAATCATAGCCAGCAAAAATACTCTTCAAAATGAAGGTAAAGATAATTTCAGGTACAAGAAAACTAAGAGAATTTGTCACCAGCAGACTCGTGGTACAAGAAATGTCATAGGAAGTTCTTCAGCCTGAATAATGTCAAATGAAAAAGCAGATCTTTTCCCAGCCCATATCTTTTTTTTTTCACTTTGTTTATGGGGTCTTTTATTAAACGGAAGTTCTAATGAAAATGTAGCCAAGTTTTTCAGTCTTTGTGTTTATAGTTTGTGCTTTTAATATTTCAAGAAATTGATTCCTATCTCTATATAGATATTTCACTATAAGATTTTTAAAGTTTTACTTTTCATATTTAAATGTTTGTTTCAACTTACTAATGTGTATGGGATAAATGGGGTTAATCTGTAGATAAGTAGCAACCTAACCCTCTATTAAATTCCTCCTCAAAGACTTAAAACTCCTTGGCAACTTTGCATAAATCAAGTTTCTATGTATGCATGAGTCTATACTATCTTTCCATTTTGACCCACAGGTCTGTTTGTATATCCCTCTCTTAAACCTACTGTTTTAATAACTACAGCTTTTTTATGAGTCTTTATAGGGTGAGTTATTATCTTTTGTCTTGGCTATTCTTGATTCTCTGGTTTATTATGTAAATTTTAGAATTAATATCCCTCTCTTAAACCTACTGTTTTAATAACTACAGCTTTTTTATGAGTCTTTATAGGGTGAGTTATTATCTTTTGTCTTGGCTATTCTTGATTCTCTGGTTTATTATGTAAATTTTAGAATTAATTTATCAATTACATTTAAAAACTTGTTGAAATTTTTATTGATTACATTGAATTTATGGATTTAGGGATATCTGGTATCTCAAGTGTTCTCATCTATGAACCTGGTTTTTCTTTCCATATAGCCAGATTTACAATGTTACAACTTTTTCTACAAGAATCCTAATTTTTTTAGTCAAATTTATTTCTAAGTACCTTCCTAGGTACTTATGAGGTGTGATCAAACTATTTAGTAAATGTTTACATACTAAAAATTGTTACAGTAAAAGATGTATTGCCATTATTTGCCCTCAAAACATTCCCCCTTTTATTTTTTTTGCACAATTTTCCATTGTTCTTGTCACTTTCTGAAGCAGTTTAGAAGTCTGCTTTTGTCTTTATGAGGTATAATGAAAAATATGATGAATTCTGCTGCCAAGATCCATCCAACAGAAAGACATGCAGCAAAAACATTATACTATGTCCTTACCCATCTTATTCACTTGATCTGACAATGTACAACTTCCAGCTTTTCCCCAAAGTCAAAATGATCGAGAAAAATTGTTTTGAACTGATTCAGGATTCAAGACAGGCACAACAGCACAACTTAGGAGAGTCACAAAAGAAGACTTTTAGAACACTTCAGAAAGTGGTGAGAGCAATCGAAGGATATGTGTTTGAAGTGAACAAGGGTATTTTGAGGGGGATTAATGTCAACGTGTCTCTTACTGTAATAATTTTTTTAAATTTAAGTATCCATCATATTTTTGTCATACTTTGTATTTACTGTTATTTTGAATGGAACGCTGTTTCAGTCTACAGCCTACCACCCTGAACATGCTAGAAATCACCTGAATGGAATGCTGCTTCATGTTACATTTTCTACTTAGTTATTACAATATAAAAAGTATTAACTTTACATTGATCTTATATCCTGCAACCTTGTTTATCTCTCTTATATGTTCTATTAGTTTGTAGATATGTAATTTGTGGCTGTTCAATGTAGACAAATTTGTCATCTATAAATAATGTGTTCTGACTCACACATCCTGATTATTATAACTATTGTTTAATCTTATTATACTGGATAATGTCTCCAGAATAATATTTTTTAAAGTAATGTAGAATATCCTTTCTTTCTTCCTAATTTTACTAATAATATTTCTAAAGTTCATTCCTAAATTCATTCCATACATATTGTAGGACATTTTTATGCATGCACTGAGGAAACAGAAAGCTTCCTTCTATCATATTAAGCTAGAACCTATTTCTTTAAATAAATTTTGAATATTTACATATTAAAATTATTACAGTAAAAGACACATTGCCATTATTTGCCTTCAAAACACTCTCCCTTATATTTTTTAGCACAATTTTCCATTTTTCTTGTCACTTTCTGTAGTGGTTTAGAATTTGAAACATAAGAAATGCATAAACCATAAAGTTTAGCCATTACATTATTAAGTTAAAAATCTGCATAAATACTACTTAAATAATTCAATGAAACATTGACAACCCTCTCAAAAAAACCCCATGTGCCCATTATACTCACAACCCCTTCCCTCTTTTCTAAGCAGAAAATATTTACAGTAATAATTTCCTCTTTTTTGAGTTTTTTTTGCATTTATTTAGAAATTAAATGTTTTTTATCTATTTTTTCATTAGTGCCTGTTTGCAATTCATACAGTTTACAATCATCTTTGGAATGCTTCCATGTGCATATTATATCTTATTTCTATTTTCTTTAACCCTCTTACCCTTCTCTGCCCCTTCTCCATCTCTTTTTTTATCCTAGTTGATATTATTTGTCTTAGCTCATGTTGTGGCTTATAGCATTTACATTAATTGGAGTTATTAGATTCCTGTATATGGCACATCTTTTTTTTGTTAAAGAGGGTAAAATTAAACACAACAAAACAGAACAAAACAGAACACAAGAAAGCAATGTAAGAAACATAAATTTCAAAGCAAGACAACCAGAGATCTTCACTATCTATCATATTGTCTCTTGTTTTCTTCCAAATAGTTGTCCATATCTTCGCATACAGAGAATTCATACAGGAAGAAACCAAAAACATGACAAGAGTAAGAAACAAGAAAAAGACCCCAGCCCAAACCCTGAGAACATTGATCCAGGAGAGGGAAATACAAAAGAGACTGAGGGCAACAAACATGCAACATCAGACACAGCATCAATGGACATTAGGAGATATCTTTGGGACCTCATAGACAAGCTCAAAACTGAAATATTAAATCAGGTGAAGCAAGATACAAGCAGATTAATAAAAAGAAATGCTAAGCACCTCTCAAGAAGACACAGACAGAAGAAGGGAGGAGCACAAAAAAAGGAGAGAAATGTTCAATAAAGAATACAAAGAAAATCTCGAATACATGAAGCAGATTCAAAGAGATTACCAGGAAATTAAAAACTCCATTGAAAACTGGCAAAACTGCTTAAAAGAAACCAACGATAGACTATCAAAACTTGAAGACAGGTTTGCAATGTGTGATCATGAAAGGAAAGATCTCTTAAAAATAACAAGAAAACAGATAGCAACAATACAAAGGCTAGAAGACAACAAGAGAATCTGTAATTTAAGAATAACACACGTGAATGAAGAAGCAGGAATAAAAACAGGCAAATTACAAAGGCTATTCATGGAAATAATTAAGGAAAACTTCCCAAGCATGGCAAAAGAAAATGATATTTGGATATATGAGGCATACAGAACTCCAGCCACCTACAACCAAAACAGATTTACACCCAAACATATAATAATCAAGATACCGGAAATTCAATATAAAAACAGAATATTAAAAGCAGTCAAAGAAACAGATCACATATAAAGAAAAGCCCATCATGATCATGGCAGACTTCTAGACACAGACCATCAGATTAAGAAGAGCTTGGAGCAAAGTATTCCAAGTCCTGAAAGAAAATAACCTCCAACCCAGATTGATGTACCCTGCAAAACTGTCACTAGAAATTAATGGAGAAACAAGATGCTTCCATAACAAAGAGGAACCGGGGGAATTTGTGACCACCAATCCTATTCTACAGAGAATACTGAAGGACATTCTAGAGAGAGAGAAAAAAAACCAGGATTTCAGGAACAGTGGTAGAAAGGCCTCAATGAACAGAGCAGGCAGTAGAATGAAGGAGAAAACTAGACAATCAATAGCAGAAAAATAGCATAGCAGAAATGAGGCAGAGAAGGTTGGCTATAATCTCTAACACAGATGGCCTTGATACACTAAAAAAAAAAAAAAAGAAATACAGGCAGAGTAGATCAGGAGGTAGGGTTCATCGAAATATTCTGTATAAGAAAGAGGGTTTATGGACCAAAAATCAAATATGAGAACACAATACTCTATGTGACAGGGAGCCAGAAAGAAATAGGGGCAACTCGACCAGCACCTGCAGATAGGTTGGAAAGACAGGGTACTTACGTGCAGTAGAGAACTACTCAGCTATAACGAAGGAAAACCTTGAGGCTTTTATAGGTAAAGGAATACAACTTGAGATCAAGTCCAGGAGCAAGAAGATTTGGAACCATTTAGGTAACTAGCAGGTTGCCCCCCCAATCTAAAAACTGAGGGAGTTGGTGGGACCCAAAATGTGCAGCACACTGTGGGAGTGAAAGGGGAGGAATAGTCTAAAAAAAGAAGGCAAAGGATATTGTTAATAGTGTATCAGGATTTAAAACCCACATTACTCACACCGCTCTATTTAGATGGATTATATTCTGTTCCAGTTTGTCTACTTGTACTAGACTTGAGGGCACAAACATCCCAAAAATAGCAGGATATAGTATGGTAATCATCCTTAATTTCCTATTAACTTAATCTGAAGTTCTATATAACTTACACTGTTTTACCATGACCAATCTTAATTGAATCTGGTTTGTTAGATTGCTGTTTTGTATTGACAGATTTTATTCAAAGCTGTTATGATTGATAGTATCAAGTCTGAGAGTATAGGCAAGTACACTGAAGATGACAAGATTCACTAGGATACCCACTCTGGTTTGGGCGGCTCAGTGGGTCATGGTAGGTGCGAGTTTGGGTGGCTCCTGCAAAAGATCGTGGCCACTAATCATAGCTGCTCCAATGGTAGCTCCGAGACTATGTGTTTGACTAGCTTTTTTCCTTTTGGTTTCTTCCTGGGTCAAGAGGATCCATCTCCTTCTGTCTGGATCTATCCAGGATGTTTTATTCTAGCATATGAGTTGTTCCTCTCCAGGGAGGCTCTGTATTTTGTTGCTTACTGATCGGCCATCTTTAGCCCCCCCCCCACATCTTTTTTCTTATTCCCCCTTCTCTTCCTCCTGACCCCTTGTTCTTTTACCCATGAATCCCTTCTCTTATTGCACAAGATGGGTTCTCTTGACCCTTCGTATTGATTCTATATAATTTTCTTGTTAAAACTTTGCCTCACTAAGACTGAGAGATACCATGTGGTATTTAATCTCGTGTGTCTGATTTGTTTCACTCAACATTATATTTTCCAGGGGCATCCATTTCCTTACAAATATCTCAAATCTGTCATTCTTTATAACCAAGTAGTATTCCAGTATATATAGATTTCTTTGTCCAATCATCTATTAATGGGTATATAGGCTGCTTCCAGGATTTTGCTATTATGAATTATTCTGCCATAAATACTGATATGCAATTATTGCTGTAAGCTTTTGGGAAAAGATACCTAGCAGGAAGATAGCTGGGTTCTATGGAATTTCTAGTTTCAGTTCTTTAAAAAGTTCCTGTACTGATTTCCAGAATGGTTGTACCAGTCTACATTCCCACCCACAGCCACAGTAACATTTGTTATTGTTTGATTTCCTAAAGATTGACATTCTTTCTAGAGTAAGATGGAAGTCTTAGGGTTGTTTTAACTTGCACTTCTCTAATGGTCAGAGATGTTGAACATTTTCTCATTTATCTGTTAACCATTCATAGTTCTTCAATGAAGTGTCTGTTCATTTCTTGTACTCATTTATTGACCATTCTTTAATTGTAGGTGGTTTGATTTTTTTTTAGCTCTTTATGTATTC
The DNA here is from genome assembly GCA_004027455.1 of Hydrochoerus hydrochaeris. Taxonomy (NCBI): domain Eukaryota; kingdom Metazoa; phylum Chordata; class Mammalia; order Rodentia; family Hydrochaeridae; genus Hydrochoerus; species Hydrochoerus hydrochaeris. Next base: position 422,300 of record PVLA01000900.1, on the reverse strand, counting down.
CAGATATTAGTCCACTGTCTGAAGAGCAGGTGGCAAAATTTTTTTCCTCTTCTCTAAACTGTCTCTTAACTCTAGTAATTGATTCTTTTGGTGTACAGATATTTAGTCTGATATAAGCCCATTTGTTGATTCTTGCTGTTTTTTCTTGTGCTTTTGAGGTTTTGTTTAGAAAATTCTTTCCTACAGCTATGTCTTCAAGTATTTTATCTATTTTGCCTTCCTCTAGTTTAATGTTTCTGTTTTAATGTTTAGGTCTTTGATCCATTTTTATTTCAATTTAATATATGGTGAGAGATAAGGGTCCACTGTCATTCTTCTGCAAAAGATAGCCAGTTTTCTCAACATCACTTGTTAAATAGGCTATCTTTCCTCCAACATGTGCTCTTGGTCCCTTTGTCAAACTCAGGTAGTTGAATGTGTCTGGGGAGATTTCTGTATCCTTGATTCTGTTCCATCCATCCACGTGCCTTTTTTTGTTCCAGTACCATCCCCTTTTTCATTACTATTACTTTGTGGTATTTAGCTTGAAGTCAGGTATTGCTATGCTGCCTGCTTTCTTCTTATTGCCCAAAATTACTTTAGCTATTTTGTGTCTCTTCTGGCTCCATATGAAATTTAGAATTTTTTTCTCTACATCTGCAAAGTATGCTGTTGGTCTTTTGATTGGGACTGCTTTGAATCTGTGTAACAGTTTTGGGAGTATGGCCATTTTGACAATATTGGTTCTGCCTATCCAGAAACAGGGCACATCTTTCCATTTTTTGATGTCCTCTTCAATCTCCTTCTTCAGAGTACTGTAGTTTTCTTTGTAGAAGTCTCTCACTTCCTTGGCTAGATTAATTCCTAGATATTTCATTTTTTTAAATCTACTATGAATGTTATGGTTTCCAGAATATCCTTCTCATCCAGTTCCTTGCTGGTGTAACGATTTTCTCTCCTTATAGGTTTCCATCTATAAATATTCTCAAACAATATAACTATATTTCCTTATTTAAAAGTGTTATAAAAATGGAATGATGCTATTGTTTTAGTTGTTGCTACTTTGGCTTAACATTGTAAGATTCAATAATATGTCACTTAGCTATAGTTTGTTCACTATCAACGTGTAATATTCCATTGTATTCCACTATGATGAATATTTAAGCTTTTGAGTTGATGATATGATTATTGTTTCAATTTTGTTACAATGAGTTGTATTTTTATTTTTAAATTATAAATATGAACTCATTAATTGCACAAGTGAATGGATTTCACTGTGACATTTCCCTACATATTGTACATTAATTGTTCCCATCCTCCTTACTATCCTTTCTTACCTCCTTCTCTCTCCTCTCATTTCCCTGGACTCCTTTCCCCTTTCACTTCCTCAATAATCTTGCTTCTACTTTCAGTTTTTTGTTCATTTAATTTTGTTTTTAGTTTCCAGATGTGAGAGGATATGTATGATACTTCTTTTTCTGTATCTGGCCTAGTTAAGTTAATGGACAATTTTCAATTCCATACATTATCCTGAAAAACTGACATGACTTACTTCTTTATGTCTGAAAAAAGAATTTTCTTAATGGTACCAGGGATTGAACCGAAGGCCTTTGTACTGAGCTACGTCTCTAGCCCTTTTATAATCTTTGTTTTGGGAAAGTTACGCAGGTTAAGCTTAAACTTGCAGTCCTCCTGCCTCAACCTTCCAAGTTCTAGGATTATAGCCATGTACTACTACACTCAACTTTGAAAAATGATTTTTAATGATGAAAAATTTTTAAGATTTTTATCATGATTTTATTGAGCAGATAGGATTTTATAGAATGCCTGAGATATACTCTCCCCAGCCTTCCCCTCATCATACACACACAGTTTATTAACATCTTGCATTAGTGTGGTACATTTGTAAAACTGATGAATCAATATTGATGGCAATATTAACTAGAGTTTGCTTCAAGCTTCAATCTTTGTGCTGTTCAGTTCTGGAAACAACCCAGTCAAATACATCTTCATTTCTGCTGTAGTGTTTTTTTCCTTTCTAACATTTCTTTTCTATTATTTTAGTTTCCATCTCTCTGCTTATATCCCATTTGTTTTAGTATATTGTCCATTTTTCCATAGACCCACTTCCATATTACTCATGACTATTTTCAATTCTAATTCAGATCATTCCAAAATTTCTACATGTCTAAGCCTGATGCTTTCTTTGTCTTTCAGACTATATATTTTTCTTTTTTTTCCCCCTGAGATTTTTTTTTTCTTGACTTTTAGCATGGTGCTATGATTTCAATACATATAGTGTTCTCCAAAGGTCCATGTGTTAAAATAAAGACTTGCTCTCTAGGGTTATGATATTAGTACATGACATTTAAGAGATGAGTCCTTATGAGTTCTTAGGTCATGGGTGTGTGCCCTCAAAGGGACTGTGGGACCCATCTTCTGGTCTCTCTGTTTCCTGGCTCATGATGTGAGTGCTTTGATATGCCATTGCCTTCCAGGGCCCTCACCAGAGACCCCCAATCAATGGGGTCACCAAATCTTGATGTGGAACCCCCAGAATACTGAGTAAAATAAACAGTTTGCAAGTTAACTTCCTCAGGAATTTTGTTGCACTAATACAAAGCTAACTTATACACATGCCTTGGAGTTTTTTGTTGAAAGCCAGACCAAATGTATTGGTTAATACAGAAACAGGGGTAAACAGGCATTTGATGTGAAGTTTTATATTTGTACTTATTTGGATAGAAGTTAAGCCCTGTTTAATGTGGACTGCAGCTATTTGTGTCAGAGCTTTTAATTTCCTCTGTTTTGTCTCCCCTATTGACTGAGTTTCTCTAGAAATTTAGTGATCTATGTTTGTAGCTCTCACAATATACCATCATTATATTGGAGCCCTATTGATATGCTAGTAAAGTATGAGGGAAAAAAAGCATTCTATAATCTTATGATTAAATTTCCACTTTGTTAAAGTTACAGTACCAGTCCTTGTACTGTAACCCACATAAGCATTTCTTAGCCTTTTCCCCTCCTTTTGTGTGACAGGAAGGCTAAAGTGAGTGTCAGTTATGTAAGTTCCCTTCTTCTATCTCAGGTAAGGCTCTAACAAAGTGCTGTCCCTAGAGGGAAGGTCTTTCTTATGGAGAATAGGCCACTCTGTGTTCTAACATAGCTGCTTTTCCTCTTCTGGCTGCCAAAGCTTGAGGAGACTTCTTTCAGATCTTTGCCATAAGATTATGAAAACACCCATCCTAAAACCTAGACCTCTAAGAAGTTTTAAACCTCAAACTAGTCTACCTTCAGCTTCCAACAATTCATCAATTGTTGTTTAAGTGTCTCTGTCAGTTATTTGTTCTAGCAACTTCTGCATGTTGTAAACTATAATTCACTGTATTCACAGAAAATCTGTTCAGTTTTAAGGTATTTGGCACAGGGGCATGGGTTGAATACTGTCTGTCCAAATTTGTGTACACCCAAATCCCATAATACAAACAACCTTAAGAGTCTCTGAAGATGTAATCAATATGATCATATTAGATTGCATAGATCAATGACTAATGTCCTATAAAAAGAAGAGAGGATGTACAGGAAAGAAGTCTATGTGAAGTTGGAGTGACACGGCTGTAACTCAGGGAATACCAAGAGTACTGAGACCCACCAGAAGCAAGAAGAAGCAAACAAAGATGCTTCCTAGAACATTTACTTATTTATTTATTTAGGTACCTGGGATCAAACTCACGACCTTGCCAGGCAGGCTCTGTGCCACTGAGCTATATCCCTGGCCCCTTCCCTAGATCATTTAAAGGAAGCACAGTTTCCTCCTGCTATTATTTCAAGCCACCCAATTTATGGTACTTTTTCACAGCAGCCCTAGAAAACTAATATATGCATTTTGTCCTCTTGAGGCATCAGGGACCACCACAGGGGACAAAAGGCAGGTACACTTCCAAGTTCTTCACTCACTGAAATTATGGTATATATTCTTTCCTAAGCAATCTTAATCTCAAAAGACAGGTATGTTATTGAAACCCAGATCTATCCACCAAAATATCTCCAAGAATCAGCTAGATAATAAAACAAAACTGTTGGGGATTACCACAAAAAGGATCACAAGCAAATTTCTGGGCCCTTCACCTGTTACCTTTCATATGCTTTTGTCTGCTACCCCCAGACATGTGTTCTACTAAACAGCAGCATCCTTATTAAGGTCTGGGCATTTGTGCAGAATGAGGGTGCTGTTAGACTATAATAGTTCCTGGATTACACTGACTATCCATTCCTCAAAGCCAAAATATTTGCACAGAGAAAAAAAATATCATTTGAAACTATGCCCAGGACCAGTAAAAAACTCCCCAAGTTTAACTCACCTCCACAGCCCTCTCACATGAATAAAAAAATTTCCCCTTGCTTTATTAATAGGCCAATTTGAATTCTCTCTATCACCACTGCTCTCTCCTGGAGATAACCTCACCTCCTAATCTCAGTAAAACTCTGCCGGCATGGTCAAACTCCCTGGCTTAGTTCCATTGCTTCTGACTCTGGGCCAGAAGTTTCCTATTGCTCAGTAGCACTCTGACCTCAATTCTCTAACAGAGCTAACAAGAATAGTTGTATTTCAGTATTATTCTTATTGTGAAGGCTTGCTTCCTGTAGACAGCCAGTGCAGGCAGGGAGACACAGCCAGATATGCCCAGTACAGACCACCATTGGAGACCCTTGCTTCCTGCAGGCAGCCAACACTCATTGGGAGAATCAAACACACTCCTGTGTGCCTGCCACCATCAAGGGAGTCCCAGTGTATACATGCAGGCTGAGAGAAGCAGCCCTGTGACCACACACCCCTGGCCATCAGGGAAGCCTCAGTGTAGTTCCATGGGTCTGGAGAAACCCACCTAATGCCCTGCTACCTCCCTGTAAACCTGGGGTCAGAGGAACCCAGGTGCCTGTCCCATTCCCCTACACCAGGGAAGGCCAGCCAAAGTGGGAAGTGTCTGGGGTACCACAACCAGCTTGTTGGGAGGAACCCAGGAGAATGTCAAGACAAAGGAGCAAAAGGCAAACTGAGACCTCTAGCCCACAGAGAATAAGTCTGGAAGATACAGTCATGGAAGTCACACACCAGAAATCTCTGAGAGGATAGCTACTGAAGTAAGGAAACAACTTCATGAGATTGTAAAAGCAGTCAAATCAGAAATAATGTCTCAGGTAAAAGAAGAAATGACAAACATACTGAAAGAATTGTTCAGCAGGTCTAAAGAAGACATAGACAAAAAAGAGGAGCATAGGAAAATGATGGAAACCTTGAATGAATGTAGAAAGAAATTACAATGCATGAATCAGATTCAATGAGAAATTCAGGAAATTAAAAATTCAATCGAGATCAGTGATTCCTGAGCTCTGCATCACGTTGGAACTTTGGGCGCTGGGAGAACAGGCAGTCTACTTGCCACCCTGATGAGAAGCTGGCAGCCTGGCCAGCTGCCAGCACACCAGGGCGGGAACTATCAGCGATTCCTGAGCTCTGCAACATGTTGGAACTTTGGGTGCTGAGAGAACAGGCGGCCTACTTGCCGCCCTGGTAATCAGCTGGGGCCCTGCCGGTGCGTGGGCTAAGAATCAGACATTGATCCATTCCTCCCCACTCCTGCTAGCAAGTCAGCACCGGTGATCTGAGTATCTTTATGGAGGATGAATGTATACAGCGTGGCAAGTAAGGGGGATTTCCTTCTACCATCTCTTTGAAGGCAAATATTTTTATCACTGTTTTGCTCAGTTTTGATTAATGGTGCTGTTTTATTCAATATTCTGTTTTTAAAAGTTTGATATTTCCTTCCATTTTTCTCTACCTGATTGAAAGAATAGCTAATATGAACAAAATAGGCTGTACTATTGAGCCCATTGCTTGTGTCCTGCTGACCTGCTGAGGTTTTGTGGTAGTTTTACTGCACTGCGATCACATGGGTTTGTTCTGTCTTGTTCTGCTGTATTTTGCTACCTTCAAAAAAAAAAGTAGGTAAGAAAGTAACAAAACAGCTCCAAAAATCTCCCAATTCCACCAAAGTTGATCCATGGATCATGGATGAAGAGAAACTCAAAAACAAGGCACAGAATTATATAAGGTGATTAAAAGTATATAACAACAACAAAACAAGTCAGTAAGGTACTGAGCAACCTGAAACAGGATATAACTGAGCACATAATGGACTTAAGTAAAAAGAAGAAAAGAAAGTGCTCTAGAGGATATGGCTGCATGTATGTTTGAGTGTGTAGGATTGATAACCATGTTGCTAAGTTGTTACTGGATCATTGAACTTCTTTGCAGTCTCACTGTTTGAATGTCCACTTTTTATGCTTTAATTTTGTAACTTTGACAACTAGGTATAAGAAGACAATATGTAATTTATCAACTAGTGATTTCTTACTGCTTTTTTTTCTGAAATTCTGTATTGTTTCTACCCCTTTTTCTGTTTTGCTTTTTTTTTTCTCTTTAAATAAAAAAAATTTAAAAATTCAATCAAAAGCTGGCAAAACTGCTTGAAAGAGACTGAAGATAGACTTTCAAATCTTGAAGACAGAATTGCAGCTAGTGATCATGAAAGGAAAGATCTCCTAAAAATAACACAGAATCAGTAAATAACCACTACAAGATGATGCAAAGAAGCATAACTTAAGAGTGACAGATGTAGGTGAAGAAGCAGGAGTCAACATAAATGAAATTAAAAGGATATTCACAGAAGTAATAGAAGAAAACTTCCCAAATATGGGAAATGGATCTGGCATGCAGATAAGTGAGGCACATAGAACTCCAACCAGCCATAACCAAAGTAAATCTTCACCCAGATATATAATAATCAAGATTCGAGAAATTCAGCACAAGAATAGAATATTAAAAGCTGTTAGGGAAAAAAGATAGATCTATAAAGGAAGACCAATCAGAATCACAGCAGACTTATCAACACAAACCATCTAGTCAAGAAGAGTTTGGAGTGAAGTGTTTACTCTGAAACAAAACAACTTCCAACCCAGATTGATCTACCCTGCAAAACTATCTTTCAAAATTGATGGAATAATAAAATACTTCCATGATAAAGAACAATTTAAGGAATTTATGACCACCAAATCAACACTACAGAGAGTGCTAAAGGATATTCTAGAGAGAGATAAAGATGACCATGGTTCCAGGAGCAGCAGCAAAGGAGGATCATCAAACAAGATAGGCAATTGAATGAAGAGGAAAAGTGGAGTGCTAACAACAGGAGGATAGCAGGGCAGAGACAAACCAGTGTATGCCAGTTAGCAACCATTAACATAGATGGCCTCAGGTCAGCAATAAAAAGAAACACAGGGAGAGTGGGTCAAGAAACAAGATCCACTGATATACTGTATACAAGAAACACATGTAACTTGAAAGGAAATTCATAGACTGAAAATCAAAGGAGAGAAAACAACTGTTTCATGTGACAGGAAGCAAAAAAAAAAAAAAAAGCAAGAGTAACTTGACCATCCACAGAATGGATAAGAAAGATATGGTATTTTCATGCAGTGGAAAGCTACCCAGCTATAAAGTAATCTCAAGGCTCCTGTAGGTAAATTGATGCAACTGGAGATCATGTTCATGGGTGAAACAGTTTGAACTCATACATGTGAAGCCTATCATAAGAAACAGAAGGAGTTAATGGGATCCAAAAGCAAAATAGTTAATGTAAGAGCAAGGGGAGGAAATACTTGGGAGGAAACTGCTATCAATTTCTTATTGTCTTACCTTGAACTCTGGCACTGTTTACTCAATTTTGTTAGGTTTGGCTTTGTTCTGTCTTGTTTTGTTAGATTTTATTCTGTTAGATGGTAGGGGAAGCTATTTTGAATATAATGGGATATATTATGGTGATCATGGTTTCCTATTATATTGCTTTGAAGTCTTATAATGCTTTCATTCATTTGATTGGTTTTATTCTGTTTTGTTTTATTTTATTATGTGCGATGGTATGAATAGCAATTTTGAAGAAAACAAGACATTATGGTAGTCATTGCTGATTTACTATCATCTTGTTAAAGTTCTACCATGCTTTTGTTCTTCTGGTTTGATTGGTTCTATCCTGCTGTGGTTTATTTGATTTTATTATGTGTGATAGTATAGACAAATATTTTGAGGAAAATGAGATATTATAGTAGCCATTGTTCATTTCCTGTTGTTTGGTTTTGAAGTCCTGTAATGCTTTCATTCTTTTGAATGGTTTTATACTATATTGTTATGTTTGATATTATTGTGTGTGAAGGTATGCTCAACTATTTCAAAGAAAAGAGGCATTATGGTAGCTTATTGTTGATGTCCGATTGTCTGGTTGTGAAGTGCTGTGTTGCTTGCATTGTTCTGTTCTGATTTGCTTTGTTCTGTTCTCTTTTGTTTTATTCTTTTTAAAATAAAAAAAAATTTAATTTAAAAAATATTAATAGATTTCAAAAGGATTCTCACATCCCAGGAATAAATTTGCTCCCAATGTACTATTTTTCTTAACACTGCTGAATTTGATATGCTAATTTATTTCTAGAATTTTTGTACCTTTGCTGAAAAGTGACTCTGGCTAATAATTTTCTCATCCAGTTATAGTAGTATCAAAGGTATTTTTTTCAGTTGTCTGAAAAAAATTATCTTAGTATTTTTTTGTCTAATCTTAGTTTATATAAAACAAGAATTATGGGATTCTTTGATGGTTAGGTGTAGGGTGACCCATCATGCTGTTTTGCCTAGGACCATCCTAGTTTGGCACTGAAGTCAACCATCCCACAAAACTCCACAGTCCTGACCCAACAAGGACAACTGGTCACCTTAGTAAATGAAATTCAATTGGTATTATTTTGAAAGTGGCCTCAGAGGTATGGAGATTGTTCTTCTGCTGCTCTGTTTCTAGTTTCTTGAGTTAAAGACTTAACTATTTTTAATTGTTCTTAATAAATGTATTTCTGGCTACTTATTGACTCCTGGGCATTGTCTTAGTTGTATGCATTTCAAATAAAACTCATTGTCATTTAGTTCTGAATATTTGTGTAATTGCATTATGATTTCTTTAATAAAAATAGAAATAATTTTTATCAGTTTCTACTGTTGTTTTCTAATTTAATTGCATTGAATATACCCTATATGATATCAATCCTTTGAAATCCGAGTCTTCTATTGTGACTGGTAAGATGACTGGTTTTTGTAATGTTCCCAGATTACTTGAAGTGTTTCTTTTCTATTTGTTGGTGGGGGAAGTTTTTTTGTGTTGGAGTTTGAACCCAGAGGCTTGCACGTGCTCTACCTCTGAGCTACATCTGATGCCCTGTTAATTTGAATAGAAATTTTCTAATCTTTCCTGATTTTTGGTATGCTTATCACTGCCTCTCACTTTGGTTGTTATTTTTATTCATTTTATTTCTCCTTGAAATTCTCCCCATTTCTGGTTATCTATATGTAAGTAATATTATGTATGTAATACATAATTTAAAAATTACATTGTTAAAGACAAATAATTTCTAATTGTTAGATCTTCCTGGTAGATTTTTATTTTTATTAGTATGTTGCATCTTTTTTCATTCTTTCAAACAATGCTGCCCCAAAATCTATTCTGCATCTATATCAGCTTTTCTTTTCTTTCTTTCTTTTTTTTTTTTTTTTTTTTTTTTTTTTTTTTTTTTTTTTTTTTTTTTTTTTTTTTTTTTTTTTTTTTGAGACAGGGTTTTTTTTTTTTTAAAGAGAAAAAAACAGAAAAATCAAGATGCAAACAAGCAATCAAAAACAGCAACAGGCCAGGGATTTAGCTCAGTGGCTTAAGCACTTGCCTGGAAAGTGTGAGGTCATGAGTTCAATCCCTGGTACAAAAAAAAATGCAAAATGGCAACAATAACAAAGAATAGGGAAATACAATTTCAAAACAAGGTGATAGGAATTTACAATGGTTGCTCTTTTTTATTTTGAAGAGAATAAAACCAAATGAGATAGAATAAAATAGAGTCAGTCAAAACAAAAGGATGCACATAGTACATGACTTAAAAACAAAATACAAGATGATCAACAGTGGTTACCATAATGCTTCTTGTTATCTTCAGTAGAATTGCCTATATCATTAGGCATAATAAAATTAAACAAAACAGTACAGAAGAAAACCAATGAAAACAAAACATTGGAGACATTATAGGACTTCAAAAAAAGGTAATAGTCAAACCCAGAATGGGTATCATAGTGAATCTTATTGTCTTCAAAGTAGTTGCCTATACCCTCAGGCTTGATACTATAAAAAAAAAACAGATTTGAGCAAAATCAGTCAAAATAAGACAGTGAAAGTAATACAGGGCTTTAAATTAAGATATAGGAAATCAAAAATGGTAACCAAAATATATCCTTCTATCTTTGGAATAGCTGTCCATGCCATCAAATCTAGTACAAGTAGACAAAGTGAAACAGAATAAAACCAAACTAAAGAGAGTGATGAAAACAGTATGAGTTTCAAATCAAGATACATGATTAACAATGGCCACTGCCTTCCCTTTTTAGACAATTCCTCCCCTTTCACTTTCACAGGGTGCACTGCATCTTTTGTATCCCACTAACTTCTTTAGTTTTTTAATTAGGGAGGCAACCTGCTATTCATCTAAGTGATTCTGAACCTTTTTACCCCTAAGCATGATCTCAAGTTGTATCCATTTACCTACAAGAGCCTCAAGGTTTTCTTTCTTTATAGATAAATAGTTTTCCATTGCATAAAAGTGTCATAGCTTTCTAACCAATCTGTAGCTGATGGGCAAGCTACCCTCACATTTTTCTGGTTCAGAATCAGAAAAACATACAGCATTGTTTTCTCGTCTTTGACTTTCAGTCTATAAACCCTCTTTCAGGTTAATTATATTTCTTATACAGAGCATCTTGATGGACTCTTTCCTGATCCACTCTGCCTGTGTTTTTTTTAATTGGTATATTGAGGCCATCTATATTAGTGATTATGGCCAACTTTCTCTCCCTCATCTCTGCTATGTTATTTTTCTGCCATTGGTCGTCTACTTTTCCCCTTCATTCCACTGTCTGCCCCATTCAGTGAGCCCCCTCTGCCACTGTTTCTGAAACTATGGTCTTTTTTCTCTCTCTCTCTAGAATGTCCTTCAGTATTTTTGGTAGGATTGGACAGTGGTCATGAACTCCCTCAGCTCCTCTTTGTCATGGAAGTATCTTGTTTCTCCATTAATTTTGAGAGATAGTTTTTCAGGGTACATCAATCTGGGTTGGAGATTATTTTCTTTCAGGAGTTGGAGTACTTTATTCCAAGCTCTTCTTGATTTGATGGCTTGTGTCAAGAAGTCTGTCTTGATTCTGATGGGTTTTCCTTTATAGGTGGTCTGTTTCTTTTCTCTGACAAGCTTTTAATATTCTGTTCTGTGTTGAATTTCTGGGATCTTGATTATTATATGTCTTGGAGTAGATCTATTTTGGTTATAGCTGGCTGGAGTTTTGTATGCCTCATTTATCTGAATATCATTTCCTTTTCCTATACTTGGGACGTTTTCTTTAATTATTTCTGTAAATAGCCTTGGTATTTCATTTGTATTTACCCCTGCTTCTTCACTTATATTTTTTATCCTCTTGTCATCTTCTAGCCTTTATATTGTTACTTCCTGGTTCCTTGTTATTTTTAAGAGATCTTTCCTTTCACGATTGCAAACTGCAACCCTGTCTTCAAGGTCTAATAATCTATCTTTAGTTTCTTTCAAGCATTTTTGTCAGCTTTCAGTGGAATTTTTGATTTCCTGGTAATCTCTTTGAATCTGTTTCATGTATTGTAAATTTTTTTATATTCTTCATTAAAGGTTTCCCTTCTTTTTCTACACCCTTCTATTCTTTCATCTGTGTCTTCTTGAGAGGTGTTCAGCAATTCTTTTACTGTTTCTTATATCTTCTTTTACCTGTAATAGTATTTCTGTTCTAAGTTCTTTCATATCTTCATGAAGTTGTTTCTTTATGTCAGATGCTGTTGTTTCAGAAACTGCAGGTGTGCGACTCCTGATCCCTTCTGTGTTTACCTCTCCTGGGCCAGTACTGCTTGGAGGCTGGAGACTGCCTTTTGTTTCTTCCTCTTGTCATGTTCTTGGTTTCTTCCAGACAAGTGAGTAGTGGAGTCCCCAGCACTTCCTGTATTGGTTATAATTACTGTGAAGCATGCTGGCTAGGGATTGCTGCTTTCCCCAATCTGCTGGTGACTACTGGAGTATAAGCAGGGGTGGAGCAGGCTGACCCCTCCCTTCTGAGCTGGTTAACCACTGTGAGTCTTCACTACATTACTCTGTGCCACCAGGGTGAAGTTGGTTAGGGATAGCTTTAGGGAAAACTCAGCCTTGGCTATTGGATCATGCACAGGAGCAGGACTCAGTCCAAGCAATTTCCACCAGTCTACCTGCACTAGGAGTGGCTGAATGAAGCCAGCTGCAGTTTTGGGCTTATCCTGCCCAACTCCAAAATAGTGCCTGGCAAATTGCCCACTCCTGCAGGACTGAGTCCCCCACACTCACCACCAGCCAGTGCAGTTCTCTGGTCCACCACTCCCTTCCACCACCACATCTCCCCACCAAGGCCTTCAGGCTTGCCAGCCACCAGCTTCACTGTGTCCATGCATCTCCAGATTCCAACGGCACTTCTTGCACAGTGGGACCGGCCCTGGTGAAAGCATTGCTGGCTACTGCCTTCTGTTTAAGTTTTTCTTTTTCTTTTTCTTTTTTTAATTCTCTCCGTGGGCTTCAATTCTCACTTTAGTTTTTTCCTGAGTCGAGGGGACCTACTTTTTTCCTTCTTGTCTTCTCCAGAATGCTATATTCCAGCATGTGAGCTGTTTCTCTCTGAGAGGCTCTTTACTCTGCTGCTTACTGTTCCACCATCTTTCCATAGTCCTATAATGGTTGTTATACTGCATATTATCTTCAAAATAGTTGCTCAGATACAGACATGAAGATTGATCAAACAGTATAATTTTCCTTTGGGCAGTTACTTTCCCTTTTACTACATCAATTGTAACTTTTGGATCTTGTTAATTCTTTCAGCTTCTTACACTAGCAAGACAATTTGGTGTTTACACATGCAAGTCTGATTTATTTCACTTATGAGTATGGTTTCTAATTGTATCCATTTACCTATAAAAGCCTCATGTTTATTGTTCTTTATGACTGAGAAGCATTTCATTATATAAAAATACCACATCTTTTTTATCCATTCCTCAGTTGATGAGCACTTGTGTTGTTTCCAAGATCCAGCTATTACAAGTTGTAGAGCTATAAACATGGTGAACATATATTACTGTGGTATGATGTTTTCAATTCTTCTAGGAAAATACCCAGAAAGGGAAGAGCTGGGTCAGATGGAACCTCTAAGCCTAGTTTTTGAGGACTCTCCATAGTGCTTTCCACAGTGGTTGTACCATTGTACACTCCCACCCACAATGGAGAAGCGTTCTTTTTTCCCCACAGCACAATCAACATTAGTTCTTGGTTAATTGCTTGATGTTAGCCATTCTTTCTGGAGTGACATAATATGTCAGTATTGTTTTACTTTGCATTGCTTGAGTGACCAATAATGTTCAACATTTTTCACATATTTATTTGTGATTTATATTTCTGAGAATTGTATCTTAATCTCAGATACTCATTTTTGGATTGGGTCTTTTAATTTGAGAGGCTTGATTTTTTCAACTCTCTATATGTTCTAAATAAAAGTCCTTTGTCTGAGAGACAGTTGGCAAAAATCTTTTCCAATCTGTGAGTTTTCTTTTCATTCTGTTGGTGATTTCTTTCAATGTGCAAAAAACTTTTTAATAAGACAAAATCTCATTTGTTGATTCTTTGAAATACTTCCCATACAATTTGATTTTGTTCATGAACTCTTTGTCCATCCCTATCTTTGAAATTTCTGCCTATTTTGTCTTCCAGTAGGTTTTGTGTGTCTGTCTTAATATTTAGATCTTTGATCAATTTTAGTTAAGTGCATGGCAATAGGCCTGTGTCTAATTTAAGCCTTCCTGTAGAAAGCCAGTTTTTCCAACACCACTTATTAAAAAGGTTCTTTCTTCCAGTAAACATGTATGGTCCCTCTGTCAAAGACAGGGCGACTGAATGCGTTTGTAGTTGTGTCTGCATCTTCTGTTCTGTTCCATTGATCCTCAGGTCTGGTTTTGTTTTGTTTTGTTGTTTTTTGGGAGGGTTTTGTTTTGTTTTGTTTTTGCCAGTACCATGCTGATTTTATTATAGCAAATTTGTAGTATAATTTCAAGTCTGGGATTGTGATGCCTCCTGCTTTGCCTTTGTTGCCCAGGATTGCCTTTGCTATTCTTATGGTTCCATATGAATTTTAGGAATGTTTTCTCTAGGTCTGTGAGTTATGCTAATGGTATTTAGATTAGCATTGCATTAAATCTCTACAACAGTTTCAGGGATATGGCCATTTTCATGATGTTCTTCCTATTCATAAGCAAGGGATATCATCCCATTTTTTAAATTCCTCTTCAAGTTCCTTTTTTAGAGTAATTTAATTTTCAATGTACAAGTCTTTTACTTCCTTTGTTAATTGATTCCTAAGTATTTCATTTTTTTAATGTCATTTGTTAAGGCTATGGTTTCCCTAACTTCTCTCTTAGTGAGTTTATGTTTGCATAGGGAATTCTGTTGACTTTTGAGTACTGACTTTGCACCCAGCTATGCTGCTGAATTTGCTTATTAAGTCTAGAAGTCTGTTGGTGGAATTTTGTAAGTCTTTCACATAAAATATCATGTCATCTGAAAATAATGATAACTTAACTTCTTCTTTTCCTATCTTTATTCATTTTATTTCTCTCTCTTGCCTAATTTCTCTGGCAAATGTTTCCAAAACTATATTAAATAGTAATAGTGATAATGGACACCTTGCCTTGTCCTGATTTTAGAGTGAAAGCTTTTAGTTTTTGATCATTTAGTATGAGGTGAGCTGTTGGTTTGTCTTAGATGGCTTTTATCAAATTGAGGTAAAGACCATGTATTCCAATTTTCTCTAGGGTTTTTACCATGAATGAGTGTTGGACTTTATCAAAAACTTTTTCTGCATCTATTGAGATGATCATGTAATTTTTGTCTTTCACTCTGTTGATACGGTGCATTATATTTATTGATTTGTGTATGTTTAACCATCCCTGAATTTGTGGGATGAATCTGTATTGGTTGTGTTGTACAATCTTTTTGACTATTTGCTGTATTCTGTTCACTAGGATTTTATTGAAGACTTTTGCATCTATGTTCATTAGAAAGATTGGCCTGTAGCTCTCTTTTTTGGTTGGGTCTTTCTCTAGTTTTGATATTAGGGTAATATTTGCCTCCCAGAATGAATTAGGGAACACTGCTTCCCTTTCAATTTCATTAAAGAGTTTGAGAAATATTTGTATTAAATCATCTCTAAATTTCTTATAGAATACATCAGTGACTCTATCAGGACCTGGGGTTTTTTAACTATGTTTTCAATTTCATTAACTGATACTGGGTTATTTAGAAACTGTATCTTCTTGACCCAGCTTTGGTAATTCATATGTTTCTAGGAAACTGTCCATTTCTTCTGTGTTTTTGATCTTCTGAGATCAAAAGTTTTCAAAGTATGTATAGATGATCTTCTGTATTTCCACAGGATCTGTAGTGAGTTCACCCTTTTCATTCCTTACTGTAATTTGAGTTTTTTATTTCTTTTTTTTTTAATAAAACTGGCTAGGGGGTTATAAATTTTATTTATTTTTTTCAAAGAACCAATGTTTCAATTCATTAATTGTTTGTGTTGTTTTCTTTGTATTGTTTCTCAGTTGCATTAATTTCTGCTCTGATCTTTTCAATTTCCCCCCTTCTTTGGGATTTTGAGCTTGACTAGTTCTTGTTCTAGAAGTTTGAGGTACAACATTAGGTTGTTTATTTGTGCTTGTTCTGCTTTCCTGATGTGAGAATTCAGCACTATAAATTTCCCTCTGAAGACTGCTTTCATTGCATCCCACAGGTTCCAGTGAGTTGTATTTTCATTTTCATTTGATTGTATATATTGCTTCATTTCTTCTTTAATTTTCTCCATGACCCACTGGTTGTTCAGTAGGGTGCTATTTAATTTCCACATGTTTATGGAGCTTTCACGGTTTCTTTTGTCAATTTCTAATTTCATTGCACTATGGTCAGATAATATATATGGGTTAACTTCAATTCTGTTGCATTTACTTAAGCATGTTTTATGCCCTAGTATAAGGTCTATTTTAGAGAACATCCCATGTGTAGCTGAGAAGAATGTGTATTCTGATTTTGTCAGGTGGAACACTGTACACGTCTACCAAATCCATTTGTTCACAAGTTTGATTTGGTTCTGTTATTTTTTTGACTGATTTTTTTGTCCAGTTGTTTTATCTTTTTTGAGACAATGGGGTTTTGAGGTCCCTGCTATAACTGTATTATTGCTTATTTTATTTTTAATGTCTATTAATATTTGTCTTACATAATTGGGTGCTCTCATATTTAGTGCATATATATTTATGAAAGTTATCTCTTCCTCTTGAAGTTTTTGTCTAACATGTATGTAATGACCTTCTTTATCTCTTTTGCTCATTCTTGGTTTGAAGTTCACATTATTTGCAAACAGAATAGCTACCCCTGCTTTTTTCAGGGTTCCTGTCACATGGAGCATTGTTTTCCATCCTTTGACTTTCAGTCTATAAATTTCCTTTTGAGTTAAATGTGTTTCTTGTATACAGCATATTGTTGGATTTTATTTCTTGATCCACTCTACTAATCTGTTTCTTTTGATTGGTGAATTAAGGCTATTTACTGTAACAGTTATAACTGATATGTTTTGGCTTATCTTTGTCATATTATCTTTTTGCTTGATTTTTGTTCATAATTTTTTCCTCTTTGTGGACTTTATTCCTTCATTCAATACCAAATATACTTCTTTTTTTAAAATCTTTGATAGCTGGATCCATTATATATTGAATTATATTCTCTTAGAGGGCTATCATTTGTATCAAGATGTCCCTCTGAAAGCCTCACATGGTTAATATACCAGGATTTTTCAAAGGTGGTTAAATCTAGAGTGTGTGGTACTGGAACTAACAGTGGGTGATCACTAAATCAGTCTGTAGTAGAAAATGCCAGTATACTTCAGTTTCTGTTAATTGTTCAGGTAACAATTCCTGTTACAGTTCCTGTTACTTTTGTTTCTTAAAAACAGCTGGTCCATGCCGCTCTGTTAGGTGGCTGTTGCCTGGCAAGCCACAGCCACCCCAGGGCAAGAACCATAGTGTTTCCTGAGACCCGTGACACGCCATGTTGGACCTTGGGGTGCTGGGAAAACAGGCAGCTGCCAGCATGCTGCTCTGGTAAGTGGTTGTGGCATGGCAAGCCACGGCTGCCCCAGGGCGAGAACCATATCAGCATTTCCTGAGATCTGCGACACACCATGTTGGACCTTGGGGCACTGGGAAAACGGGCAGCCAGTTCACCCCTCTAGTGGGCTTCTGTGAGCCTACCGGGGCGTGGGCTAAGAATCAAACATCCATCCATCCCCCTACTCCCCCTTTAGCAAGTGAGAGCCAGAGATCTGAGCATCTCTTGCGAGTTTGACTATAGGCAATATAGCAAATAAGGGGGATTTACTTCTGCCATCTCTTTGAAGGCAAATATTTTTATCTGTTTTGCTCTGTACTGGTCAGTGGTATTGCTCTATTCAATACTCTGGTTTTTTTAAATTTTATTTAAAGAGGGGGGAAGCAAAACAGAAAAAAGGGTAGAAACAATACAGAATTTCAAAAAAATAAACAGTAAGAAATCACTGTGATACATTACATATTGTCTTCTTCGATATAGTTGTTCAAGTTACAAAATTAAAGCATACAAAGTAGACATTCAAACAGTGAGGCTGCAAACAGTTCTGTTCACTGATCCAACAAAAACTTAGTAACATGGTTATCAATCCTACACACTTAAGTATACATACAGTTATCTCTTTTAGAGTACTTTCTTTTCCTCCTCTTGCTTTTTTAAAAAAATTTTTTTATTTAAAGAAAAAATTTTGAAACAGAAAGAGGGTAGAAACAATACAAAATCTCAAAAACAAAACAAATCAAAAAAAATAGTAACCAGTAAAAAAATCACTAGTTGATAATTACATACTTTCCTCTTAGATGCAATTGTTCAAGTTACAAAATTAAAGTCCACAAAGTGGATATCCAAACAGTGAGACTGCAGTCAGTTTTGCTCATCCATCCAACTAAAACTTGAGCAACATGATTATTAATTCCACAAACTCAAACATACATGCAGTTATATCCTTTAGAATACTCTCTTTTCCTTTTTTTCTTTACAATAACTATATTCTTGTAAACTACTTAGAAGTTCTACACATGTACAATATTCTGTTTTTATAATTTCAGTATTTCCTTCAATATTGCTCTACCTGATTGAAGGAACAACTATTGTGAAGAAAACCAGATGTACTATTGTACCTATTGCTGTTATCCCGGTAACCTGCTGTGAGGTTCTGTACCAATTTCACTGCACTGCCTCAGTTGGCTATGTCCTGTCTTGTTCTGCTGTATTTTACTACCTTCAAAATAAATTAAAAAATAATAATAAATAAGAAAAAAGTAAACAACAACAACAAAACAGATCAGTAAGGTACTGAGCAACCTGAAACATGATATAACTAAACAGATAATGGACTTAAAAAGCAAAAGGAGGAAAAGAAACTGCATGATATAACTAAACAGATAATGGACTTAAAAAGCAAAAGGAGGAAAAGCAAGTGCTCTAAAGGATATAACTACATGTATATTTAAGGGTGTAGGATTGATAATTAAGTTGCTAAGTTTTTGTTGGTTCAGAGAACAGAACTGTCTGCAGCCTCACTGTTTAAATGTCCACTTTGTATGCTGTAATTTTTGTAACTTGAACGACTATATCCAAGAAGACAATATGTAATGTATCAACTAGTGATTTCTTACTGTTCATTTTTTTTAATTCTGTTTAATACCTTTTTTTTCTGTTTTGCCTTATTTTTCCCTTCTCTTTAAATAAAATTAAAAAAAAAAGGCTGGTCACTGTGATGCATAGATGGTCACTATTGCATATTGTAAGAACTAATCAAAAACAGACAAATACACTACCCCTATAATTCCTCTTTGCAACTCCATAAAAATTTCCCTGTCTGGGCCTGTAAGGCCTGATATTTTGGGAATGATCCTGATTAGTGCCCATCAACGTAAAATAAATCTGCCTCCAAATCTAGGGTGACACTTTTGGTGTTTCTATTTACTATTTAATCTAATGTGTCAGCAGGAAAGACCAACTGTGCTGATCTCTTTGGTCACTGGTCACAGTCTTCACAGATGGAGCAAAGACCTCTTCAGGCCCCACTGGGAAGGCATATCCTTGAGATTTCTCAAACATCCTCAGAGGTATGGAAGAGGATTCCTAGTTCCCCATTTGAGTAGCTCACATTGGACTTGTCTTGGTTACTTTTCTCTTGTTGCAGAGACAAAATACTTGATGCCCAAAATGAAGGAAGGAAAGGTTTATTTATCTTATAGTTTTGGAGGAACCATATTCAGCTGGTTCCAAGGCAAGGTGGCATGGCTGAGGGGCAATCATTCATGGCAGCCTGTAAACAGCAAGAGCAAAAAAGGCAAAAGAGAGAAAAACATGCCTTCCCCCTTCCCTTATATTGTATGCCAGCTCCATCCCTGGGCAGGCACAACACTCACACCACCAACCCCAGCACTAAATACTCAACCAATCACAAATGCTACATTCAGCCACAATTGCTACATGCACTCCATGACTGCATGAGGCATGGGGGGCCACCTAAACACAAACCATAACAGGACCCAAAAAGGAGGAAGACACAGTCTGCCTGCTTGCCTGCCTGCCTGCCTGTCTGTGGGTAAGACCCCTGGAGCACCAGATTCAGTGTGTACCTACTCAGTTCAAGCAAAAAGAGAGATTGATCACCTCTCATTAGTTAGGCCTCCCCAAGGCTTGAGTGAATGAGTTTCCATGGCCTTTCCCAAAGGTTCCCTCACCAAGAAACACAAAATCCAGCAAAAAGAAACAAAGCAACCCAGTCAGGTACTCCTTGAAGACATCAAACAGAGAGGCAAAAAGCCCATTAATAGGTCAAAAGTTATTACTGTTAACCTCTGAATGTCTGACGAAAGATTGTATGAGTATAAGAGACAGACAAAACAATAGACCATTCTGTCTGTGCTCCACAGTAAGAAATTGGACTTCCCTCTCCAAACTATGGAACTTGATTGGGCCCAAACCTGTGGTTCTATGAATGCATGTAAGAAGGACAGAATGGAGAACATACTGATGCTTCTCCATAGTTCAGATGGTCCCAATGTTGCCAAGAGGCAAGTTGCCAGGCCCTCTCTCTGAGGGGCACCAATCCTTTGTCTGTTGTGCCATCATTCAATGGTACACAACACATACATAGGAAGGCAGAAATGGGAATTAATTAGTCTAAACCCACAGTCCTTGCTGCTGGCCAAGAATTTTTTAAAAAGGGTTTGTCTGGTGATTAAAGAGTTAAAACAAAATCAAGCTGCTTCAAGAACCCCTCAAGCTGCTGTTCCCTGAATCTGAAGAAAAAAGAGATATATTCTTGAGAATTCTACCTTGGCAGATAAATCACCCTTTTCCACCATCACAGTTGCTGTCAACACCTATAGCTTCACTTCCCACTCCCAACTCATCTACTCCCAGCCAATTGAACTGGTTCCAAATGGCATGGTATGCATTCAGCCACAGAGGCCTCCCTCCACAGCCTTCTGCTTACATGCCTATCCTGGTCAGATGGCATCATCTAACACCCACCCAAGATAATGGTCAGTAACTCCTTCTGACTCTGTCCAACACAGAAATGTTGTCACGTTTTGACTGAGGAAAAACTGGACTGTCAACCCTGATGAATGAGTTTCCATGGCCTTTCCCAAAGGTCAGCCCACCAAGAAACACAAAATACAGCAAAAAGAAACAAAGCAACCCAGTCATGTGTTCCTTGAAGACATCAAAGAGAGAGGCAAAAAGCCCATCAATAGGTCACAAGTTATTACTGTTACCAAAAAGCTTAATAGAGCCCTTATCAATATGTGAGTTATAAGGGCTATGGATAGTAAAGAATAAATGCCATTCATACCAAAAGATAAAAAGTCTCAAAAGTTTATCAGATGACAACCCTTTCATTTGTCTGATGGGCTCAGACTAGACCAGACAGGGCTCTCTTCTTCCTGGCAGGCAATGGAAAAGAACTCTCTGCCTTCAAAAATCTCAGTCAAAAAAAAGGTTGCTGTCACCAGGGCAACTGAGATTCTTGTCTCGTGCCCCTTCTGCTAGGCACAAACTTGCAGCCTAGGAGGACATCTCACAAAAAAATGAGTTATTGTACATGCCTGAATGCCCCATACCCCTTCTGGGAAAAGACCTCCTCTTCAAGTTAAAGACAATGAGCTACTCAGTCTCCATCTTGTTTAACTCTGCATCAGCCTGAGACAGATAACAGCAATCCTGAAACTTTGAAAACTCTCCTCCTAGAGGTATGGGCTAAAGACTCACCTCCAGCCCTGGCCATCAACTGTGATCTCATATTGTGGGTCACAGGAAACACAAACAAGCATCCAGCCACACATCAGCTGCCTAAAGCAGTTCAAGATCTTGATATACTGCTAATCACATTTGAATACTCCTCTTCTCCTGGTAAAAATGTCCAATGGGGATTATCAGCCAGTGCAAGATCCCCATGCCATCAGCAACAAAACCATCATCTTGCACTCTGAAATTACCAACCTGTACCCTCTTTGGATTTGGATTCAATGGCTCATTTGTATTCAACTGCCACAAAGGTTTGGGAACTCTGCTACTATTTTCAGGGAGGCTCTGACAACAGATTTGGCCAAGCCACCAGTACTTTTTCTTTGAGATGGCCTGTTTCTCTGTCCCTTCTAGCTCTGTCATGGTCCTCCAAGAAAAAAAATGAGGCTTCAAAACCACAAAATGTTTATAAATTCTCAAACTTCTAAACTGCCTATAAAGAAACTCATTAGGGAATACTGTCCAATTCATGATCTCTGAACTGTCAATGCTGCTGTAGTTACTTTCCATCTTGCTGGTACACAGCCTACTGGTACACATGCCTGGAGCTAAAAAATACCTGCTTCTGCCTTCATTTGGCTCCTGTCAGCCAGCCCTTCTTCATCCTCAAATGAAAAGACTCCCAGTTCTGACCTCAAAGGTTAATTGACCTGGATTCAACCTCCCAGAGGTTCAAAAACTTGTTTACTATCTATGGAAAAGCCCTCACAGCTGACCTTGCTAATTTCCCAGCACAAAATAGCACTGCACTTCTGATTAATGACACCAAAGCTTCCTGCTGGAATGGCACAAAAGCTCTGCTGAAATATCTGGCAGAAATTGGCTATCCAAAGGCCAGGCATGGTGGCTCATGCCTATAATCCCAGCACTCAGAAGGCTGAGGCAGGTGGATCATTGTGAGTTCAAGACCAGCCTGGGCTACAAAGTGAACTCAAGGCCTGCTTAACTGCATAGAGAGACACTGACTCAAGAAGAAAAAAAAATGGCTATACAATATCTTGGGAGGGGGAGGCCTCTCTACAGCCCCAATGCTGGGAATTCCAGATGTAATTGAAATTCAACTTATAAGGGATAACAGATATCTGTTGATATTTACATGCACCTACTCAGGCTTTCCCAAGGCAACAAGTTTATAGGGTCCTGATGTGAAAAATCATCCCTGGAAAATAAAACTGTCCTAAAGAAGCAGTTTGGAACTAGCTCCTTTAAAGTTTAGCTAAAAGACCAACTATACGTGTAGACACTCCTGCACACACATAAGATTAACTACATATTAACTACTACTAGAGCTCTAAGTTTCAGAATTCCAGAGTTAAAACATCCCAGACAATTGCTGGAGAGTTTACCTGAAACAGACAGCTCCTTTAAAGCTCACTCTGAAGAGACAACACACTCAAAGATCTGCTCTGGTCACTCCAAATGCTGATCAGTCCGTGCACAACTGAAACATGAGGACATGATTTACAGGATTGCTCTAGCCCTCAGTGCATTGTTTCCCTTGATTTTTGTGTCTTTTCAGGTTCCTTATCCCAGTCCTTGCCTTCATTTCAGTTTGCATATATATTTGTTTACTCCCTGCTTTCTTGTAGAAAACAACCAGCAAGGCCCATCCCTTTTTCTAAAATTGACCAAGATTTAACAAGAATCCAAGGTACATTGGACACACTCCAGGGTCAAACTGACTTCCCTGCCAGAGTAGTGTTAAAATGTCTCTTCCTAAAAGCAACTTAGCAAGAGACCCTATAATAAGGGAAAACTTTACAGTCTTGGAGACCTTGACTAGGCCTCACTGTAGGACCACTGACAGACCTAATTTTACTACTTCTAGTTGGGCTTTGTTTAATTAATTGGCTTACCTGGTTTATCTCAGAAGATCACATGTAACATACCCAGCAAAAAAATTTCTAGGAAACTAAAGATGGGGGAAATGTAGCAGAAAATGCAACCTACCCCCAGAAGTATACTTGTTTCAATTAGTCACCCAGGTAACAGTTCCTGTTACTTCTGTTTCTTAGAAATAGTTGGTCACTATAAGAACCAATTAAAGAACAAATTAAAGACAGTCAAGAACTCTACCTCTTACTTCCCTTTCGCAACTCCACAGAAACTCCCTTCTTGGGACTTTAAGGCCTGATACTTTGGGAATGATCCCAGTTAGTGCCTGTAGACATAAAATATGCCTCCAAATCCTGGGTGACTTTTCCTTTTTGGTGTTTCTCTTTGTTGTTGTAAATTCACTGATTGATTTGGCACCACTTTAGTCCCCTAGCCTAGATAAAATATAAAAAGGGCAGAACAAAAGCTGTGAAGGTGCCCCTCCCTTCTCTGTTTTGCTATCTTCTGCCTGCCATAAACTATTTCCAAGCCACCCTCCCCTGGAGCCAGCCAATTATAGACTGAAACAGCTTCAAACTATAGCTAAGTAAACCTTTCCCTCTTTAACTTTGGACTTTGGATATATTGTCTCAGCAACAAGAAAAGTAACTAAGACATGAAATTTATTTCTTATGTTTTGTTTGCTGTGTTTCTTATTAGTAAGTTATTTTGTAAAATCTTTATTTTAATGTGAAGAACTTTTGTTCTTATTTTATTTTTTTTATTCCACATGACTTGCCTTTCATGATCCAGTAATTTTTGATTTATATATTTATTTCTACTAGATTTGCTGGACATCCAATCCAAAACCGGATGTTATACGAGTAGGCAAGAGTATTAAATGGAGACTACTACAGATTAATCATATGTTGTCAGTGGTTTAATTTCATCTGATTCTCAAGGCTATATCTAACTATATCTGCCTGAATTTCAATCTTTATAGTATGTTCTAAGCTGCATGTATTCCAAAAAGAAGCCAACAACAAACCTTTTCAGATCCCTTTCTTAAGGTAGAGTAGAGCTGGAACTAACAGGAGACTTAAAGCAGTGAGTTCTAGTTTCTGTCATAGTCAAAGCATTTTAATCCTAGTTAGCTAAAAGGGCCAAACCCAAAATTTTTTGCCTAGTTTCAGCCTAAAGTCCAGGACACTTGTGGCATTAACCCTACTCACAAAGTTTCATTTGTTATTTTCTCATTCAGATTGACATTTACTTTCCTTTGAGTTCAGCAATGTTGCTCTATCATTACTCTAAGTATAAAACTCAGTGAATGAACATACTACCCTCTTAGACAAGTGGTATCTTCATAGTTTGGACCTTAAATGTCTCCCAGAAGTCCATATGTGAAAAATCAGTTTCCCAGAGTGGTTCTATTGGAAGTGGGACCTGGTGGAAGGCCTTCACGTCAGGAGGACATAATCTTGAAAGAAATAGTGACACCTTATCCCCTTCTTCTTTCTCTAGGAATTTTACTTCCCAGCCACAAGGGGAGAGTTTCTGCTTTACCACACACTCATACCATGATATATTGCCCATAACCAGAGGCCTAAAAGCAATGTGTTCACCCAGTTATGGACTGAATTTTCCAAAGCTGTAAGAAAAAATAAATCCTTTCTATTTATAAATTGATTATCTCAGATATTTGTTATAGTGACAGAAATCTAATGTAGTATCTGACCATTCTTCATTTTAACACCCTTTCCCCCAAAATGTGAGTTATAGCTCAAAGCTTTGCTTGTAGAATACTTATTTTTTTTCTAAGATCTGTTCATCCTTTGAACATCTTACCTATTCCTAGATTTCAACTACAACTTACAGGATGAAAATTCTCAAACATTCACTGTCTCTTTTCTATTTTTTTGATACCAGCCACTCTGACAGGATCCACTCATATTTTTAACTTCTTGATAGTTGTTTGCATTTGGATGCCCTGTTTGCTACTTTAAATTCAGCATACATAAACCAAGACTTATTTTCTTACTTCTACTTGTATTTATTTCTCATAATGAGGCTAATATTTTCACTGCCTCTGCTACCCAGACTTGAAACTCAATGGTATCTTATTCTCCCCTAAACCTAATCCATACAACCTAATAGAGCTTCAAGTTGTAATTTTTCTTTTAGAATTATCACTATATTCACTCTTTCTTTCCATAATTTTTCCATAGCATTAATTTTTTCTAGAACTCATACATGCATCAATAAAATCCCTTCCTTATCGAATGTTTCTCTCCTTTTTTTGTGTTCCTCCCTTCTTTCTTCTGTATCATTCTGACAGATGCTTCCTGAGAGCATTTCTTTTATTACTCTACTCATATCCTGCTTTACTTGATTTAGCATTAGGTTGTATGGGCCCAGTCCAAGCAAATCACAGGAATCTGCTCTGGGGAGGGAGCAACCAATGGAAGTCACTGTCACTCCCAGTTCAGGCTCCTCCTGCTCAATTCCAACATGTCGCCCACCTGGTTGTGCCCCTCCCATGGGGGGGGGTCTCACTCCCAGCACTGACCATGTATCAATGAAGGTTCCTCCACCGGCTCGGCTCTCTGCTCTCCACTGGGCTCACCAACTCCCAACTTCAGCGCTGCTGCTCTTCCTGTGAGTGGTGGTGGGAACCAGTTTGGACGGCTCTGCCTGCCGACGCGGATTCAAGCTGGTGCAATCTTGATGGGTCATCGCGAAAACGCTGTGTCCCTTTAGTTTTTAGCTGTTTCAGTTGTAGTCCCAAGTATTTGACGAGCTTTTTTATGTTTTAATTTCTTCCTGTGTCAAGAGGATCCATCTCCCTCTGTCTGGGTCTCTCCAGGGTGTTTTATTCTGGCTGTGTAAAACTGGTCTATCATTGATTCACACTCTCCAACTTAAATAATGTCAAATAATAATTTAACTTACTTCTTTTTTGACACTCTTGTGGTCTTATATCGTTCCATTGTAGAAATTTTTTATTCTAAAAATTTCTTATTTTCAGACAGGCACACTGGCACATATTTATAATCTCAGCCTCTCAGAAGACTGAGATAAGAGGATAGTAAGTTTGCTCAGGCAACTTACTGAAGTCCTATCTAAAACTAAAAATTTAAAAAGGGCAAGGGATGTAGCTCAGTGATAAAATGTTTGCATAACAGGTGTGAGGCCATAGGTGCAATCCCCAGGACTGGGAACAAAGAACTTCTTACTCTCAAATTCTGTTTCACAGAAGAAATTCGATGTGCCCCAAATGAGTTTCTGCGCTAACGCCAACCCATACCTTTCTGTTGCATATTCATTTCTACTTTCATGTCTGTGGGTATATAAAGCAGTCCTTTTAACCTCTTGCATATTCAACCTTATCCATTATTCAAAGGCCAGTTTTCCTTCTTATGTGATGAGATCCTTGACTACTATAACCATCATCAATTTCTCTCTCTTCTAAACCCCTATTACATTTATTGACTATTACAAAACTCAGGAAAATCCTAATTGGCTTTACCATTGCTCAGTGTTTCATTGTGATATTTATCTTGACAATAAAAATATAAGTGGTTAGCCTGGTACAACTCTTATAAGCCACTATACCTACCCTTGCTCCCCTAGGAACATGAATCATATCATAGTTCTCTGGTTTGGTTTGCTATTCAAAATCTCAAGACTTGAACCAAGAACCTGCCTGGGACTTTTTATGTGATTGTGTTCTGTTGGTTCCTTTACACTGTCATCTATTCTGTCTAGATTTATGCACAATATTGTAATCCAGTCTCCAATCTTGACTCTTTTGCACAAGAGCTACCACTTTTCTATACTGGATACCTTAACTTCAAATTTCCTTGTCTTATTGTCCTTACAGTTAAACTCAGTTTTATGACTGTTACAGAATTTATGGGTACTTTTCTTTTGTATAGTGATTATTTTGAGTGTATAGTTTTTAATTAATTAATTTCATTGGTACAATTTAGACTTACACAATGATCACATTCATTATAGAGAATTTGTTCCTGTACATAATATAACTTGAACCTTTTTTTCCCATTCCCCTACCCTCCAATTCCTCTTTCCTTCCTTATTTACAAAAACATTGTTTCCATTTTTTCTTTATTTTCTCATCTTTTTTTTCCCTTTTCTTCCTTTCCCCCTTCCCCTGCCTGGCTCCCTTTCCCATTTGAACATTTTCTTCCTATTTCACAATATCTATTATACATTTTGGTCCTTATATACACTTTTGGTTTCTCACATCAGAAAAACAATGTGGTGTTTACACCTGTGTATCTGACTTATTTCACTTAAGAGTATGCCTTCACTGTTTGTTGTTCAAGAAAAGAGAGAAAGGAACGCGTGAGGAACCTCCGCTGCCAACACAAGCAGACTGTCCCGGAGCTGCGAGGGGACCAATGGCAGACCTTCCTTCTTTTCGCCGCCGGTCGTCTGTGTCCAGGGATTTATTCCAGCAAACTGGTTTTTTGTTTGTTTGTTTGTTTGTTTGTTTGGATTTTTTTTTTTTTTTTGCGGTACCGGGGATTGAACTCATGACCTTGCACTTGCCAGGCAGGTGCTTATGCCTCTGAGCTAAATCCCCAGCCCAGCAAACTGTTAAAACATGGTGGATTACTATGAAGTTCTAAGCATGCAGAGACGTGCCTCCCCTGAGGACATCAAGAAGGCATACCAGAAACTGGCACAACAGTGGCACCCAGATAAAAATCCTGAGAATAAAGAATAAGCAGAGCGAAAATTCAAATAAGTGGCTGACACACATGAGGTGTCAGATGCTAAAAAACGGGGCACCTATGACAAATATGGCATAGAAGGCTTAAATGGTGGTGGAGGAGGTGGAAGTCATTTTGATAGTCCGTTTGAGTTTGGGTTCACATTCCAGAGTCCAGATGATGTCCTCAGGGAATTTTTTGGTGGAAGGGGCCCATTTTCATTCTACTTCTTTGAAGACCCATTTGAAGACATTTTTGGGAACTAAAGGGGTCCCTGAGGAAGCAGAAACCATGGTGCAGGCTCTTTTTTTTCTCCACCTTCAGTGGGTTTCCATCTTTTGGTGGTGGATTGTCTGCATTTGATACAGGATTTACTTCATTCAGGTCCCTAGGTCATGGGGGCCTCACTGCATTTTCGTTTACCTCATTTGGCGGCAGTGGCATGGATAACTTCAAGTCTATATCAACTTTTACTCAAATCGTAAATGGTAGAAAAATCACCACAAAGAGAGTTGTCGAGAATGGTCAAGAAAAGAGTAGAAGTTGAAGACGATGGACAGTTAAAGTCCTTAACAATAAATGGTAAGGAGCAGCTGCTACACTTGTATAACAAGTAATTCAATGCACGAATGTAACAGAAATGTTAAACTATAACAAGCACCATTTGAGGATTAAACAGGAACATTTGTTTGAAGCTTTCAGATGAACTTGACTTTCAGTTTAACAGTACCTAATCTAAAGCATTTACAAAGAGCTCATTGGAGCCCCTTTTTGTCATGGACTTTTGAGATTATTGTTGGGACCACACAATAGGATCATTTTTTTTGTCTTTAAAATTGTTGTAATCTCTGTATGAACTTTGCTTTTTAAAATTTTTTTTATTTTTTTTATTTATTTAAAGAGAAACAAAAGCATGTAAAGGGTAGAGGTAATACAGAATTCAAAAAAAAGATAATAAGAAATCACTAGTTAATAAATTACATATTGTCCTCTTAGAAATAGTTGTTCAAGTTACAAAATTAAAGCATACAAAGTAGATAGTCAAACAGTGAGAGTGTGAACAGCTACACATGCATAAATCTTTGCATGTATTTCTATACTTTCTGTATTAGAGGGAAAAACAAAACTTAGCAAGACAAAACAAAACAAATTCCTATAACAACATGAAACCAAAAAGTCACATAAAACCACAGTACAAGGTGATCTACAATGATTACTGTGTTGTTTCTTATTATCTTCAATAGAATGTCTATATCAGGCATAATTGAATGTAGCAGTAAATAACAATATTAGTAAAAATAAAACATTGTAGACAGTATAAAACTTCAAAGGCAGGTAATAATCAAACCAGAGTGGATATTCCAGTGTATCTTGTTATCTTAAGTGCAGTTGCCTATACTCTCAGACTTGATACTATCAATCATAACAGCTTTGAATAAAATCTATCAATACAAAACAGCGATCCAACAAACCAGATTCAATTACAATCAGTCATGGTAAAACAGTGTAGGTTTTACAGAGCTTTAGATTAAGTTAATAGGAAATTAAGGATGATTACTGTACTATATCCTGTTATTTCCGGGATTGCTGTCTGTGCCCTCAAATCTAGTATAGGTAGAATGACTGGAACAGAATATAATACATCTAAGCAGAGTAGTGTGAGTAATGTGGGTTTTAACTCCTGGTTCACTATTAACAATATAGTGTATTAAGGCCATCTATGTTAGAGATGCTAGTTATCCTTCTCTGCCTCATTTCTGCTATGCTATTTTTCTGCCTTTGTCTAGTTTTCTCCTTCATTTTACTGCCTGCCCTGTTCATTGAGGCCTTTCTGCCACTGTTTCTAAAATCCTGGTAATTTTTTTCTCTATCTCTAGATTGTCTTTCAGTATTCTATGTAGGGTTCAATTGGTGGTCACAAATTCCCCCAGTTCCTCTTTGTCATGGAAGCATCTTGTTTCTCCATTAATTTCTAGTGACAGTTTTGCAGAGTACATCAATCTGCACTGGAGGTTATTTTCTTTCAGGGCTTGGAATACTTCGCTCCAAGCTCTTCTTGATCTGATGGTCTGTGTTGAGAAGTCAGCTGTGATTCTGATGGGCTTACCTTTATACGTAATCTGTTTCTTTTCTCTGACGGCTTTTAATACTTTGTTTTTATATTGAATTTCTGGTATCTTGATTATTATATGTCTGGGTGTAGCTCTGTTTTGGTTGTAGGTGGCTGGAGTTCAGTATGCCTCACACAAGCGAATGTCATTTTCTTTTCCCATACTTGGGAAGTTTTCCTTAATTATTTCCGTGAATAGCCTTTGTAATTTGCCTATATGTATTCCTGCTTCTTCGTTCATGTTTCTTATTCTTAAATTGTAGATTCTCTTGTCATCTTCTAGCCTTTGTATTGTTACTGCCTGTTTTCTTGTTGTTTTTAAGAGATCTTTTCTTTCATGATCACACACTGCAAACTTGTCTTCAAGTTTTGATAGTCTATCCTTAGTTTCTTTTAAGGAGTTTTGCCAGCTTTCAATGGAGTTTTTAATTTCCTGGTAGTCTCTTTGAATCTGCTTCATATATTCTATATTTTCTTTATATTCTTTATCAAATGTTTCTCTCCTTTTTTTGTGTTCTTCCCTTCTTCCATCTTTATCATCCTGACAGATGCTTCCTGAGAGCATTTCTTTTATTATTCTACTCACATCCTGCTTTACCTGATTTAATATTTCAGTTTTGAGCTCATCTACAAGGTCCAGAAGATATCTCTTAATGTCCATTGAAGCCATGTTTGATGTTGTGTGTTTGCCACCCTCAGTCTCCCTTGTTTTTCCTTCTCCTGGATCAGGGCTCTCAGGGCTCTGGGCTGGGGACTTCCTCCTGCCTCTCGCTCCTGTCATGGCCCTGGCTTCCTCCACACAGGTTAAAGTGCAGGTCCCAGCCCCCTTCCCTGTTGGCCACGTTTCCTCTGAAGCATGCTGGCAAGGGAGCTCCGCCCTCTCCTGCCTGCTCTTGTCACTGAGGTACAAAAAACAGCTGTATTTGCCTGCCCCTCCCCACTGGGCCATCCAAACTTCAGGTGCCTTCATGGTCAGTACTTGCTAGGTGCAGGGAATTGATTTGGGATGGCTCATTGGGTCTGGCCAGGGGCACGGCCAAGTCCAAGCAAATCCCACCAATCTGCTCTTGGGAGGGAGGAACCAACTGAAGTCACTGTCACTCCCACTTCAGGCTCCTCCTGCCTGATTCCAACATGTCGCCCATTTGGTTGCACCCTTCCTGTGGAGGGGGTCTCATTCCCAGCACTGACCATGGATCAATGAAGGTCCCTTCACCGGCTCCGTTCTCCATTCTCCGCTCTCCGTTGAGCTCACCAACCTCTGACTTCAGTGCTGCTGTGATTCCTGTGAGTGGCAGTGGGAACAAGTTTGGGCAGCTCTGCCAGCCGGTGCAGATTCAAGCTGGTGCAGACTTGGCAGGTCACCACAAAAACACTGTGTCCTGTAATTTTTAGCTATTTCAGTAGTAGTCCCAAAGTATTTGACGAGCTTTTTTATGTTTTAGTTTCTTCCTGTGTCAAGAGGATCCATCTCCCTCTGTCTGGGTCTCTCCAGGGTGTTTTATTCTAGCAAATGAGTTGTTTCTCCTGGAAGGCTTTGTATTTTGTTGCTCACTGATCAGCCATCTTGTCTTCTCTGAACTTTGCTTTTTTATTAAATGTGATCCAAGGGTAAGCTACTCTTGAGCAGCGCTAGGACAAGATTGTACTCTAACACCAGCATGGATCTGCTTTCCATTGTGAGTGAAATGTGAGCCAAGTAGTGTCAGCCTGCTGTAAGGCTAACACAGCCAGGATGAGTCCTCCACAGAAATAATTTCCATTTTCTTCACTGTTTAGTAATGAAAGATATTAATGCATTAATGGTAACACATTTCTGGTTCAATACAAATTTAAGGATGTTTTCTAGTTGTGCATGGATGCTGGCAACTTAGTAAAGTTCTGACAATTGTTTGAATGTGTAATGTTAAGCTTAGGTTTATAAAAGCTGGTAAACTGGTTGTCACTTGCTTAAAAAACAAAAAAAGAAATGTGAATATGTTTGGTGCATTCTTTCTGGAGTTTGATCTGCAATCTTCTTGTGTCTGTATTTTGTGCCTGAGCTTCTAGTGTCCCTTCATCAGTCCTTCATTTTATCATTAAGGTGGTGCTGAATGTAAGTTATATACAGACTACATAAAGCCTGCTTATTTATAAATGATTGAGCAATTGTTTCAAACATTTTAGAATGGTAACATTTCTGTGAGGGAGGGAAGAAACAGTTGTGAAAATTTTCATTCTTAAAAGTTTTGTTTTAGTTTTCTTGAATATATTTGGTGTAAGATCATGAAGGGACAAAATATGCATGGTAAAAGACATACAGTGATTAAGAAGCCAGCAAAAATAAAGGTGTTTTGTTCTTGATCTAAAAAATAAAGAGTATGCCTTCAAGGTGTCACTTAGAAATAACAAAACAGTCCTAGGAGCAGGCAGAAACTTGTATTCAATGGCCAATAAATAAAGAAAGAAGCCCATGATGTAACATTATCTTCTCTCTGAGCAAGTCTGGGGTTTGGGATTTTACTACAACTGGATTATGAATGGGTATGGTATCCCTTCTGTCATCATAGATTTTCATGGGAAGGGGAGATTTCCAGGAATCAGAAAGCTACCTCTTTTCTTCCTTAATTTTGGAAATTTGGATCTGTCATAATACTAGTAAGTATGTTGATCAATATAATAAGATTGTAATGAGTTCAAAGTTGTCTGGAGTGTCACTTAGGCACTCAAACAAGATCAAGATAACCTGGATCTCCCCACCCACTTCTCCTTAGTGATTAAGAGTATGTAAAAACTAGGTCAGCAGTTAGGAGCATATGGCTAATAGAATCCAAGGCTTAGCTTTTTTCCCAGTGCTGCAGATAAAAACTAGAGTTTCATATGTGTTAGGATATCACCACTGAACTACATCTCCAACCCCATGCTTTAACTTTTCTAAGTAAATGGCAAAACTAATAATACAATAGTCTGTCGGTAATTTTGGTGTTCAACTTGCCCAAGGCAACACCAGCCTGGGTGAATTATCCCTGTCCTCTAGGTATTACCAAATCATAGGACTCCTGTGGCATGGCCACAGAAAATCCTATGGTTCTGTACATAACATGCAAAGCAAGTCAGTTAAACTCTTAAATGATTACTGAGAAGACAGTGCAAAAGGCAGAGTAGGAGTCTCTGTAAATTTCCTTCCATAAGAGCAAAGAAAATCTGGTTTTTAAAAAATCAGAATCAACTATTTCAGAACTCTGAAAATTAACTTAAGATTTTCATTAATCAAGACAGCATGACTCAAGAAAAAATGTCTGAATCTCAGCAAGAACAGATAGCTTTGTGGTGTTTTAATTTCCTCTAGTCTCATCCCATCTTCTCCAGACCTGTAGCAGTCTTGTAAACTAGCAGAGAGCATTTGCAGTGAAAACTGGCAGCTGGCAGGCAACAGAGAAAAAAAGAACTAGGTCTAGGTTTTCTTAAAATCCCTGTACCCAGATGATCATCATTATTTGAACTGTATGGTCCTTCCCTGGAACATTCCACTTACAAGCTGTCTGTATTT
Organism: Hydrochoerus hydrochaeris; assembly: GCA_004027455.1. Lineage (NCBI taxonomy): Eukaryota > Metazoa > Chordata > Mammalia > Rodentia > Hydrochaeridae > Hydrochoerus > Hydrochoerus hydrochaeris. Next base: position 388,483 of record PVLA01000900.1, on the reverse strand, counting down.
TACCTTATTTGGACCTTGCCCAAGTGAAAATTCAAAAATACTTTTCCCAAGGCATTTATCAAAAACATGTAAGGAAACTATTCATAACTGAGGGAGTGGGTAACCACTCAGATGAACAACAGAATAACCAAAAATATTAAAGAGAAAAGTTAGCACAAGATGCCTAGAGCTTTTGAAAAGTTCTAATACATGCCTAGGAATTGAATATACTTATGTATGTAGAGGCCCATGCCTTTCCAGTACCAGAAAAAAAAAATACTGTAGAAACACTTCCCAAGAAAAGCCAGACATTGGACTTACTTAAAAGACTTCAAGCAGTTATTTTAAATATACTCCAAAAAAACTAAAGGAAACAGTATCTAAAGAACTAAAGAAAAGTATGAGAACAATGTATCACTGTATAGAAAATACCAACAGAGAATTTTTTAAAAATCAAAGAGAAATTCTGGACTCAAAAATGACAATAACCAAAATGAAAATTTCACTAGGAAATTTCAGCAGAAGATTTAAGCAAACAGAAGGAAAAGATCAGTGAGCTTAAAGATAGGTCAATTAACAGTGTCCAGTCTGAGGAACAGGAAGACAGAGGAGAACAAGGAGGATGAAGAGGAGTGGGGATGCAAGAAGGGAGAGGAGGAGAGGAGGAGAGGATAGACAGAGAAAAGAACAAAAAGAAAGGAAGGAGAAGAAGAGGAGGGAGGAGAAGGAAAAGAAAGAAGAGGAAGAGGGGAAAGAAACATGAACAGAGCCTCTGATGCATATAAAACACATATCAAGCATAACAACATATGTATAATAGGAGTCCTAGAAAAAGAAGACACACAAGAAGGTACAGAAAGAAAAAACATTTGAAGAAATACTGGCATAAAACATCCCAAATTAAATGCAAAATGCTGATCTTCACATTCAAGAAACTCAACAAACTCTAAGTAGACTAACTTTTAAAAGAACTATGCCTAATGCAAAAAAAAAAAAATCAAACTGTCAAAAGACAATCTTTGCAACAAAGAAGAAATTCTTCAGGTGCAAGTTACAGTAACACCAACAACTGACTTCTCATCAGAAACCATGGAGGCCAGAGATGGTGGGATAAAATAGTATTCGAAGGACTGAAATAAAAAAAAAATTAATCATGAATTCAATATCAAGAAAAATTTAAAACTAAGAAAAAATTAAGGTATTCTCAGATAAACAAAAACTAGAGTATTTCTCACTAGCAAACCATACTACAAGAAATATGAAAAAAATTCTTTTTTTATTGTTTTAAAGAGAAAAAACAAAAATTTAAAACAAGATAATAGGAGAGTAACAAGAGTTAATACATTACATATTATTACCTTCAAAATAGTTACTCAGAGTACAAGATACAGGCATGAAAATTTGTCTGAACAATATTATCACAAACCTCAAATTCAGAAGAAAAAGGCACAGAAAAGTAATGGATAGAGACATGCAAAACTTGATTTGTCTGTAACTTTTTCCTATATGATTTAATTTATAAACTACTGATTTCTTAGTGGGGCTTTTTCTCATTTTCCTTTTTTTCTTTCTTTCTTTTAGAATTCTGTATTGTTGCTATACTTTTTTTGGTTTTGCTTTTCTTTCTCTTTAAATAAAATTTTAAAAATGTATAATTGCTATTGTAAAAAAAGAGGAAATAGGGAGCACTATAAAAGATATAGCTGCATGTATGTTTAGGTATGAGGGATTGATAACCATATTTCTAGATTCTTGTTGGATTATTGAACAGATCTGTTTGCACTCTCACTGCTCGAGTGTTCACTTTGTGTGCTTTAATTTTGTAACTTGAAAAACTATTTCTAAAAGAACAATATGTAATTTATCAACTTGTGATTTCTTACTGTTTATCTTCTTTTCTTGAAATTCTGTAATATTTCTATAATTTTTCTGTTTTTTTCTCTTTAAATAAATTTTTTAAAACTTGATTTTTCTATAACTTTTTCCTATATGATTTAATCATTTTTCTAGTCCAGTTATTTAAATACAGGTTGACAAAAATTGCATATTTCTTCATTAATTTTTATATATTAATTTTTAATTAATGTTTATAATTTTTATAATGTTATGGTTTGCATCTCAATGTATCCCCAAAGCCACATGCTTTAGATTCAGAGGTGACTGAATCTACACTCTGTGATTGATTCATGGATCAATGTTGGGATTAAGGGTGTGAGTGCTATACCTGCCCTAGGGTAGGCAGCCTGCATAAAATATAAAGGTCAGAAAGAAGTTCACTTCTCTTGCCCTTGTTATTTTTACTGTCTTCTGCCACCATGAACTGTTGTCCCTCTGCCATGTGCCACTCTGCCTTGAAGCTAGCTGATTATGGACTTAAACCTCTGCAAACTGTGAACTAAATAAACCTTTTCCCCTTTAACTTGGTGTCAGGTATTTTGTCTCAGCAATGAGAGAAAAGTAACTAAGAAACATAATGTAACAGGAAATATAAAAACAACAATTTTATCAAGTTTATTCAGTGCAAGAATTGACTGGTTAAAATGACACTTGCCGGAGCAAAGTTCAGAATAGTCAGAACATAAACCAACATGCTGCCTCAGTGATGCTTGAGATAAATTACTAAGTGATTAAAAAGACAAAGCAAACATTGAAAAACTCTCATTTATGTGAGGTTAAAATGAGTTAATATACATGAAACTTATCAAAAAGAACCTGACACATAATAAGTACTTAGTAATATTAGGTATCTATTATTATTTTTAAGTACATTGTACATGAAATATCAGTGAAAATGACCACTTAGTTATCTAAATAAGGAAAATTCAAACTTATAATTAATGAGATAAAAGCTTCAAGTACCAAATAGCCTTTATTTCTAATTCAAATCTAATTCAAAATATTCTCTAATTCAGAATATTTCTACTAATTAAGAATATTAGTAGAAAATAGGAGTTTGAGAGAAGTTAGTCATGGCACCTGGATATTCTGTTAAGACACTTAGATTGTATGATGGAACATCCAGATGTCCTAAAAAAAATAAGACTAAATTGGACTGGAGTTTGAGAAGTAGAAACTACAATTTACCATCATAGAGTGATTCTGGGAGTAAAAAAATAATAGTAACTCTCTAAATAAATATCATTCAGAGAAAACAGCAGAGGATCAAGGATTAACATTATTTAGAAAACTGAAAACTTGGGGAAAAACCAGAAAAAGTATATTTTATAGAGAGGAAATATCACAGAATCAGAAGAGAAACAATCTTTGGACTTTTAATAATAATAGATTTGAGACAAATTCTCACTATGTAGAACAGGCTGAACTTGAACACACTATGTAGTCCAGGCTGGCTTTGAACTCATGGTGATCCTTCTGCCTCAGCCTCCCAAGTTCTAAGATGACAGATTGTATACTACCACACCTGGCTATGACTTTTTTTTTTTACTGGTACCAGGGATCGAACTCACGATTGCACGTCTTTTGCAAGGCAGGCGCTTATGCTGCTGAGCTAAATCCCCAGTCCGTTTTAAAGAATTGCTTCAATTTAATTGTTCATATAAAAATATTCTAAGGAAAATGTTAAAATAAAACATGGTATCTAGTAAACCTAAAGGAATTTATACATACATTCTTCACTTGACTGTGCTTCTGAGATGCAATTTTACCTTAAAAAAATGGCAAAAAATACTTACGCAATGCTTTAATGTCTTTATCTCTAAATTACTCTCAAAAGCTAAGCCTATGTAATTTGGCTCAGTATGCAAATATTCTGAAACAAGGGAGTCAAATACATCCAGACATGGAAAATCAAATTGAAGGACAAATCCACTAGATCAAATCAAATGCCAGGCTTATTGAGAAAAAGAAGTAGGGTCACTAATGGTCTACAGCTATTTCTATACTCTTTACCCAAAGAATATGCTATCTTGGGGGACTGTTCTAACATCCTGCAAAGGTCATACTGCAGGAATAGCCTCCCTATATGCTCTCCTTCCTACCTGGGAGAGGAAACTCAGTGTGGAAATTAACTCCATTTAGTACCCCAGAGAAGCTGTGGACTGTAACCAGTGATAAAAAGAGAAGCAGCAGCATTAAACAGGCAATTCCTACCCCCCCAAACCCATCAATGGTCCAAACACCAGTGACCTCTGGGTCCCTGCAGCATCCTGCCTGCAGCCTGGTGTCAGTGAGGGAAGCATCCCATCCTAGGAAGAAAAGAGCTGAACACCATAAGCCATAGGTAACACAGAGCTAGATGGTAGGGAATCATAGATTACATTCCTGGAGATACAGGGGATAAAAGGGAGATTCAAAATAGCCAGACCACAGTAGGCCCTCTCCTGTTGCTTCCCCAAATGCCTGAGAAATTTGAGAGAGCAAGAAATCCTACCCACTGCCCACCATCCCACACAGGCAGAACATGAGGACTGCACTAAGCTACATGCATCACAGTGGATCTCTTAAGATGGGGATAGAAAAAGGACTGTGAGTGGAGGGTCAGAACGTATGACTGCCATGATAAATGCAATCATTATGTACTGCAAATAGGTACTGATAAAAAAATTTCTTAAAAAGAAAAAATGAAGTGGTGCATAGGTCAGAAGACTTCTAGGGAGGCACAAGGAAAAAGGTCCTTGGAGGAAAAACAATGAGATAACCACGGGATTTGCCCAATAATGAAGAAAGCAGGAGTAGAGATCCCCACCAGAAGTCAACAGAGAACTGGGTGTTGGACAAATGACATCATCTCATCTTCCTCCCAAATTAACTGAAGTAGATGGATCTCAGGACAGAGGCAAAAGCCTACAGTTAGCCATGCCCAAAGCATAGTTTGCAGCCAGGAGGTGGGTACAGAGCCATCCTGACTGGCAGCCTTTACCACTCCCAGGCAGGGAATTAAGAAATCTACAAGGGAAAAAGAATTGACTGCTTAAAATAATACGACTATCACAATAAAGAAGTTATGTGAAGACTTTGCTTCTAAGACATAGTAGCTACATGAGGGTTTTGTTTCTGTTTTCTGTTTCGCTTATTTGTTATGGGTGTTTGTTGTTGTTCATGGTTCTTTATTATTATTTCATTTTATTATTTTGTGTGTGTGTGTTTTTCATACACCCTCTTTAATGCAAATACAGTGTATATGGTTTTATGCTTTCCAGTAGTCCCCACCACACCACTACTGCTTCCCTCTTGCTTCTGGACATCCTGGGCTCTGATTGAGCACAGTACTCTGTATGTTATCATACTATACAGTGAACACACAACAGCATAACTGTAACAATGTCCAGCAGACACTTGAGATAGTTCTGCAATTTGTTCACACCCACAAATATTTGTAATGTGAGATCCATTCATATATGTGAGAGTTCATAATGTTCATAAGTTGGGAGGGAGGGATAGATAGATAGATAGATAGATAGATAGATAGACAGACAGACAGATAGATTTAGTTATTTATGGCAGCAAAATCCTTTCACCAACTTTCCCAAAGTAGATGCAAGGGAGACCAAAAGAAAAGAAATCAAACATCAAATGTCTGAATTGTTTTTTATTATTTTTTTATTTTAAAGAGAATAAAACAAAAGAGGACAGATCTAAGCAGATCAGAACAGAGCAATGTAAGGAACACAGCACTTCACAACAATACATTGGATATTAACAGTAGCTACCATAATGTCTCTTTCTTTGAAATAGTTGAGCTTAGCTTTACACATAATAATGTCAAACATGACAAAATAGAATAAAACCTCTCAAGAGAATGAAAGTATTGCAAAGCATTCTGAACCAAATAACTGAAGAAGAACAATGGCTACTATAACATCTCATTTTCCATAAAAATTTTGTTTATACTATCATACATATTAAAATTCAATAAGTCACAACATGATAAAACCAATGGTAATAGAAAAACAAAAGCATGGTAGGACTTCAAAGCAAGATGATATTAAATCAGCAATGGCTGCCATATTGTCTTGTTTTCTTCAAAGTAACTGTTCATACCATCACACATAATAAGATCAAACAAAATAGAATAAAACCATTCCAATCAATGAATGAAAACATAAGACTTCAAAGCAATATAATGGTGAACCATGATTACCATAAAATCTTCTGTACTCTTACCATTTCTTACACTAGGGAAACTATATGGTATTTATACATGTGAGTTTGATTTATTTCACTTATGAGTATGGATTCAAGTTGCATCCATTTATTTATAAATATCTCAATGTGATCATTCTTTATAGCTGAGTAATACTACATTGTATAAAAGTACCACAATTTTTTTATCCATTCCTTGGTTGATGGGCTCTTAGGTTGTTTCCAAGATCTGGCTATTACAAGGTGTGACACTATAAACATGAGTGCGCATATATCACTGTGGTAAGATGTTTTCAGATCTTCTGGGAATATGCCTAAGAGTGGAATAGCTGGGTCAAATGGGACCTCCAACCCCAGCTTTTTGAGGAATCTCCAGATTGACCTCCACAGTGGTTGGACCAGTCTACACTCCCACCAACAGTGCAGAAGAGTTCCTTTTTCCCCACAGCCTCTCCAGCATTTGTTGTTGGTAGTTTTGTTGATCCTGGCCATCCTTTCTGGAGTGAGATGGAATCTCAGTGTAGTTTTAATTTGCATTTCTCTAATGACCAATGATGATGAACATTTTTTCATGTATTTATTTGCCATTCGTATTTCTTCATCTGAGAACTGTGTATTCATCTCGGATGCCCATTTTTGGATTGGGTCTTTAAATTTCAGGGGTCTGATTTTTTAAAATTCTTCATAAGTTTTAGACAGAAGTCCTTTGTCTGATGGACAGTTCACTAAGATTTTTTGCCAGTTTGTAGGTTGTCTTTTCACTCTGCTGGAGATTTCTTTTGACATGCAGAAACTCTTTAATAAGACGTGATCCCAGTTATTGATTCTGGGAAGTATTTCCCGTGCAGTTTGGTTCTTGTTCATGAATTCTCTACCAACCCCTATGTCTTCAAGATTTTTACCTACTTTGTCTTGCAACAGATTTAGTGTTTCTGTTTTAATATTTAGATCTTTAATCCATTTAGATTTTAGTTTAGTACATGGTGATAGACATGGGTCTAATTTTAGTTTTTGGCATATGGAAAGCCAGTTTTTCCAGCACCATTTATTAAAGAGACTATCATTCTTCCAGTGAACATGCTTGGCCCCTTTATCAAAGATAAGGTGGCTGAGTGTGTTCGTAGTTGTATCTTCTAGTCTATTCCATTGATCTTCACATCTGTTTTTATTCCAATACCATGTTGATTTTATTATGGTAGCTTTATAGTATAACTTCAAGTCAGGGATTATGATGCCTCCTGCCTTGGCTTTGCTGCTTAGAATTGCCTTTGCTATTCTAGGTCTCTTCTGGTTCCGGATGAATTTTGGGAGTGATTTCTCTAGATCTATGAGGTATGTTAGTGGTATTTTCATAGGGGTTGCATTGAATCGGTATAACAATTTTGGGAGAATGGCTATTTTCACAATATTTATTCTTTCTCTCCATGAACAAGAGATGTCTTTCCATTTACTGAGGTCCTCTTCAATTTCTTTTTTCAGTGTATTATAATTTTCTCTATACAACTCTTTTACATCTTTTGTTAGATTAATTCCTAAGTATTTCTTTTTTTTTTTTTTTGGATGCTAGTGTGAAGGATGTGGCTTCTCTTATTTCTCTCTTGGTGATTTTGTTGTTAATGTATAAGAATGCTATTGATTTTTGAGTATTGACTTTGTATCCAGCTATGTTGCTGAATTTATTCATTATATCTAGCAGTCTTTCAATGGAGGTTTGGAGGTCTTCTATGTAGAGTATCATGTCATCTGAAAATAATGATAATTTAACTTCTTCTTTTCCTACTCCTTTTATTTCTCTCTCTCTTGTCCAATTACTCTGGCTAGTATTTCCAGTACTATGTTGAATAGGAGCGGTGATATGGGACATCCTTGTCTTGTGCCTGATTTTAAGGTAAAGGCTTTTAGTTTATGACCATTTAATATAATGCTGGCTGTTGGTTCATCATAGATGGCCTTCATCATATTGAGGTAAAGACCATCTATTCCAATTCTCCATAAGGTGCTTATGAATGAGTGTTGGATCTTATCAAAAGCTTTTTCTGCATCTATAGAAATGATCATGTGATTCTTACTTTTGGCTCTATTGATATGATGGATTACATTTATTGATTTACATATGTCAAACCATCCCTGCATGCCTGGGTCATGGTGTATAATCTTCTTGATGATTTGCTGCATCCTGTTTGCCAATATTTTATTGAGAATTTTTGCATCTATGTTCATTAGAGAGATTGACCTGTAGTTCTCTTTTTTAGTTGGGTCTTTCTCAGGTTTTGGTACTAGAATGATATTTGCTTCCAGGAATGACTTAGGGAGAATGACTTCCCTTTCAATTTCATTGAAGAGTTTTAGGAGTATCGGCATTAAGTCTTTGTATTTCTTGTGGAACTCCTCAGTGAATCCATCTGGGCCTGGGCTCTTCTTTGTTGGTAGGGACTTGATTACATTTTCAATTTCATTAATAGAAATTGGGTTATTCAGCAGTTTTACATTTTCTTGATCCAGCTTTGGTGGTTCATATGTTTCTAGGAATCTGTCCATTTCTTCTGTGTTATCGAACCTATGAGAGTGGAGGTTTTCAAAAAAGCTGTTGATGATCTTCTGTATTTCCACAGGGTCGGTAGTGGTTTCACCTTTTTCATTCTGTATTATGTGAATTTGAGTATTTTCTTTCTTTTTTTAAATTAGGTTAGCTAGGGGCTTATCAATTTTATTTATTCTTTCAAAGAACTAATTCTTTGATTCATTGATTCTTTGTATTGTTTTCTTAGCCTCTATGGCATTAATTTCTGCTCTGATCTTTATAATTTCCTCCCTTCTTTTGGCTTTGGGCTTGGCTTGCTCTTCTTTTCCTAGATGTTTGAGGTGTAATATCAGGTTGCTTATTTGTATTCATTCTGTTTTCTTAATGTGGAAACTCAGTGCAATAAATTTTCCTCTGAGGAATGCTTTCATTGCATTCCACAGGTTCTGGTAAGTTATATTTGTATTTTTATTTGCTTGTAGATATTGTTTAATTTCTTCTTTAATTTCCTCTGTGACCCACTGATTGCCCAAGAGTGTATTATTTAATTTCCATGTGTTTGTGGGGGGTTTTGCAGTTACTTTTATCATTAATTTCCAGTTTCATGGCACTATGATCCAATAACATGCATGGGATAATTGCAATTCTTTTGCATTTACTTAAATATGTTCTGTGGGTTAGTATATGGTCTATTTTAAAGAAAGTCCCATGTACTGCTGAGAAGAATGTATATTCTGATGTTGTTGGATGGAACACTCTGTATACATCTATCAATCCATTTGTTCACAGGTGTGATTCAGTTCTGTTATTTCTTTTTTCTTTTTGTCTTTTTGAGATGGGGTCTCGCTATGCAGTTCAGACTGGCCTTGAGCTCACTTTGTAGCCCAGGCTGGTCTCGAACTCGCAAAGATCCTCCTGCCTCAGCCTCCCAAGTGCTGGGATTACAGGCCTGAGCCACCATGCAAGGCTCAGTTCTTTTATTTCTTTGCTGATTTTCTGTCTAGTTGATCATCCCTTTGGTTCAATGGTGTGTTAAGGTCCCCTGTTATAATTGTGTTATTGCCTATTTGATTTTTCACTTCTGTTAATACTTGCTTTGTGTAGTTGGGTGCTCTGGAATTTGTTACATATATATTTAAGATTGTTATCTCTTCATCTTGCAGTTTTCCCCTAACTAGTACGTAGTGACCTTTTTTATCTCTTCGGACCATTCTTGGTTTGAAGTTCACAAGGTCTGCAAACATAATAGCTACCCCCCCCTACTTTTTTTTTTTTTTTTGAGTTCCTGTTGCATGGAGTATTGTTTTCCATCCTTTGACTTTCAGTTTGTGAGTTTCCTTTTGGGTTAAATGGGTTTCTTGTAAACAGGATATGGTTGGACGTTGTTTCTTGATCCATTTTGCCAGTCTGTTTCTTTTAATCAGTGAATTGAGGCCATTTACATTAATGGTTATAACTGTCATATATTGGTTTATTGTTGACATGTTATCTTTCTGATGTTGTATCTTAACTTTCCATTCTTTTTAACTGTCTGTCTTACATAGTTGTTTTCTCTTATGTGTATCTAGAATGTCTTTCAGTATTCTTTGTAGGGTTGGTTTGGTGATCATGAAGTTCTTCAGCTGTTCTTTGTCATGGAAGTATCTTATTTCTCCATCCACTCTGAAGGACAGTTTTGCAGGGAACATCAGTCTGGGTTGGAAGTCATTTTCCTTTAGGATCTGAAACACTTCACTCCATACTCTTCTTGACTTCATTGTTTGTGTTGAGAAGTCTGCTGTGATTCTGGTAGGTTTTCCTTTATAGGTGATCTGTCTTTTCTAACAGATTTTAATATTCTGCTCTTACGTTGTATTTCTGGGATGGTGATTATTATATGTCTGGGTGTAGTTTTGTTTTGGTTATGGCTAGTTGGAATTCTATATGCTTCACTAAACTGTATGTCAGTTTCAATACTCATGTTTGGGATGTTTTCAGCTATTATTTCTGTAAATAGACTTTTGATATCATTTGTGTTGTCCCCTTCTTTTTCATTTATCCCTATTGATCTTATGTTGTTTTTCTTTGCATCATCTTGCAGCTGTTGAATTGTTATTTCCTGATTTCTTGTTATTTTTAGAAGATCTTTCCTTTCCTAGTCACTAGCTGCAATCTTATGTTCGAGATCTGAGATTCTATCTTCACTTTCGTTGCGGCGGTTTTTGCAACTTTCAGTAGTTTTTGATTTCCTATATATCTCCTTGAATCTGCTTCATGTATTCTGTTTGTTTCTTAAACTGTTCATTCAGGGATTCTATCATTTTGCTTTGTTCCTCTAATTTTTTTAGCTGTGTCTTTGTTGGATGCATTCAGTATTTCTTTCACTACTTTTATCGTTTCTTCTTTTACTTGGGAGACTGTTTCTGATTTGAGTTCCCTCATAGCTTCCTGTACTTGCTTCTTTATTTCAGTTGATGTCATTTCAGGCATTTCAGGTGTATGTGTAGTATTTTCTTCTATGTACATGGCTCCTAGGTTTTTTGGGGATGGGCTGGAGTTTTGAGATTGCATTTTGGTCTTTTGTTTTGTCATTTTCCTATATTTCCATGTTTTCAGCAATGTTCCAAAGCTTTCCCTGGATGTGTTGGAAATCACCTCCTGCACCCTCCACCACTGGGACTCATGTGGCCCTGGCTCCCCTCGCATGGCAGGCCCAGTTTCCCTGGTTGAAAGAAGGTTACTGCGCACAGTCCACTCAAGCCCGAATCTCTGGAGCCCAGTCCAGCATCCCGCGGGTGGGCACCCAGCTGCTGGGATTGATGGTCCCAAATTTTTCTGGGCCTGCCCTGGTGAGCCACAACTCACCTCATGGCAGTGGTGTGGGCCTGGCTCCCCTTTTAGTGGGCCTGGCTCCCCTGGTTGAATGAAGGTCACTGCGTGTGGTCCACTCAAGCCTGTGGAACCTCTGGAGCCTAGTCCAGTGTCCTAAGGGGGCTGGACAGGCACCCAGATGACAGGATCGATGGTCCCAAACTTTTTTGGGCCTACCCTGGCAAGCTGCAACTCACCTAGGGGCAGCAGCGGGCCTGGCTCCCCTTTTGGCAGGCCTGGCTCCCCTGGTTGAATGAATCCAAATGTCTGAATTGTATGAAATGATCAAAGAGAAGCAAAGAGACTCAGCAAGGTCAAAGACGATATAATCAAACCATGGAACTAATAAGTGAACTGATCAACGTGCTTAAAGAAGAGTCCAATAGAAACTGGGAAGCTAACCACACACACTCAAAACATGAATGACAGATTTAGCAAACATTGGGCTGGGTGTTTAGCTCAGTGGCACAAGCGGCTGCCTGGCAAGCATGAGGTCATGAATTTGATCCCCAGTACCAAAAAAAAAAAAAAAATTAGCAAATAAATAGAGCCCATAAAACAAATAGAGTCTACATAAAAATGTGTTAAGCAGAAGTTCCAGAGAGAAATTCTATTAAGTGTATGAGCAGCAGAAGTGACCAGTGTAAGGAGAGTGTCATATCTTGAAGACAGATCTGACAATTATATTCCAAGATATTTTAAAAACAAGAAAAAATGATCTAACATCAACTAGATAACATAAGTAAGACTAACCTTAGACTAACTGGAGTTAGAGAAAAGTCAGAGGACATACACATGGATTAAAAAATCCATTTACAGAAATGATAGCAGACAACTTTCCAAGTGTGGGAAAAGAATTCAACATACAGTGAAGTGGGAAACACAGAATTCCAGACACTTATGACCAGAGAAAAACCTCATAGTCAGTATCCGAGAAGGCCAACACAAGGAAAAAGCTCAAAGGTTGAAAAGAAAAGCAAAAAGTCACCTACAGTCCATTAGGATTATAGCAGACTTTTCAACCCTAAAAGAAAACAACTTTCAACCCAGATTACTATATCTTGCAAAACTGCTTTTTAAAATATATGGAACATAAGAGCATCTCATGATAAACAACACCTTAAGAAATTCATGACCACCAAATCAGTAGTCCAAAAAATTCTCAGGGATGTCCCAGATAAAAACAATGAAGCTAACAATGCCAAAATGTCTAAAAGAATGAACACATGAAGTGCTATGAGCAGTTATACAAAAGGAGGAAATAACAGAATCAAGAAAAGCTACATAAAAGTAATGCAAAGATAGGAATAATTCAGTATGTTTCAGTAATAACTACCTTTGCATTGTCTTAAGTTTGTCTTTTGATGAAAAGAAGGCTTACGGTAAGTGCAATTACACATACCTGTCATCCCAGCTACTAGGTTTCTGACACAGGAGAATTACAAGTTCAAAGCCAGCCTGGACAACCTAGCAAGACCTCATCTAAAAATAAAAAATAAAAAGGACTAAGGATGTAATATGCCCACAGGTTCAATCCTCAGTACTGGAAAGAAAAAAAAACTTTAATTTTATTATCAAATTTGCCAAACTTTTCCTGTATTATTAATGCCTTTTATTTCTTTTTTTTAATCTTTACTTATCCCCAAAGTCATGGTAATGACTGTTTTGCCATACATTGTTTTCCCATACACTTTCATGTCCACATGGAAGTAATTTTTGGCTCTGATGTGAAGACAGAAATGAATTTTATTTCTTTTATTCTTTTAGTCTTATATGGATATGCTTGAAAAGAATGTCCTTATTCCATATAGTGGCACCTCTGTCCAATCAAGTGTCCATTTACTGATAGCTCTAATTACAGACTCTATTTGGTTATATTGTCTATCATCTCATTCTTGTGTTAATATTGTAATCATGTTTACTATAGCTTAGAGGAAGGTCTTGATATCTGGACTCATTGCTGCTTTTCTTCAATAGTGTTTTAGTTATTCTTTACCTTTGAATTTTTATATGCACTTTAGAATCAGCCTGTCAAGTAGACACATTCTTTGGAAGTTTGTCTTTGTAATTGCTGTGAATCTAGAGATAAAGAGACAATTTGAACAGGAACTGATATCTTCACAACATTATTTTACAATCTGCAAGTCTAGTCACTTCATTTATTTACTTCCTCTTTCATTTCTTCCAATAAAACATACTTTTCTGTGTAAGAACAATGTACTTCTTTTAATAGATTTAGTCCCAGAGTATTTGACTTTTTTCATGCTAGTGTAAATTGTTTTTCAAAATTTTATTTTATAGCTGATTATGGCTGATATATAGAACTAAAACTGACTTTAGTTTAAAATCTTTATACCCCAGGATATTGCAAACTTACTTATTAGTGTGAATAATATATCTACAGTCTTTTGGACTTTTCCACATATGCAATCATTCTATCTACAAATACTTACAGTTTGTCTTCATTTCCAATTTGTATTTCTTTTCTTGTTTTATTTCCCTAAAGAGGACTTCTAGTACAATGTTAAAGAATCTAGAATAGGTTTCCATGTCCTTTCCCAACTTTGAAACTAAAAGCTCTTAATATCTCACTGTTTTTTATGAAGTTTGCTATTGGTTTTACATAGAAGACATATCAAGTTAAAGAAGTTATCTTACAGTCTTAATTTGTTAAGAGTTCTAGTCAAGAATACACATTGAATTTATGAAAGAGTCAACTCCATCTACTGAGTGATCTTTCTTTCCTTTAATTTTATAATTAGTACAATTGCACTGATTTTTTTCCAGTGTTAAATAATATTTCATTTCAAGAATAAATTCGACTTAGTGCTCAATACTCATACATTATACTTCTTAATGTTGTTACTAAGTGAAGTTTGATTACGGTTGGTTTAGAACTATTTCATCTTTATTCATGAGTAAGTTTAATCTATAGCTTTTTCTTGTAACATTCTTGACTAGTGCTGAATTTCAAGGAAAGTCTAGCCTCATAAACAAGTGTACCAACTTTTCCTATTCTTTGGAAGAATCTGTGTTAAATTGGTCTTCTCTATAAGGCCTTTCCATCTTTGATAGTCATCCCACAAATTCTAGCTGTCTCTGTCTCCAGAAACTGGGCTTGTGACATGACAGCACATCGTGGTGTCTCAGGCTCCAAGAACTCCAATCTCTGCCTCCTCAATTCAGTGAAACCACCAGACCCTTTGAAATTCCCTTTCCTGCAATACTAACTGAAAATTACCTCCAGGTCAAAAAAAAAAAAACAAAGATAATTTTAGGACTCACAGTTTGGTCTCCTCAAAGGATTGCATTCTGTCACCAGCTGTTGAACAATGTCTGGAAACAAGTTCTTTGTGTATTCTTTCCAGATTTCTAGATTTTTATCAGGAGATGGAAATTTTTGACCCTGTTATTCTCTCATGGTGATAAAAAGAAGTTTAATTCTTTTCTTTTCTGAAGAAGTTGGTGCTAGGTAATGCAAGGTTTTACACATTCTAGGAAAGCAACCTACCACTCAGTTATATGCCCAGACCTTTTAAAAAATTTTTCAATTTAAGATAGGGTTTTGGCAAATTGTCTAGGTTGGGCTTGAACTTGTGATCTTTTTTCTCAGTCTTGCAAATAGCTGGGATTGCACCAGGTATATTGGGCATGCACCACTGTACTTGACAGAAGTTTAATTTTGAATTTATTCTTATCCCAGGTTTGGAGGATTTGTTTTGGCCACTCAATGTATTTTCAATTTTGCAGTTTTTTTGTCTTGGTTTTTTTGCTACAATACTGTGGTTTATCTTTGAAGAACCACACTATTCCCTATTATATGTTGCCTCAATGAGACCATTAATCAATGTGCCAGGCAAGGGATTTAGCTCAGTTGGCTCAAGTGCTTGCCTGGTAAGTGTGAGGTCATGAGTTCAATTCCCAGTTTAAAAAAAAAAATTGGAAGAGGGTACAAGATGGCAGATCAATAAGCAGCAAGATACTTAGCCTCTCTGAGAGAGACAACTCATGCCGGAATAGGGCACCATGGAGAGGTCCAGACAGAAGATGGGTCCTCTTGATCCAGGAAGAAACTAAAGGCTAAAGAGCTGGTCAAACACACAGTCCCAGGGCTATACTTGCAGAAGCTGAGATTTACAGCTACAGCACTCTCCAGCCGCCTGAATTCGTGCCACTGCTGGGACTGGCCAGAGCAGCCTGAACTCATGACTCACAGAGCCACGACCCACCAGAGCGGCCTGAACTTGCAACCTGAACTTGCCACTCCTGCAGCTGCCACCCACAGGAGCCGCGGCCAGCCGAAGCCACAACCGGCCAGAGTGGCCCAACCTCACAACTCCTGCAGCTGCGACCCCCTGGAGCGCGCAAAATCATCCCACTTGGACTAGCCAGTTGCACTGAAGACAGAGGTAGGCAAGCCAACAGAGAGCAGACCTGGCAGGGGACCACACAGTGAGTACTGGAATAAGACCACCCCCATGGGAGGAGGGCGACCAAATGGACATGTTGGAATCGGGCAAGAGGAGCCTGAACTAGGAACAACAGTGACTTCGCTTGGTTGCTTCCTTCCCATAGCAGATTGGTGGGATCTGCTCAGCCTGGGTCACGCCTCTGGCCAGATCCCAATGAGCCATCCCAAACAGACTCCCCATGCATAACACACAATAACCCAGTGAAGGCCCCTGAAGGTTGACTGGCCCGGTGGGGAGAGACCAACATACACAGCCCCTGCCTACACCTGGTTTGCTTTGGACCAAAAGCAAACCAGGTTCATTGGACCAAAAGCAAACAGGAGAGCGCAGAAATCCCTCACCAGCATGCTTCAGAAGAACCATATCCAACAAGGAAAAGGGCAGGAACCTCCACTATACACCCGTAAGGAAGAAACCAAAAACATGACATGAAACAACAAGAAAAAGCCCCCACTCAAAACCCTGAGAATATTGATCCAGGAGAGGGAAATACAAAAGAGACTGAGGGCAGCAAACATGCAACATCAGACACAGCTTCAATGGACATAAAGAGATATCTTTGGGACCTTGTAGAGGAGCTCAAAACTGAAATATTAAATCAGGTAAAGCAAGATATAAGTAGATTAATAAAAGAAATATTAAGCACCTCTCAAGAAGACACAGATGGAAGAAGGGAGGAACACAAAAAAAGGAATGAAACCTTCAATAAAGAATGTAAAGAAAAGGGCTGGGGATTTAGCTTAGGGGCATAAGCACCTGCCTTGCGAGCACATGGTTGTGAGTTCGATCCCTGGTACCAATTTTAAAAAAAGAATTTAAAGAGGGGGCTGGGGATTTAGCTCAGTGGCATAAGTGCCTGCCTTGCAAGCACACAGTCATGAGTTTGATCCCCAGTACCAATTAAAAAAAAAAAGAATCTAAAGAAAATCTGGAATACTTGAAGCAGATTCAAAGAGATTACCAGGAAATTAAAAACTCCATTGAAAACTGGCAAAACTGCTTAAAAGAAACTAAGGATAGACTATCAAAACTTGAAAACAAGTTTGCAATGTGTAATCATGAAAGGAAAGATCTCTTAAAAATAATGAGGAAACAGGCAGTAACAATACAAAGGCTAGAAGACAAAAAGAGAATCTATAATTTAAGAATAAGAAATGTGAATGAAGAAGCAGGAATAAAAACAGGCAAATTACAAAGGCTATTTACAGAAATAATTAAGGAAAACATTCCAAGCATGGCAAAAGAAAATGATATTTGGATATATGAGGCATACAAAACTCCAGCCACCTACAACCAAAACAGATCTACACCCAAACATATAATAATCAAGATACCAGAAATTCAATATAAAAACAAATATTAAAAGCTGTCAGAGAAACGAAACAGATCACATATAAAGGAAAGCCCATCAAGATCATGGCAGACTTCTCAACACAGAACATCAGATCAAGAAGAGCTTGGAGTGAAGTATTCCAAGCCCTGAAAGAAAATAACCTCCAGCCCAGATTGATGTACTCTGCAAAACTGTCACTAGCAATTAATGAAGAAACAATATGTTTCCATGACAAAGAGGAACCGGGAGAATTTGTGACCACCAATCCAATCCTACAGAGAATATTGAAGGACATTCTAGAGAGAGGAAAAAAAATACCAGGATTTCAGGAACAGTGGTAGAAAGGCCTAAATGAACCGGGCCGGCAATAGAGTGAAGGAGAAATCTAGACAAACAATGGCAGAAAAATAGCATAGCAGAAATGAGGCAGAGAAAGTTGGCTATAATCTCTAACATAAATGGCCTTGATATGCTAAAAAAAAAAATACAAGCAGAGTAGATCAGGAGGTAGGGTCCATCAAGATGCTCTGTATAGGAAATATAATCAACCTGAGAGAGGGTTTATGGACTGAAAATCAAATATGAGAAAACAATGCTCTATGTGACATGGAGCCAGAGAGAAATAGGGGCAACTCGACCACCACTTGCAGATAGGATGGAAAAGACAGGATACTTATGTGCAGTAGAGACCTACTCAGCTATAATGAAGGAAAACCTTGAGGCTTTTGTAGGTAAACAAATACAACTTGAGATCAAGTCCAGGAGTGAAAAGATTTGGAACCACTTAAGTAAACAGCAAGTTGCCCCCACATCGAAAAACTGAGGGAGTTGGTAGGACCCAAAATGCACCCTGTGGGAGTGAAAGGGAAGGAATAGTCTAAAAAATGAGGCAGAGGATATTGTTAATAGTGTACCAGGATTTAAAACCCACATTACTCACACCACTCTGCTTAGATGGATTATATTCTGTCCCAATTTGTCTACTTGTACTAGACTTGAGGATACAGTCAGTTATCCCAAAAATACCAGGATTTAGTACAGTAACCATCCTTAATTTCCTATTAACTTAATCTGAAGTTCTGTATAACTTACACTGTTTTACCATGACTGATCTTAATTGAATCTGGTTTGTTAGAACGCTGTTTTGTATTGATAGATTTTATTCAAAGCTGTTATGATTGATAGTATCAAGTCTGAGAGTATAGGCAAGTACACTGAAGATGACAAGATTCACTAGGATACCCACTCTGGTTTATTACCTGCCTTTGAAGTTTTACATTGTCTACAATGTTTTGTTTTTACTAATATTGTTATGTACTGCTATATTCAATTATACTGCTATATCCAAATATGCCTGATGATATAGACAATTCTATTGAGGATAACAAGAGACAACACAGTAACCATGGTAGATCACCTTGTACTATGGTTTTATATGACTTTTTGGTTTCATGTTGTTATAGGAATTTGTTTTGTTTTGTCTTGCTATGTTTTGTTTTTCCCTCTAATACAGAAAGGATAGAAATATGTGTAAAGACTCATTCATGCATAGCTGTTTACAGTCTCACTGTTTGAATGTCTACTTTGTATGCTTTAATTTTGTAACTTGAACAACTATTTCTAAGAGGACAGTATGTAATTTATCAACTAGTGATTTCTTACTGTTTTTAAATTCTGTATCATTTCTACCCTTTTCCTGTTTTTTTCTCTTTAAATAAAAAAATCAACATGCCCACCCTTCCTGACCAACAAATAACATAATTCCAAAGCTCTCCAAACATTTTATTCTGAGAATTTGAAATACAAATTCAGTGATAAAAGAATAAAAGGTTAAATTTACTTATCCCAAACCATGTCTTTATTAGCCATTAGTTTTTACACAACATAAATATTAATTGGTGAATCTTACTGGAGAAAGCCAATCTGGATTCATTGGAACACAAAATACAGTGGTACCTCTGTTCATGAATTCAATTCTCTACATGATTTTGGTCACAAACAGAACTGGACAAAAATTAAATCAAATTTTCCCATAAGGTCAACATTGAAATTTACCATCGAATTAGATTTGGTTCTCATTGAACTCAGTTTGTGACTAGAATTATAGAAAGAATCAAGTTGGTGAACCAAGACACCACTGTAATTGATCTGTCTTCTCTTAATCTGAGATATAAAGGTACATTATCTCTAACTGATCCACACTACAAAAATGTGTACAAAAAAGGAGGAAAAGCAAAATTCCCCATAAAAATACACTCAAGATTTCTTCAATATCTTTCAAAAGAAGTGCCCTTATCCTGGCTGGAAAAGGAAGGAAAACTGTTTCTCTCAGAAAGGTGATTGTATTGATTAGTTCTTCATTACTGCAATAAATGCCAGAGATAAGCAACTTAGAAAAAGAAATGATTTATTCTGACTCACATGCAGAGATTTCAGTGCCTGATCAACTGGCATCATCACTTTGAGCTTGTGGCATGCCAGTGCATCATGGTTGGAGCATGTGGCAGAGAAATTCTGCTCACCTCATGGCCAGGAAAGCAGAAGAGAAGAAGAGTTGGTGCTTTGGTCTAATATCACCTATAAGGGGATGCCCTCAATGATCTAAAGATCCCTTACTAGGCTCCATCTCTTGAAAGTTCTTCCATATCCCAGTAGCATCACAGACTGAGAACCAAGCCTTTAACACATGGACCTTTGAGGGAACAGTTACACAAACTATGGCAATGATCTTCATCTAAAATAATCTTTTACCCATCAAACTGGCAATGTATTAAAGCAATGCCACTTGTACTAATGCAGATGCAAAGTAATAACCATTTGTGTATCACTACAATCTCTTTTTGAAACTAATCAGGCAATAGCTACTAAAAATGCAGACTCCTGTGATGGTTAATCTTGATTGATGACTACATTGTATATGGAAATCATTTTAAAAACTAGTAGTCACACTTTTAGATGTGTCTGTGAAGGTGTTTCCAGAAAGAATTGGTATGTTAGACATCAAGCTGATGGGGAGACCATCCCTGAATGTGCATGGCACCAACTTGCCTAATAGGAAAAAAATTGGAAGGAAGAAGTCAGTCAGCACATTGTCTTACACTCTCTGCTTCCTTGCTGTCATTAGGTGAGCAGCTTTCCTTCACCATGCCCTTCTGCCATGCTGTTTCTGCCTTGGAGCCACCTGGCTATGAGCATAAACCTCTAAAACCATGAGCCAAAATAAACTTTTCCTCCTTTATGTTGTTGTTCTCAGGTATTCTGTCACAGAGAAAAAGCTAACACAACTCTTCACCAGAAATTCTGTTTATGAGAAATGTATTCTATAGAAATAAAACATCAGTACCTAAAATACATAGACAGATGTTTCTTTTAACTTTGTCTGAAGTAACAGAAGGAAAGGAGAAAAAGAAAGAAAGAGATGGGGCCAGGGATTTAGTTTAGCAGCACAAGTAACTGCCTGGCAAGCACAAGGTTGTAAGTTCAATCCCTGGTATTAAAAAAAAGAAAAACAAAGGAAGAGAATGAAGAATCTATGTGTCCATTATAAAAAGAATGGTTAAATATATTGTAGACTACTCATTTTATAAAATATTAACTTTTAAAAAGAATAAGATTTTATGAAATTTTATTATTTTATGAAATAATAACTTTTTAAAAGAATCAACTGAACTCTACTCTGTGAAATGGATTAAGGGGTTAAGGATATAGCTCAGTGATTCAGTAGATTAGCATACATAAAGTCACGGATTCAGTCCATAGCAAAGAAAGAAGGAAAAGAAAAGCTTAATATGGCAAATTTACATACATTTTACAAAATTTTAAAGAATGAAAAAGATAGATAAGTCATATCCCTACCTTACAATTGGGAGAAATGATTATTTATATGTGGAAGCATAGAAAAAAAAGAGTGTCACATCATCAACAATATCATCATCCAGGAATTCAAATTATCTGGACTTGGTGAATTCTTTTATGAAAGTAGTTATATCACATTACCTTAACTTAATGTACACAAGCATTCTAGTCACATAATTAAGTACCTCTGGTCATTTAAAAACTTCATTTTACAGTTTATCTATAAAGAGTGTTATGGCCACAGGATGCCAATACTCAGTACCCTTGACTACTCTATTTCTCATACTAAGTTAATAAATTGGTTGTCAACTTTAAGATAAATACCAAAAATGGACCCTATCTAAAAGTGAAAGAGCCCCAAAACTATGCACCAGCAGCCTGGAGAGATTCAGGGAGCCCAGCCCCAGCCTGGAGAAGATGCTGTGCCTGAGGGCCTGCCACAAGTGCGGGGAGCATCAGTGAACCACCACCCCATGCCTCTGCACGACTCCAGGAACCCTGGATCAGAGGAACCCAGGTGCCTGGTCCAATCCACTACACTGAGACACTGGCAGCCCATGTAGGAAGTACCTGGGATGCAGCAGTGGGCTGATTCAGAGGAACACAGGAAAATGTTGAGACAAAAGAGCAAAATACAATCTCAGATCTCCAGCCCACACCAAAAAAGTTCAGGAGACACAGACATAGTATAAATTAGAAGTCACACACATGAAATATCTGAAAAGATAACAACTGAAGTAAAGAAGCAACTTAGTTCTTTTATTGTTTGGTTAATTTTACATGCTTATTGTCTGATGGTCTGGACAGCTATATTGAAGAAAAAAAGAGGCATTATGATAGCCATTGTTAATTTCCTACTATCTTGTTTTGAAGTCCTGTATCATTTTCATTGTTTTGTTTGGTTAGGTTTTATTCTGTTTTGTTTTATTATGTCTATTTTGAAAACAACAAGATATATTATGGTAGCCATTGTTGATTTTGTATTATCTTGCTTAGAAGTTCTGTATCACTTTCATTGCTTTGATTTGATTGGTTTGATTGGCTTTACTCTGTTTTATTTTGTTTGGTTTTATTCTCTTTAAAATAACATATAAATAAATAAAAATGAATGTTTCTTTTTACTAACTATCCCCAAACATCATGCACATACATATATTCCCAAACAGCTCCCTGATTTCTCTTCAACATTTTAAAATACATCATAAAATTACTAAAAGTCAAATTCTTTTCATATATGTCAGAAGAGCTCAGAAGTAGGAAAGGTAGAATAGAAATCCAAAGAAACTAAATGCATGAGTCTTATCAGCCAATGGATGCCTCAGTTTCCCCATTTGCATATCTTATTCATTTTTATGTTCTTATATGCAATGCACCTAGAAAGTGCAAGTTAGGCCACTGGGAACTCAGCGGAAGCCCGCCTCAGGGGTAGGCTGCCCAGAACCTCCACTGTGGGCCTGCCCTGCCACCGGGAACTCAGCGGAAGCCCGCCTCAGGGCTAGGCTGCCCAGAACCTCCACCGTGGGCCTGCCCTGCCACCGGGAACTCAGCAGAAGCCTGCCTCAGGGGTAGGCTGCCCAGAACCTCCACCGTGGGCCTGCCTTGCCACTGAGAACTCAGTAGAAGCCCACCTCAGAGCTAAGCTGCCGGGAACCTCCACTGTGGGCCCGCCCTGCCACTGGGAACTCAGCAAAAGCCCACCTCAGGGGTAGGCTGCCCCAAACCTCCACCATGGGCCCGCCGTGCTACCAGGAACACCAAGGAGGTCCGCCCAAGACTGAAAACTGCCCTGGACTGCTTCAGCTGGGCCTGCCCTCCCACCTGGAACATCAGAAGAACTCAGTGGGCTCCAGTTAGTGTGAGAAAATTTGGAACTTTGCTCCCAGGTGGCAAACCTTGGACTACAGTGGATTAACTGTATCAGTGTGGTGAGTATACCCCTAAAATAGAGGTGTACAGGGGATAAATATGGCCAGTAGTAAAACCCCCTCCAACTAACTGTAAGACTTTGGTGTGTCTGAAAAGAGTGTGTGTGATCCCCTCCTACAAATAGAAAACACTAGGCAGAGTGAAAATGACAAACAAAAAAGCAAAATGCAGTCTCAAACTTATAGTTTGCCAGAAGCAAGTATAGGAGACATTGAAATAGAGGACCCCAAAAGTAACACACCAGGAATCTCTGAAAAGATAGTGACTGAAATTTAAAAAAAAAATAACACAAAAACTGCATCAGGCTATAGAGGAAATCAAATTACAAGTAGTCTCCCATGTAAAGATAGAAATATCAACTTTAGTAAAGGAGTTGTTGAATGTAGCTAAAGAAGAACTAGAGAAAAAAGTATATGAGCATGGGAAACTGATTGAAACTTTGAATGAACAATATAGAAAACAAGCAGAATGCATGAAACAAACTCAAAGAGACATCCAAGAAACAAAAACTTCTATTGAAAGTATGCAAAACCACCTAAAGGAAGCTGAGGATAGGATTTTGGACTTTGAGGACAGGATCACAGTTAGTGATCAGGAAAGGATAGAACTTTTAAAAATAACAAAGCAGCATGAAATGACAATCCAGAAGCTTCATGATGATGCCAAGAGCAACAATATAAGAATAATGGGCATTAGCGAAGATACAGGAGTCCAGGCAAATGACATATGTATTTACAGAAATAATAGCAGAAAATTTCCCAAACATGGAGAATCTGATATGCAGATAAATGAGGCATATAGAGCACCAAACAGTCACAATCAACATAAATCCACACCCAGACACATAATAATTAAGATCTCAGACATACAGCACAAAAACAGAATATTAAAAGCTGTCAGAGAAAAGACACAACTCACATATCAAGAAAAGCCCATTAGAATCATGGCATATTTTTCAGCACAAACCCTAAAGTCAAGAAGAGCTTGGAATGAGGTATTTCAAGCCATGAAAGAAAACAACCTTCAACCCAGACTGATGTACCCAGCAAAACTTTCATTCAAATTTAATGGAGAAACAAGATACTTCCATGACAAAGAACAACTGAAGAAATTCATGTCCACCAAAAAAACCCTAGAAAGAGTACTGAAAGACATACTAGTCACAGATAAAAATGACCACAATCCCCAAAACAACATTAAGAAACCACCAGGTAAGATAAGCAATTAAATAAAAGAAAAGCAGAAAGAAACAACTGGAATATAACATGGCAAAGTCGAGCCAGTACATATCAGTGATATCCAAAAATATAAATGGCCTCAATTCACCTATAAAAAGAAACAGATTGACAGAATGGATCAAGAAACAGGACCCCACAATACACTGTATACAAGAAACACATCTGACCCAAAACTCATAGATGAAAAGTCAAAGGATTGAAAACAGTATTCCATGCAACAGGAACCCAGAAAAAAGCAGGGGTAGCTATTCTATTTGCAGACAATATGAACTTCAAACCTAAAATGACTAAAAGAGGTAGAGAAGGTTACTACATACTTAGTGTTAAAATTCAGGAGGAAGAACTAACAATTATAAATACATATGCTCCAAATAGAGGAGCACCCAACTATATAAGACAGATACTAATGGACATGAAAAAACAAATACACAAGAACACAATTATAACAGGAGATCTTAACAGCCCATTTTCACAAAGAGATAGATCAACTAGACAAAAAGTCAGCAAAGAAACAACAGAACTGAATCACACCTGTGAGCAATTGGACTTAGTGGATGTTTACAGAGTGTTCTACCCAACCACATCAGAATACACATTCTTCTCAGCTGCACATGGGACAGTCTCCAAAATAGACCATATATTATCTCATAAAACATTCTTAAGTAAATGCAAAGGTATTGAAATCATACCATGCAAAATATCTGACCATAGTGCACTGAAATTGGAAATTAATGGCAAAAGAAATTGTAAAACCTGGATAAATACATGGAAATTAAATAACAGCCTTTTGAACAACCAGTGGGCTACAGATGAAATTCAACAAGAAATAAAACAATACCCACAGTTCAATGAAAATATAGAAACAACATACTGTAATCTGTGGGATGCAATGAAAGCGGTCTTAAGAGGGAAATATATAGCAATAAACTGTCATATCAAGAAAACAGAACGAGCACAAATAAACAACCTAATGCTCCATCTCAAGCGTCTAGAAAAAGCAGAGCAAGCTAAACCCAAAGCTCATAGAAGAGAGGAAATTGTAAAGATTAGAGCAGAAATCAATGCAATTGAAACTAAAAAAACAATACAAAGAATTAATGAATCAAAAAGCTGGTTTTTTGAGAGAATAAACAAAATTGACAAACCCCTAGCTAACCTTATCAAGAAAAAGAAAGAAAAAACCCAAATTCATGCAATAAGAACTGAAAAGGGAGAAATTACTACAGATCCCATGGAAATTCAAAAGATCATGAATACCTACTTTGAAAATCTCTACTATCATAGAGTAGAAAACACAGAGGAAATGGACAAATTTCTAGAAACATATGAACTACCAAAGCTCAACCAAGAAGATATAGCAATTTTGAACAACCCAATATCAGCTATTGAAATTGAAAATGTAATTAAAAACTTAACAACAAAGAAAAGCCCAGGTCCTGATGGATTCACAGCTAAATTCTACAAGAAATTTATAGAAGATTTGATGCCAGTACTCCTTAAACACTTCAATGAAACTGAGAAAAAGTAATCCTCCCTAAATCATTCCTGGAGGCAAGTATTACTCTGATACCAAAACCAGAGAAAGATCCAACCAAAAGAGAGAACTATAGGCTAATCTCACTAATGAACATTGATGCAAAGATTCGCAACAAAATACTGGCAAATGGAATGCAGCAAATCATCAAGAAGATTATACATCATGATCAAGTGGGGTTCATTCCAGGAATGCAGGGATGGTTTAACATACGCAAATCAATAAATGTAATACACCACATCAACAGAGCCAGAAACAAAAACCACATGGTCATCTCAATAGATGCAGAAAAAGCTTTCGACAAAGTCCAACACATGTTCATGATAAAAACCCTTCAGAAACTCGGAATACATGGCGTCTACCTCAACCTTATAAAGGCCATCTATGACAAACCAACAGCCAACATTATACTGAATGGACAAAAACTGAAAGCTTTCACTTTAAAATCAGGAACAAGACAAGGATGTCCACTATCACCACTCCTTTTCAACATAGTTCTGGAAACACTAGCCAGGGCAATCAGACAAGAGAGAGAAATAAAAGGAAAAGGTTAAATTATCACTATTTGCAGATGACATGATACTCTATATAGAAGAGCCAAAAGACTCCATTAAAAGACTGCTAGAGGTAATAAGCAAGTTCAGCAGTGTAGCTGGATACAAAGTAAATGCTCAAAAATAAATAGCATTCCTGTACACAAACCAAAAACTCACTGAGAGAGAAATTATGGAAATATCGCCCTTTAGAATAACATGTAAAAAAATGAAATACTTAGGAATCAACCTAACTAAAAATGTAAAAGACCTATATGCTGAAAATTATACTACACTGAAAAAGGAGATTGAAGAGGATATTAGAAAATGGAAGGACATTCCTTGCTCTTGGTTAGGAAGAACCAACATTGTGAAAATGGCCATAATCCCAAAACTGTTATACAGATTTAACGCAATCCCAATCAAAATACCATTGACATACCTCACAGATCTAGAGAAAATACTACTAAAATTCATTTGGAAACAGAAGAAACCTAGAATAGCAGAGGCAATTCTAGGCAACAAAAGCAAGGCAGGAGGCATCTCTATTCCTGACTTGAAACAGTACTATAAAGCCACAGTGATAAAATCAGCTTGGTACTGGCAAAGAAATAGACCTGAGGATCAATGGAACAGATTAGAAGATGCAAGCACAACTACAGACACTCAGCCACCTGATATTTGACAAAGGGGCCAAATGTGTCCACTGGAAAAAGGATAGTCTCTTCAATAAATGGTGTTGGAAAAATTGGCTCTCTAAATGCCGAAGACTGAAACTAGATCCATGCCTATCACCATGCACAAAACTAAAGTCTAAATGGATCAAAGACCTCAATATTAAAACAGAAACACTAAATCTACTGGAAGACAAGGTAGGTAGAAGTCTTGGAGACATAGGGGTAGGCAGAGAATTCATGAACAAAACGCAAACTGCACAGGAAACACTTCAAAGAATCAACAAATGGGATCTCACATTATTGAAGTTTCTGCACTTCAAAGGAAATCACCAACAGAGTGAAAAGAAAACAACAGAGTGGGAAAGAATTTTAACCAGCAACCCTTCAGACAAAGGACTTGTGTCCAGAATATATAAAGAATTGAAAAACATCAAGCCCCCCAAATTCAAAGACCCTCTCCAAAAATGGGCATCTGAGATGAACACACAGTTCTCAGAGAAAGATATACAAATGGCAAATAAATACATGAAGAAATGTTCACCATCAATGGTCATTCGAGAAATGCAAATTAAAACAACATTGAGATTTCACCTTACCCCGGAAAGAATAGCTGCCATCAAGAAATCAACTGATAACAAATGTTGGCGAGGCTGCGGGGAAAAAGGAACACTGCTCCACTGTTGGTGGGAATGTAGACTGGTGCAACCATTAAGGAAATCCATATGGAGAATTCTCAGAAGACTAGGATTGGAAGCCCCACACAATCCAGCTATTACCCTCCTGGGTATTTTCCCCAAAGAACTGAAAAGTTCCTATCACAGTGATATATGTGCACCCATGTTCATAGCTGCACAATTTGTGATAGCTAAATCCTGGAAACAACCAAGATGCCCATCAACTGCAGAGTGGATGAAAAAGATGTGGCATTTTTATACAATGGAATATTACTCAGCTATAAAAAAGGATGATTTTGAGGCCTTCATAGGCAAATGGAGACAACTTGAGGCTATCTTCATTAGTGAAATAAATAAGAATCATATTTATAAATATCATATTGTGTCTCTAGTGTAAAAAGTAAATAAGAACTACAAGAGTAATAAAACCAAAATGTGTAATTGCTATTGTAAAAAAGAGAGGAAAAGAAAGTGCTCTAATAGATATAACTGCACGTATGTTTGAGTGTATAAAATAGATGACCATATTGCTGAATCTTTGTTGGACCTTTGAGCAAAACTGTTTGTAGTCTGACTGTTTGAATATTTACTATGTACCCTTTAACTTTGTAACTTGAACAACTACATCCAGGATGACAGTATGTAATTTATAAATTACTGATTTCTTAGTGGGGCTTTTTCTCATTCTCCTTTTTCTTTCTTTTAGAATTCTGTATTGTTGCTACCCTTTTTTCTGTTTTGCTTTTTTTTCTTCTCTTTAAATAAAATTTTAAAAATGTATACTTGCTATTGTAAAAAAAGAGGAAATAGGAAGCTCTATAAAAGATATAGCTACATGTATGTTTAGGTGTGTGGGATTGATAACCATATTTCTAGGTTGTTGTTGGATTATTGAACAGATCTGTTTGCACTCTCACTGCTTTAGTGTCCACTTTGTGTGCTTTAATTTTGTAACTTGAATAACTATTTCTATAAAAAAATATGTAATTTATCAACTAGTGATTTCTTACTGTTTATCTTCTTTTCTTGAAATTCTGTAATGTTTCTACCTTATTCCTTTTTTTCTCTTTAAATAAAAAAAAGAAAGTGCAGGTTAAATATGGAATAAATGAATGAGTGAATGAAAGATATGAAAATGAGATGCACACTGTTGAGCATATATATATATATATATATATATATATATATACATATTTTCAGATATACAGTGCCTGAGGGATATTTATGTGCATTGTTCCTGAGGTAGATACACTTTTCTTCTATAGTCAGATCAGAGACATTCATCTACAATAAAGTTTCTTTTACTTTTTCCAATTTACCTATAAATGGAATTCCAAGTAATATCTAAGTTTCTTAAATAATACCAAAGATAAAACAGGACTCCTAAAAATGGGTAATAATAAACATTTAGTATATGTGCTGCCAAAGCAAGCACAATAATTAACATTTAAAGGATTATCTTTAGGCTTCTTTCTACCTTGCTACCTTCTTTCTACCTTTTAACTAAGGTACAATGTATTAGTGTTGCTTTTGAAATAAATGGCTGCAAATTTAGCAGTTTAAAACAATACTACTTCTGGAAATCAGAAGAACAAAATGATTCTTAGCTAAAATCAAGGTTTCAATAAGGCTTGCTTATTCTGGAAAGTCCAGATAAGAATTATTTTTCCTTGTTTTCCCAGTTTCTAGAGGTTCCTGGCCCTGCGTCCCATCACATTTCTCCATCTGTTTCTGTCCCTGCATCACGTTCTTCTGTCTTCTGACCTTCTCATCTCCATTTTATAAGAACCTTTGTGATTACATTAGGTCAACTTAAATAATCTAGGATAGTCTCCCCACCACAAATTCCTTCATTTAATTACATTGACAAAGTTCTTTTTGCCACATAAGGCAACATATTGATAAGTCATTAGGATTGGAAACTGCATGTCTTTGTAGTTTAGGAGGTATCAGTCTTACATATTCAGAGAAAGTAGTGCTCTTTTTTTTCTCAAAGCTGCTTGAAGCTCATTTTAAAAACCAATATATGGTGGCTGGGGTTGGGGATATACTGTAGCTCAATAGTACAGCACTTGCTTGGCATGCACAAGTCCCAGGGTGCAATCCTCAAACACTATAAAACAAAACACATAATACATGGGGCAAACTCAGGATACATATTTTACTTGGTGAATAAATGCCCCCTGAACAGCTCACTATCCTGGTAAGTGGCTGTGGCCTGGCAAGCTGAGACCACCCCCGGGTGAGAACCACCAGCGTCTCCTGAGATCCATACCATGTTGGAACTTAAGGCACTGGGAAACCAAGCAACCAGCTCACCACCCTGGTAAGAGGCTGTGAGCCTACCAGTGTGCAAGCTGAGAATCAAACATCCCAACCCCACCCCTTAGTAAATGGGAGCCAGAGGTCTGAGCAGCTCTTGGGAGGTTGACCATATGCAGTGCAGCAAATAGCGGGGATTTCCTTCTACCATCTCTTTGAAAGCAAATATTGCTATCATTGTTTTGCTTTGTTCTGATTAATTGTACTGCTCTATTCAATGTTCTGTTTTGATAAGTTTTATAATGTTCTGTATTTCCTTTGATTTTGATTGAAAGAACAACTAGCGTGAAGATAATGAGATATACTATGGTACTTATTACTGTTATCCAAGTAACCTGCTGTGAAGTCCTGTACCAGTGTCACTGCACTGTCTCAATTGGCTTTGTTCTGTCTTGTTCTGTTGTGTTTTACTACCTTCAAAATAATAAAAACAAAAATTTTAAAGATAGCAAAGTAACAAAATACCTCCAAAAACTCCCAACTCCACCAAAGCTGATCCATGGGGAATGGATGAGGAGAAACTCAAAAACAAAGCAACAGAATTTATATAAGGTGATTAAAAAGCAAATAACAACAATAAAACAGATTAGTAAGGTACTGAGCAAGATGAAACATGATATAACTAAACAGATAATGGACTTAAAAAGCAAAAGGAGGAAAAGAAACTGCATGTATGTTTAAGTGTGTAGGATTGATAACCATGTTGCTAAGTTTTTGTTGTATCGTTAAACAAAACTGTTTGCAGCCTCACTGTTTGAATGTCCACTTTGTATGCTTTAATTTTGTAACTTGAACAACTATATCTAAGAAGACAATACATAATTTATCAACTAGTGATTTCTTATTGTTTGTTTTTTTTGAAATTCTGTATTGTTTCCACCCTTTTATCTGTTTTGCTTTTTTTCTCTTTAAATAAAATTTTTAAAAAAGTATATCAATTCTATTTCTTGTGTTATTAGAAGCCAGAAGATGAGTTGATATAATACAAATACAAACTTTAAATTCTGAATTTAGAAATTAATGTTAATATGTCCAGACCAGGGTAATTTTAAAAATACTGGTTGATCTTTTTAGTTCCTAGCTTATCTTGTCCATTTCTCCCCACTTCCTTAATAGATCACATTTGGTTCCCCAAGAGTGAAAGTTGGAAGTAAGGTGTAGCAGTTAATCGTGATTGTCAACCTCACTGAATTTAGAGACACCTAGGAAAAAGTAAAACCATTTCTGGGTGCGTCTATGAGAGCTTTTAAGAGCTGACTGACTTATAGGTCAATGAACTGGGGGAAGACCTGCCTTGAATGTGAGCAGCACTATCCCACAGACTGAGGAGCCAGATGAAATGAAAGTGAGCTCTGTTCTCAACTGGGTGCATCTTTTGCTGTTTCCATTGCCAATGGATGTCAGAGTCTTTAGCTTTTTGACTGGACTCACATCAGCAACTCTCCCGGAAGTGTCCAGGCCTTCAGCTTCAGACTGGGGCTACATCATTTGATCCCACTTGTTTGGAGGCTTCTAGCTCTTTGGACTGAGTAGTTATTGTTTATCTGGTTCACCAACACACAGTATTGTGGAACTATCCAGCCTCTGATTCTGTAAGCCAATCTAATAAATAACCTTTTTATAATTATATACATTCTATAGGGTCAAGCTGAGAAGAGGTAAGGTGAAAGAAAAGTCTTATTTGACTTACATTCACTTGGAGATCTATACTCTCTGAGCATGGCTATTGTTTAAAGTTTCCACTTTCTCTAGAGGACACTTAAGTTGTTGCCTAGAAGTTCACTCACTAGTGGCTCCTTTGACATATTCAAATATATTTCTTCTGAAATATTCTCTAAGGATTCCTCCCTCAGATTCCTTAGGCCTCTTGGCCTCCACTCCTTAGGCCTCCACTTCTTCTTACTAAGATAGCTTCAATTCTCCAGACAACTTTTCAGGCAGACATTTAATCTCATTCATTTATTTTTCTCCCTCCCTCAAGAAGACTTCATCTGCTAGACCAGAAGCAGGTTCTTTAAAGTACAGTTGTTGTGAGTGCTGCCACTTGAAAGCCCACAGCTGGGAGTTCCAGCCTCAGTCATTATCCTTTACATCACTGAGGTGCATAAGCCACAGCTCTAGGACATGCACATAAGGCTCCTGAGATTCTTTTAAACTCCTCTCACTAGGCTTTACATGAGAGAAAAGTACCACAACCCTTCCCTTATCCTGGGCTGAGACTCACAACCCCAACATTTGTCTTCAAATAGTCCCTTCATATCAGCAACACTTCTGGACTCTCTTATTTATTTCATAGGCTAGAGGTAGTTTACTAGCTAAAGGTTACAAAACCTTTTTGCGAATCCTGCTTCAAGTTCTGAAACTTACTTTAGCTGGAATTTCTTTGTACTTTTATCTTGAGGTCTAGGCAAAAACAAAGCAAAATAATCCAGTTTTATCCTTCCATTAAATATATTTGTTTTCACAAAATAAATGTGTTTTATCCACTAAGAATATAATTCCATGTAGGCAGGGTCCACATCTATTTAGCTTACCACTTACTATCTAAGGAGGTCAATGTTGTTTTAAATGACCAACAAATACTAAGGGACAGAAAAACTCCCGAATTTCCAAAAACTCAGAAACTATATTAATTTTGTACATTTGCATGCTATTTTCAGATTCCTCCAGAATATCTTTGCAGTATGGCTACATTGCAATTTTCACAAAAGCATGAGTGTGAGAGTCACTATGAAAAATCTGTATATTGAATATAATCTAAATTAAAATAATCAATAAATATCTCTCATTAAATCCAATAAATATGTATTGAGTACCTTCTATATGACAAGTGCCATGCTAGGTACTTGTATACAGTGATAATATTCTGGCCTTCATGTAGTTTATAGTCTAACAGAGAAGCAGACAAACAAAAATGCTACATACGTAATTTCCACTTTGCATAAATTTGGTGAAGAAAATGAGTAAGGTGTAATGGAAAGAAGAAGAGAGGAGAGAGGGAGACCTACTTAGAATATCCAAGGGGATTTCTGTGAGCAAATGACATTCAAAGTGAGACCTAAATGTGCTTTTGGGTTTCTGGAGGTTTTTCTTTGGGGGAGGTTGTTTTGTTTTTGTGGAACTGGAGATTGAATCCAGACCTGGATTACATCCTCAGTTCTTTTTTCAATTTTTATTTTGGACAGAGTGTCACTAACTTGCTAATTTGCCCAGGCTTGCCTTCAATTTGCCATCCTTCTGACTCAATGTCCCACACTGTTAGAATTATAGACTTAACCTACCACAACTGGCTGAAGACCTGAGTCTCATGGCCATCCTACTGCCTCAGCCTCCCAAGCACTAGGATTACATGCGTGTGACACTATGCCCAGCTGAAATTCTTGTTTGTATAAACACTTGTGTCATATGTTTTTAAACATCAAGTATATGCCCTAAATCACCAGTCGGAAATCGGACAGTTTGAATTCAAAATTCTAAAATCAGCTTCTACAAATTATAACTTCAAGCAGCTATAACAATTGCCTTAATGGATGATTTAAATACAAGTTGTATATTAAACAGATAAGAAAGACAGTGGAGAAATTTTTCTGTTTTCTTGAAGTTCAAAATATATCAAATGGGGTATATTACAAATGTCTGCAGGATATAAAGTAATGTTTGGGCCAACTTCGTGGAATCTTTAATATTTCTAGTGAACTACAGAAATTTCCATGATTTGCCAACCTAAGAAAAGTTTATTTTTACCAAAAGTTTGTATTTACTAAATCACATCCTGCTTAAAGATGGTGATTTTTTGTGTAAACTCACTCTCAGCCTTCATCAGTTTGTAAGTCTGCATGTTTAAATTTGGTTCCTTAGGAAACTAACTTTTACTTGAACTAGGTGCATGCTACCTAGTTCAAATAAAAGATGTTTACAAAGGTAATACCTGAAGTATAAATAACATTCTCAATTTTCACACAAACAGAAACCCAAGTAAAGTTGTGATCTTAAAATAACTCAGATTTAAGGCAAATATCAGTCACAGCACTGGAAGCTCATGAATCTTCCCTTTTTTGCTCTACCATTGCATGACTCTCCTGCATTTTTTGTTTCTCCTATCTTGGAACTTCTCTGCCTTCTCATAGTATCTGCTCTAAGACTGGCTTTCACATGGCCTCTTATGGCCTCTCCAGCTTGCAGACTCATTTTGGCCTTTGAGTTTTACTTTTTGATGTATAATGCAGTTCTGTATCCAAGGTAACATTTTTTTAGAGAAAGAGAGAGAAAAGAAAGGAGGGAGAAAGAGACATAAAGAGAGAAAAAATACAGAGACAGACAGACAGACAGACACAGAAGAGACCCAGAAATACAGATAGATATACTGGCCCAGTCCATCTTTGGACATATTTGACAACCCTTTAAGACCAATCAACTATATCCAGGGAGAGAATTGGATCATGGATTACAAAACATATCCAGAGCTCACTCACCTGCACCCACACACTTCCATTGGAAGGGGATGTGGCTAGCTGGATATGGTAGATATGCCTATAATCCCAGCTATCTAGGAGGCTGAAGCAAGAGGATCACAAATTTGAGTACAGCCTGGGCAATTTATCAAGACTCTATCTCAAACAAAATAAAGAAGTCTCGGGATATAACTCAGCACTCCCTGTGTTCAATCTTCAGTACCACAAAAGGGTGGGGAGAGGATGTGCCTAAGCAGGCCATTCCTGGTGACATTTTTAGTATACAATTTTTCTTCCTGAATGTGCAATCCAAGTTTCCATGCCACTCTTACTTCTTACTGCCAATCCTCAAGAGCAGCACCTCTTGAGAGCTCTTTTCTCAAATACATTTGAAAGGAGAGACATAATTCTGGCAACTACACAAAGATTTCATGAATAGCATGTGCTGCTACCTCTAATAAGACGGTGTCATTCACTTCATATTCTCTAATTCCCCCAAAATTAAAATTTTCTAATGTCTTTTCCTGAGCTGAACATTTCTAGTCATCTAAAGAATACCAATGTTGAGAATGACAGTTCTCAACAGAGTCCAATGCAAGTCTCTGAGGAGGGTTGTGTTACCCTTTCCACATATGATGAAACCAAAACATGTTATGCATCTCCACAGGGAAGCTATGGAAAGGAAGACAAATCATCTGGGAAGCACTCGTTTATATTTGCAGGGCATAAACATTGCAATAAACAGTCACAGAAGGTTGGAAATGGGCTACAACTCCATTATTCATTTTCAAATGAATGAGCAAATATTAAATACTTGATTACTGTTACAAGTAATTTCCAATTTCTTAAACTGTTTAAAAACCAAAATGTATGTCCTTGTTGTTTACAAGTAAATACATCCTTGTGGCAGGAATTCTCCTTCTGGTCCCATGCAAACTGTTTGCAACATTCCTCAAGAAGTAAGAAATAGGGGAATTATTAATGTAGTCTTTCCTGCTGGAATATTCTAGCAATTAATTCAAAACTAACCACTATAGAATAATACACATTGGCTCAAGACAGATGGGGTCATCATCTCTTTCCAAAACCATCTTAACTGTCATCCTGCTCAGTTTACATTGGTTTTCTCTAGAAGTTAAACTGTTTGTGTGTGTGTGTGTGTTCCTTTCATTCAATATTTTAAAATTTTCCTTCATTTTTTATTTTTTAAATTTTTATGAGTACGTGTTTTCAGTACATAGTTATTACACTGAATAGTCACACTTATGTAACGTATCTTAATTCTTTTTATTCCTGTTGCCCCTCCCTCCATCTCCAGATCTCCTAGCCCCCTTTCCATTTGCAAAAGATCTATTTCCCAATTTCCTGTTATTTATATTTATTGTTATACATATTTTATTGTGCTCTCTAAATTATTTATACTTTGTATTTTTCATATAAGAGAAACCATGTATATTTAAACAGCATGTCTGATTTATTTGACAATATTATGGTCTCAAGGTGCATACAGTTTTTTATAAATGACTCAAATTCATTATTCTTTACAGCAGACAAGCACTGTATTGTGTGTAAGTACCATATTTTCTTTACCCATTAAACTTTATCTCTTTTGGGAAGATCTCTAGAAGGAGAACAGCTGGGTTAAGTGGAATTTCTATTTTTTGTTTTTGAGGAATCTCCATTCTGATTTCCATAGTAGTTGTACTAGTTTACAGTCCCACCAACAATGTAGAATTCTTTTTCCCTGCAACCTCGCCAGTTTTACCTGTTTTATCTTCCATCAGAGTATTTCTGTTTTAATATTTAGATCTCTGATCCATTTTGATTTTAGTTCAGTATGTGGTGAAAGATACAAGTCTAGATTCTGTCTTCTGCATGTGTACAGGCCAGTTTTCCCAAAAGCAGTTATTAAAAAGGCTATCTACCCTCAAATGTATGTTTTTGGGTCCTTTGTCAAATGTCAGATGACTGAATGTCCCTGAGGTTGTTTTTGTGTCCTCTATTCTGTTCCACTGATCTATACATCTGTTTTTGAGCCAGGAAAGCAGTTCTTTGTTATAGGACTAAAACATGCCCTAAAATATGGAGTTGAGAAATTTAGAGTTGTGCTCCATGGTAGTTAATTCCCCTCTTTTTATCACACAACAGATGTAAGACCTCACTGGTTGAACTTTCAGAGCATGTCCCATGTTGTCACTGTCTTATTCTCCAACACTTGCCTTCTCTAGACCTCTTCCCCTTAATGTTTTTTTAAAAAGTCTTACCCTTCAGAACACCATCATCTTCTTCAAGTAGTGACTATTTTCTCTGCTTTCCTCCTTTTTTTTTTTTTTAAGCCTGGGATTGAACTCACAGCTGCGCGCTTACCAGACAGGCGCTTATGCCACTGAGCTAAACCCCGGCCCTTTGCTCTTCTCTTTAACTTTGCAAAGTGCACTGCTCAAGTGCAGATGAACATCAGCGAAATCTGACTTCTTTACTGACTCCACTAAGGGGTCAGTAAAGAAAGCAAGAACTCTAATCATTCACACACTTGTGAGTGTGTGTGTGTGTGTGTGTGTGTGTGTTTCATGAGATAAAGAGGAATTGAGAAGGAGCAAAGGTAATAGAGAAACAAAGAAATGGAAAAAGAGCAAATTAGAGTTCAACTGTCTTCACTGTCAATGTTGCTATTTCTTGGGCTTATCCTAAAGAATCAAGTAAAAATAAAACTAAATGTAGTGTAGTACCCTGGTTTGCAGCAAAGAAATCCATACTTTGAATTCCTACACATAACAAATTGCTAACTGACTTAATAACATAAAACAAATCCAATCCAGAGTTAGAAATACAGTATATTCTGTGCAACAAACAGCCAAATTTCAACCAATCACAAACAACCTAGCTTCAGCCAATTACAAGAAGCCAAATAATCAGAACATGCCCAAATAAGGTAGATGCCTCATCCCACCATGCCCAAATAAGACAAACCACTAGCTATAGTCAATGAAATGATTTCTATACTTTGCTCCCTATAAAAGCTCACTAACTAAAGCTGCTAAGTATTTACAGAAGTAATGGTCTCTGAACTTCTTCTGAGTCTAAGTAATGCCCAAATCATGAATTGTTTTTGCTCAACTAAATTCTGATAATTTTTTTTACCAGTATATGAAATATATGTAACTATTAAAATATATTAAATATATAAATATGCTAAGTATATATAAATATATATCACACACATAGCTATATATGTGTGCATATATAAGATGAAGATATATCAATAGACATACAGACATGTAATGTGCCATTGTCAGAATTTTCTTCCTTCAGAACACCATCAAGTAGGTTTATTTTATTCCAGATTGCATTAGCATTGCATTGCATTGCTCTTTTTCCTGACGATTGTGAGGAAAGGTGAGGAAAATACTTTACACCATCACACAGCACATGAATAAATCTTAAATATACATAAAATAGTTCTGCTCCTCCCCCCAAATCTCTCTAGTTGCCTCAATACTCTTTTCCTGATTATGTAATAAGTGCTCTAATTATCTGTGGTTGGTAAATTAACCTATAATTTAGTCACTTAAACATTTTAATATAACTCACAACTTTGTGAGTCAGAAATTTGGGCAAGATTCAGCTGGGTGATTTTTCTGCTCCAAATGGCATCAACTGAGGTGACCAGATCATTCAGCTAACAGATGGTATGGTCTGGAGACCAAGATGGCATCAGTAACATGTCTGGCACCTTGGTGAGGATGATTGGAAGGCTAAAAACAGTGCATATATAAATACTAGCTCCAGGGCTGAGGATTTAGCTCAGTGGCATAAGTGCCTACCCAGCAAGCATGAGGTTGTGAGTTCAATTCCCAGTACCAAATAAATAAATAAATAATATCACCACAAGGCTGGCCTCCAGATAGCTATACTTTTCACCTGTTGGCTTACAGTTCCTGGAACATCCCAAAAGACAAGAATTTGAAATTACCAGTTTCTTAAGGTTTATGCCAAGAAAACAACAGCATCCCTTCTGCTATTCAATTGATGAGTTATTACTTAATCTATATAGATTAAAAAAGACATAACCCTACCTCTTAAAGGGAGGGCTATTAGAAAATTTAATCTGCCATACTAAATGCTGGAAATAAGTAGTTTGGACTTATTTGTCTAATGAATAAGGAAATTAACAAGTCTCTGCCTTTAAAATGTTAGTTCATTGTAGTCAACTTTTAACATGGAGAGATTAAAGAATAATGACACAACTTTGAGAATAAGCAGAGAACACCCTAATGCAAAATATGTAAGCCACAGAAATCATACACATATTCAAAGAGAATAGGTAAAGGAAAACTTGTAAATCCAAAATGAAGAGGATAAAAAAAGTAAAAATAAATAAACAAAATGAAGAGGATCACATGAATTCCTTTGAAATAATAACTTCTGAGTTTAAGGACCAAAAAAAGAATGTTCAAGGAATAACAAAGGAGTGACAGAACAAGGGTGAACCGACACTTAGAATAGACATTCTTGCAGAATTATTCTTTGCCTAAGGTTACCATGGTCTTTGTGCAGGGCTGTGGTTCTGGCAGAGTATTTAGTAGTTCTTGTTATCAGACATGTACATGAGATCTCCTTTAGAGCTTTGTGGTTCTACTTGTTTTCTCATTGTTATTACAGTTTGACACAAGTAACTGTTTTGATTCTGACAGCATTTATACTATCACAAAACAGACACACAAAACATGTTAAACTACAGGGAAATACATTATCATGCACCAGTAATTGTTTTGCTTCCATTCCTGGGACTTCATTGAAAATAGAATTATCTTTGACTAATGAGTTTTATCTGTCTGTCTGTCTGTCTGTTTTCTCTAAGACACAGAGCCTTGCTATGTTGTCCAGAATAGCCCCAAACTCCTGGGCTCAACCTTCCACTTTGGCCAAGTACAGGTACATACCACCACACACCACTTAACTCATTTTTTAATTCAGGTTGGGCCTTGTAGTGGTTTTATTTTTAATATTCCACATTCTGTATCAACACTAATAGACTAAAATGCAACAGTTCTTCTTTGCTTTAATTCTAAATGCAGAAGTTAAGATCAAATGTTAAAAAGTACTGGTAGTATCAAATTTTCTTTGGAAAAGTATAGTAACATCCATTAAAGTGGCAAAAAGAAAAAGAGAAGAAACCAGATAACACCAGGATAAAGTTCAATTGGCACACTCATAAAAACACATTTGGGGAGGGTTTTTGTTTGTTTGCTTTGTTTATTTGATTTGTTTTTCTTGTGTGGTACTGGAGATGGAACACAGAGCTATCACTGAGCTTATATTTTTTAATTGTAAGACAAGGTCTCACTAAATTGCCCAAGCTAGCCTCAAATTTTTAATTAATCATTTTTAGTCATGAATATCAATTATACAGGATAATGCATTTCATTTTGGCATATTTTTACATGCACTAATATGCTTTGCTTCTCATTTCTGGTTTCTTCTTTTTAATGAAGTTGGACCTTTACTTTATGCTATACATAATATTCAATTCAAAATTGATTAAAGACCTACCTGTGAAACCTGCAACTATAAAAACCTTAAAACATAAAAGAAAGACTCTTTGATATTATTTTGTAAAGATATTTTGTATATGACACCAAAATCTCAGACAAAAAAGGGAAAAATAAACAAATGGGGAGATGAAACCAAAAAGCTTCCACATAGCAAAGGAAACCACAAAATGAAAGATAACTTACAGACTGAGAGAAAATATTTATAAACCATATATCTGATAAGAAACTACTATCCAAAATACAGAAGGAAATTTTCTATGATGAAAGCAATCATTAAATATACCTAAAATGTACCAATAAAAAACTACATAAGGAACTCAAAGAACAACACAACAACAACAAATCTTGAATATATGGTATATATGCTAAGTTTCCTGGTTACCTTTTCCTGTTTATTTCCCCTAGGCATGCTCCAAAGGTCAATCAGACATTTCTCCAAAGTAGACAAACAAACAGCCAACAGATACTGTGGTACCTTGGTTTATGAACTTATTTCATTCTATGATCCTAGGGAAGATGGCAACAGTCAGGTTTCTCATTCCATGCAGAGTTCACAAATTGAAGCAATTTTTTTTCTGCCAATAAGGTTTACCTATGAGAAACGTTAGCAGAATTGTGTTTCAGAATCTGGCTTTGTTTCTGATCCTTAAATGAGAAAAATGCTTTAACAAGATGGCTTTAACAAGAAGACAGGTACAAGGATGTACCATTATTGTTTTTTTATCTTAGTACAGTGATTTGATTTAATTTTACTTTATTTATTTTTTAATAAATTAGTTTTATTGGTACACTTTAAATATTAAAAATTATCACATTAATCAAAGGGAATTTGTACCTATACATGATATATCTTGATTCTTTTTTCTCTTCTCACTTCCCTTCAACCTCTCTTCCCCTCCTTATTTATACAACTTTAGTTTCCATTATTTTCCTTTTTTTTCTTTCTTTTTCTTTTCCCTTCCTTCCTTTCTCCTCCCCCTGCCACAGTTTCCCTTCCCATTTGAACATTTTCTCCCTATTTCTCAATATCTATTATTCATTTTGGTCCTTATTTACACCTTTGGTTTCTCATACCAGAAAAAAACATGCAATATATTTAAACAATCCTGCTTCAGCTTCCTGAGAAACTGGAATTACAGACATGTACCATTGTACCCAGCTTGGGAAGATTCTTTAAAAAAGTAAATACACATCAGCAGTCTCTTATTTATAACACAATGATCAGCAAACTATGTCCATTAAAGGCCAAGAAGAGAAATATTATAAGCTTTGTGGACCACATACTCTGTTACAACTCTGTTATTGTAGTATGAAGGTCACAATGGACAATTTGTAGATTAGTGAATATGCCTGTTTCAATAAAACTTTATCAAAAACAACAACAAAAAGAGACCATAGCCTGAATTTGGCACTTAGGTCTAGAAAAATAAAACCTTATGTCCACACAAAAACTTGTATATGAACTTTTGCATAAGTTCTTTTTTTTAACAGAGACTTTTTCACATATATTTTAGACTATTTTAAAAGAGTACTTTCAGGTTCACAGCAAATTGAAAGGAAGATATAAAGATTTCCCATGTTCTCCTGCCCTTATTCATAATAGTCTTCACCTATTATCATCCTTCAAAATCCATAATTCACACTTTATTCTTTATACTGTACCTTATATGGGTTTGAACAAATTCATCATGATGTATCCAACATTATAGTATCATACAGAAGTTTCACTGTCCTAAAAATCTTCTGTGCTTTGTCTATTCATTCTTACCACATGCCAATCCCTTCAATCCTGTCAAATGCTGATCTTTATACTGTCACTGTTGTGTTGCCTTTTCCAGAATGCCACATAACTAGTATCATATAAAATGAAGCCTATTCAGACTGGCTTCTTTTATTTAGTACTATGCTTTCAAATTTTCTCCTTGTATTTTCATCACTTGATAGCATATTTCTTTTTAATGCTGAATAATATTGCATTATCAGACCAGGTGCAGTAGTACACATCTATAATATCAGCTACTCAAGAAGCTGAAGTAGGAAGATTGCAAATTCAAGGTCAGTATGGGCAACTTACTGAAACCCTGTATCAAAAGAAAAAAAGAGCTTCAAGTGTGACTCAGTAGTAGAATAGCCTGTATTCAATCTCTGATTCCACATAGACCAAAAAAAAAAAAAAAAGGAAAATCCCATTGTCATGAAGTAACAGAATTTATTTTTCCATTCACCTAGTGAAGACATCTTAGTTTATTCCCAAGTTTTAGCAATTATGAGAATACATCCATGCACAGGTATTTAAGTGGACATAACTTTTCAACTCTATTGAATAAATATCAAAGAGCACAAATTCAGAATTACATAATAGAGTACCTTTAGTTTTGTAAGAAATCATCAAACTGCTTTTCCAATGTGACTATACTAATTTACATTTTCACCAGCAATGAAGAGCGCCTGTTGCTCCACATCCTCGCCAATATTTAGTGTTTCAGTATTCTAGTGCTTCGATTTATCCATTCCAATAGGTGTTCAGTAGAATCTCATTGTTATTTTAATTTGTATTTCTCTAATAACACAATGTGGAGCATCTTTTATGTGATCACTTAGCACAGTATGTTGGGATTGGGGAGGGGCATTTTTGTTTTTGTTTAGTTTGTGGTACTGAAAATTGAACCCAAGGAGTGATTGCTGAGCTAAACTATATTGCTATATCCCCAGCACTTTTTATTTTGAGAGATCACCCTAAGTTGCCCAGGGTAGCTTAAACGTTTAATTTTCATGCCTTACCCTCCTGAGTTGCTGGAATTATAATTGTCTGCTACCGTACCTGGCTCCATCCATATATCTTCTTTGGTGAGATGTCTGTTAAGGTTTTTGGCCTATTTTTAATCAGGTTGTTTTGTGATCGAATTGGTACATTTCAAGAGTACTTTGTGTATTATAACAACT
This sequence comes from Hydrochoerus hydrochaeris, assembly GCA_004027455.1. Lineage (NCBI taxonomy): Eukaryota > Metazoa > Chordata > Mammalia > Rodentia > Hydrochaeridae > Hydrochoerus > Hydrochoerus hydrochaeris. The sequence goes on along the minus strand of PVLA01000900.1, from coordinate 345,518 downwards.
CTTACCAATATGTCTTTTGCAAATATTTTTTCCTCAATTCTTTTCTCTTCCCTGACAATGTCTTTCACAGAACAGAAAACTTATACTTTCAATGAAGTTCTCATTATCAATTCTTGCATTTAAGGATCCATTTCTTTTGATGCTGTATCTAGAAAGTCAACACCAAGCTCCAGATCATCTGGATTTTCTCTTATGTTACTGCATCAGTTAAGGTTATTGAGAGAAGTAAATCCAATGGTTTGGCTTACATAATTATGGAAGTTCAGAAATCAGTTGATCTATCACCTACAAGTTAAATACTCAGGAAACCCAGTGATGTAGTTCAAAAGCCTAAGAGCAAGACAGTAAATGGTACAGATTCCAGACTGAGTCTAAAGGCTTGAAAACCAGGTGTGTTGAGGGCAGAAGAAGACTGATGTACAAGCTCAAATACAGAGTAAATTCAACCTTTCTTCACTTTTCTGTTTTATTCAGACCCTGATTAGATTGGATAAAGTCCACCCACATTGGAGACCACCTGTTTCAGTCAGTTCACCAATTCAGATGTAAATATTTTCCAGAAATATCCTCACAGATGGACCAAAAAATGTTTAACCAAAATATCTGAGCACCCCTTATCCAGTCAAGTTGGCACAAAACCATCATGATTATCTTCTCAGAACTCCATAGATCTGTGTTTTACAGTTAAATATGTGACACATTTTGAGTTACTTCTGGGAAGTGGTAAAAGAAAAGTTATGAGCTGTTCGAAAATTTATTGCAAAGGCCAAAGAATGGAGGCGGGTAAGCAGCAAGGGTTTATGTTGAAGCCCTGACTTAAATCCCATCACTGCTTACCACCAAAGCCCTGCACACTGTTTACATAACCTTTCCCAAGCTTAGGGTATAGCTGAGTGATGGAAAGCTTGCCTAACATGCATGAAGCATTGGATTTGATTCCCAGCACCACCACCACCATCACCAACACACATGGCAATAAACTGTTTTTTGGAGGAGGGGAATGTTGAGACAGGGTCTTGCTGCATAGTTCAGGATGGCCTTGAATTCACTAGGCAAACCAGGCAGACCTCAAATTCACAGTAAACCTTCTGCTTCAGCCTCCTGAGTGCTGGGATTACAGGCATGTACCACTGTGCCAAATTGAACTGTTAACCCCAACCAATCCTGAAGCAAAACATACTCCTCCTTATGGACTGCTTTCCCAAAAAATTTATAAAAATAATCTTACCTGTAAGATCTGTAAGATCTAGCAGACACTGTTTCCAACCACTGCCTAACCTTGCTGCTAGTAGTCTGCAGAAACTTGCCCTAGTACTGTGCCTTTTTTCTCACTACTATATATAATGACTCAATAAAAGCATATATTTTAAATAACCCTATCTCAAGAATTCTAGTTTAACAGAAGAGAGAAAGATGTGTCTAGGTTTAGGGGATTTAGGGTTTTGTTTTGTTTATTCTTTTTTGCTTGGGTTGACTTGTTCCAGTACCATTTGTTGAAAAAAAAATCCTTGCTGCACCATATTGCCTTTTCATTCTGTCAAAGATTGGTTTCCTATGAATTTACTAAGTATTAGTTTACTGTATATACATCCGTTCTGAGTTCTGTATTCTGTTCCATTGATCTGCTTACCTATTTTTTCACCAATACCACACTATGCTGATACTAAGGTATTTAATAAGTCTTGAAGTTATGGTAAATCTTTTTCTTCTTTTTTTTTAATTTAAAGAGAAAAAAACATGTAAAGGGTAGAGATAATACAGAATTTCAAAAAAAAGATAAACAGTAAGAAATCACTAGTTGATAAATTACACATTGTCCTCTTAGAAATAGTTGTTCAAGTTACAAAATTAAAGCATACAAAGTAGATATTCAAACAGTGAGACTATAAACAGCTATGTATGCATGAGTCGCTACATGTATGTCTTTTTTTTTTTTTTATCAGTACCAGGGATTGAACTCACAACTGCATGCTTGCAAGGCAGGCGCCTATGCCGCTGAGCTAAATCCACAGCCCCTTATACATATATTTCTATCCTTTCTATATTAGAGGGAAAAACAAAACCTAGCAAGACAAAACAAAACAAATTCCTATAAAAACATGAAACCAAAAAGTCGTATAAAACCACAGTACAAGGTGTTCTACAATGATTACTGTGTTGTTTTTTATTATCTTCAATAGAATTGTCTATATCATCAGGCATAAATGAATATAGCAGTATAATTGAATATAGCAGTACATAACAATATTAGTAAAAATAAAACATTGTAGACAGTATAAAACTTCAAAGGCAGGTAATAATCAAACTAGAGTGGATATTCTAGTGAATCTTGTCATCTTCAGTGCAGTTGCCTATACTCTCAGACTTGATAGTGTCAATCATAACAGCTTTGAATAAAATCTATCAATACAAAACAGCGTTCTAACAAACCAGATTCAATTACGATCAGTCATAGTAAAACAGTGTAGGTTATACAGAGTTTTAGATTAAGTTAATAGGAAATTAAGGATGATTACCGTACTATATCCTGCTATTTTCAGGATAATTGTCTGTGCCCTCAAATCTATCTCTCCCTCATCCTTGTATATGTTTTTTTACTTTATTTTAAAGATAATAAAATCAAACAAAATGAAACAGAATAAAGCCAATCAGAACTAAACAATGAGAATGATACAGGACTTCAAGACAAGATAATAGGAAATCAACAGTGGCTACCATAATGCCTTATGTTATCTTCAAAACAGCTATCCACACCATGAGAAATAACAAAATCAAACAAAACAGAACAGAATAAAACCAATCAGAACAAAACAATGAAAGTGACACACAGAACTTCAAAACAAGGATAATATGAAATCAACAATGGCTTCCCATACCATCAGACATAACAGAATCTAACAAAACAAAACAGAATAAAACCAAATCAAACAAAACAATGAAAACAATATGGACTTCAAAACAAAGTAATAAGAAATTAACAATGGCTACAACCTTCCCTTTTTAGACATTTCCTCCCCTTTCCCCTTCACAGTATCTATTGTACATTTTGGATGCCACTGACTCCTTTAATAGTCTGTTCTTGTGCTGAATTTCTGGGATTTTGATTTTTATGTGAGTGTATTTACTTTGGTTATGGCTAATTGGCATTCTATATGCTCTCACTTATCTTTATGTCAGATCCTTTTCCCATGCTTGGGAAGTTTTCTGCTATTATTTCTGTAAAGTCTTTATGTCACTTGTATTGACCTCTGCTTTTTTTACTGACACCTATCACTACTAAACTATTTTTTTAGTTGTCTTGCAGCCATTGAATTGTTATTTCATGGTTCCTTGTTATTTTTAAGAGATCTTTCCTTTTGTGATCACTAACTGCAATCCTGTCTTAAAGGTCTAAAAGTCTATCTTCAGTTTCTTTCAAGCAGTTTTTCTAGCTTTTAATGGAGTTTTAATTTCCTGGATATCTCTTTGAATTTGTCTCATTCATTGTAATTCTTTCCTCTATTGTTCATTCAAGGTTTCCATCATCTTTCAATGCTCCTCTTTTTTTCTTTGTCTTCTTTAGATATGCTCAGCATTTCTTTCATTATGTTTGTCATTTGCTCTTTTACCAGAGATATTATTTCTGATCTGGTTACTTTTACAGCTTCATGAAGTTGTTCCTTTACTGTGGTTGCTATCCTTTCAGAAATTTCAGGTGTATGACTTCCAATTTATTCTTTTTCTATGTTGCCTTGACCCATTCTGTGTGGGCTGGAGGTCTGAGATTCTCTTTTCCTCCTTTGTCTTGACATTCTCTTGAATTCCTCCTGATGAGCCAGTTATGAGGTTCCAGGCACTTTCCATATTGGCTGCCTATCCAGAGTGTAGGGCAATGGACCAAGAACCTCAGTTTCTTTCTCTTATTCTAGGTTCCCAGGGAGGTGGTGGGGTGTAGGGATGGCTTCTCTAGGCACACACAGCTACCCCAAGTCTCCACCAATGGCAGCAGGTGGGCGAGAGCTTGGCTAGCTGGTTCTCCCCACTGGTGCTGGCTACCAGTCCCCAATGGCAGCTGTGGGCTCACAGGGGCATCTATGTTCAATTTCTTCTTCTAGTGTTTACAGTTTTGTGATAATGTCCATGTTGCATCCCAGAGATTGCTGGGTATGGACCTGACCTTGGCCTCTGGATGTGGGGGCTGAGGCTGGTCTTCTGTCAGTGGAGTTTTCCAGAGTCCAACTGCTGTCTCCTCACTGCTGCTTCAGAAGCTTCCATGTAACAGGCCTCACTGATTATTTCACCCTCCAGAGGTGTGTGTGTGTGTGTGTGTGTGTGTGTGTGTGTAAGTCGATGCACAGGGCTGTTGTCCTGGCCTTGGGCTTTCCATCAGTGTTACATTCTTCCACCTGGCCCACCCTCCAGGATGCAATGGATGAGGCCCAGATCACAAACTCACTATCTTACAGCCAACTCACCCTTCAGGATGTAATGGAGGGATGAAGACCATGGAGACTCTTCTCCAGCCAGCCTGCCCTCTAGGATGTAAAGTTGGATATGTTTTGTGAACACAATGCTTACAATACTTATTTAATAAGACAAAAGTAAAGAAACACATTTATAATAGTTTTGAATCAAAATGAATATGAAAGATTCACAAATAAGAAGTGCTAAAGTTCATGAGGAAAAAAAAGATTTCTGTGAAATAAGAGACTCAGAAACATTGGGCACCAAATACTTTCTTTCCCCCAGAGTATGCCTTGGTAACATCTTTCAGTTAAAAATCAAGAAAGCCTGCTTTGTACTAATGAGAGCACACTGATTACACTATTTCTAGCAATTTTTTTTTTTTGGACTGGGGATCGAACTCATATGACTGCATGCTTGCAAGCAAGTGCTTATGCTGCTGAGCTAAATCCTCAGCCCCTGACTGTATTATTTCTTAATGGTGACTGCAGACTTAAGGATAAAAAGACAAAAGTTTAGCAAGATTTGAATTCTCCCACACCCAACTGAACCTTGTTCTGACTCAACTTCATCTCCAATAGCTGCACATTCTACTAAGAACTTGATGGCCATGAAAAGAGACACTAAGATAAGCTACACTGGCTCTGTTCTATGCAACACCTTGCTTGTGGTAATTTATAGCCTCAGTAAATTAAATCAGGTTTTCTGAATCTTTGTATTGGCAAGGAATGGAAAGATTATTTTCCATGATCCACCTGAGATACTTCAAGTAGTACATTTAAACACAGTGTTTTATTTTGCCTTCCCTCATAAATGTTTCTTTGGTGAGGTATAGTATTCTAACCAGTTTAAAAAGTAACTTTGCATCCTATCTTTGAAAGTGTTAACTGACTGCCTTCAAATATTGTGTAACTGTACTAGATCTGATTATTTTTTCCTATATAAAGCTTTTTTGTATTTTTCAAAATCCCTTTCTTCTTGAATGTTACCATGATATATTTAGTTGTAAGTTTTCTATATTTTATTCTACTTTCACTTAATAAATTGTTCTAATCTAAAGTCTTTTGTCTTTTCTAGCTCTGGAAAAGTTTTCTTTTCTTCTTTCCTCTTTTCCATTTTCTCAATTCTAGCTGGAATTTCTATTAAATACTGAATTCCAGAATTTATATTCTATATGCCTTTTTTCATTAGCATATCTAATTCCCTGATCTTTCCTCTACACTCCCAAAGAATTTCACAGTTTGCTTTTGCAACTAATTTGCTCTTCAGCTGTATCATTCTGTTACTTAGCTCACCGAGTTCTTTGTCTTAATCATATTTTTAACTTAAAAGAGCTCTTTTTCATAATCAATGTAACATGTCTGTAAGAATAAATCTGTCTTTTTGCTTGCTATGTTAACTGATTTTTCACTATTTATTTCTTGAATTTGGTGCTTTTTATTTATGATATTTTCTCCAAATTTGGTAAAACATAGTAGTCTGGTTACTTTGTAATTTGAAAATTCCACATTTGTGTTTATTTTTACTGTGACCTGAATCTAGCAGGTATAAATGAGGAACAGAACATATAGCACCTATAAAGCCCCTTACTCCTTCTAGAAATCACTAGAAAATACCAAGAGAAAATTGCAGCTTTTTTAGCCCTAGTAGCAACATGTACAACTTTAGTCAAGAAGCTAATGCCAGTAGAATGTATGACTTATCAATTATATCTTGATAAAACATTTTATATTAAAGTTGGTGCCAGCCAAGTGTAGTGGCATATGATTATAATACCAGGAGGCCAAGGCAGAAGGATTATGAGCTCAAGGCCAGCTGAAGATATATAGAAAGTTGAAGGCTAGCCCAAATTACATAGGTAGATTCCCTTCTTAAATAACTTAATCAGTTATTAATTAATACAAAAATTTTAAAGTCATTGCCACAAATTGATGAGAAAAGAGTGCTAAAAAACTAAGCATTGTTCCTTAAAAAAAATTCGATAGTTTACCCTGAATCCCTTTCCCATTCCTTTTATATGTTGAAATTGAGCCTGGAGTTACCTACATTCCCAGTATCTTTTTTTTTAATTTTTATTTTGAAGAGAATAAAACTAAGCAAAATAAAACAGAATAAAGCCAATCAAAACAAACCAGTGTAAGTGACACAGGACTTCAAGACAATACAAAATCAACAATGGTTACCATGATGCCTTTTGTTGTCTTCAAAATAGCTGCCCATACCTTCAGACATAGTAGAAATCAAACAAAACAGAGCAGAATAGAACCAATAAAAATAAAACAGTGAATGCAATAAAGGACTCCAAAACAAGATAATAGGAAATCCAAAATGGCTACTATAATACATCCCATTATCTTTGAAATAGCTGCCCACACCATCAGATATAATAAAATCAAACAAAACAAAACAGAATAAAACCCAACCCAATAAAGCAATGAAAATGATACAGAACTTCAAAACAAGATAATAGGGAATTAACAATGGCTACCACCTTCAGAAGGAGATCCCCTATAGATGCTACACTGTGTATTGTTATCCTCTGAATAGATGATCAGGCTACCAGTTTTAGGCCTGAAAAATCAATGAATCACTAAACACTATAAGCATTAAATTGTATTTTACCTCAATAGCTATCATCACAGCCTGTATTTCTCCAGATCAGCTAGTAGCTTACAGTGAGAGGGGAAGTGGTTGGCTCTTCTTGTTTCTCAGCCCACATGCCAGGAAGGGCTGGTATCTGGCTCTCCAAGAGGCCTGCCCATGGCACTGACTCATGGGAAAAGGCTGGGGTCTAGCTATCATCTGGTGGTCTGTGCATGGCGCTGATTCACAGGGAGGGTTTGCCTCTTGGTGGCTTCTTATTCTCTTCCCCAGCAGTCCACAAATGGCACTGACTCATGGGAAAAGGCTGGGATCTGGGTGTCCCCCACCGCAGCCCATGCTTGGTGCTAATTTGCAGGGAGGAAATGCCTCTTCCCAGTAGCTTTCTATTACAACTACTATGTTCTCGATTTATTTGAAGGTATAACATATGTACTCAATCCACCTAACTGATCTAATCTCTGTTACAATCTGTGAGGAGAAAAACTAATGTATAAATTGGATAAATCTCAGATACATAGCACAGACAGAGAGGTCAGAAGTAATACATTCTATACTATCCCATTTATATTAAATTTCAAACAGGCAAAATGGATGTATCCTATTAGAAGTTGGGATAGGGATTATTTTTAAGGGGCTGACTGGACAGGGACACAAGATCTTGGATCTTGGTACTGTTTAGTTTCTTACTCTGGGAGGTGGCTACATGAATATACTCTGTAAATATTGAAATCTTAGCAGGCCAGAAGTTGGTTAATTATGGAAATCAAGAAAAGTTAGAGAAAACTTTTTATTTTTGAGAGGGGCTTACTATATAGTTCAGACTGGTCTTGAACTTCAATTGCCTTTGTCAATTCTGGAAGAAGTAGCTGAGAAGTACCTTTCACAGCTTTTAAGGGATAGAATGATAGAGAATGGATTCCAGAGTCAATCAAGAATCAATGGTTGGGGCTGGGGGTTTAGCTCAGCAGCTCAAGTGCCTGCTGGCAAGAGTGAGGTCATGAGTTTGATTCCCGTACCAAAAACAAAGAAGAAAGAGTTGATGGGAACCAGAAGAATGGATGAACCTCTTTTGATCTGGGTGGGAACATCCAGGATCTGCATTTTAGAAGAGTGAAAACAGAACTAAATAGGCTCTTGAAAAGACAAAATCTACTTTAAAACAAAGTTTAGATGGTCATGGGATCATGAAAGTTAGACAAAGGACACATTTAATTTGAAACTTGAGAAAAGAATAAGAGTAAAAATTATCTAAACCAAAATACCATTCTAGAAATAATAGCCATCTATATAAAGCCTGGAGGAAATCTGGAAAATTGATAGGATAGGAAATGAAAATACGTGTTGTTAGTTATAACAAAAACATAGTTAAAACAGTGAAGAGTTTTTAAGAGGTAAAGTTTAAGCATTTGGGACTACACAGTCCACGTAAAATGTAAAATCAGTAAGACATGATGTCAAGGATGGCTCCCATGTTCATTTCTAGCATACGCAGCTAAAATAGGAGCCATATTGCCTTACTTTTGAGCTTTGAGGCAAACATGATCCATTTCTCATTATGCTTATTTTCCTAAACTTAAATTATTGGGTTATGTTCCCAGAACCAGATTCTATCACTTTCCTGTTTAAAGTGTCTTACTAGGCTGCCTATACTTACAAGAGCATTTTAAACAGCCACAACACAGACTGTAAGGCTACTCATGATTTGGCTCTCACCTGCACCATCATTAGCTCACATTACTTCCTACCTCACCTCAAACCCCAAAGGTTACAAATCTTCTTTCAGTTCTATAAAGTCAACATATTGGCCACCTCAGAATCTCATCCGTGATACTGTTTTTGCTAAAATGTATTTCTTTTTCCCAAACTGCATGTATTTATCATTCAGATTCACTATTTATTTATTTATTTATTTGGTACTGGGGATCAAACTCATATTTTAAAGAGAAAAAACAATGATACAAAATTTCAAAATAAGATAATAGAACATTAACAATGGTTAATATATTGTCAAAGTAGTTGCTCAGATTTTACAAGATACAGGCAGCATAATTGATCAAACGATACAAGCACAAGGCTGGGGATTTAGCTCAGCGGTATAAGTGCCTGCCTGGCAAGCCTGAGATCATGAGTTCAATCCCCAATACCAAAAAAAAAAAAAAAAAATATATATATATATATATATATATATATATATATACCATTTACCTTTTTATTTTTGAGAGAGGCTGGTCTTGAACTCACTATGTAGCTCAGGCTGGCCTCAAATTCACAGTAATTCTCTTGCCTCAGCCTCCCAAATGCTGGAATTACAGGCATGTGCCTCCATGCCTGGCTCAAACTTAAACTTCATGTTAGCAAATTATCATTAATAACTCTTTCCTATCCCAGTTTCTTAGGTCTCTGGTTATTCTTCACATCTTATCATGATTATGTATGTGAGGTTATATGTTAGTCTCACTCCCCTTTAGACAACACTTTTTTACAGTAACCTAAGACTAGTAAGAATTAAACTTTATAAATCAAATACTATTTTAAATTGAACCTATTTATAATTAATTTATACACAGGTGCACAAACATACATAAGATATCCTTGGGTAGTTTCTCATTGAGGAAAATCACCTCTATGCTATCATATGTATGGCATCAGTCTTAAACTATGAGCAGCCTTTTTATTCCCTTGTCCCCACTATACCTTTACTTGACATAATTGAACTTCTACTCCATTCTTCTCCATCAGGACCTTGTTATTTTTCCTTTTAGTATATCCATCCTTTCCACTTACAGTTTAAGTGTTCTGTTGCCAATAGCTTTAACTTCATTTCTTAATCTTTTGATTCATGTTTTCAAAATGAAACCTCTGTATCAGTCACTGTTAAGTCTCTTGAATTTGGTGTAGGTAACAGCTGTAGATAGAAATCACAGATCCTATTAGTGCTATTAGAGATCTACTTTCTCCAGATTTGTCATCCTGTAGTACTTGAAATTCCTTGCTTTTTTTCCTTTCCTTTTAAGGTGATAGCTATTTAAAATGCTGTAGCATATTAGTGTGTTTTTCATTTCATAATGAAACACCTGAGGCTGGGAAACTTGGAAAGAACTTTATTTGGTTCACAGTTTTAGAGGCATGGGGCTGACACTGGTGAAGACTTTTATAACAAGTCACTCTCACTTTCAAGAGAACTCAGGGTCCCACAAGAACTACTACATCCTGTTCTAAAAACAGTCTCCAATGACATAACCAATCAGGATCTACCTCTTAAAGGTGCTACCATCTGTCATATTGTCACACACTTACCATTCAGTTGATACTGCCTCCAACACATGAATCCTTAGGAGATAATATGATTTGTATCTGGATGTGCCCCCAAGGCTTCATGCACTCAAAGATGAGGTTTGTGAAAGGTGATACATGTGGTGGTACATGCCTGTAATCCCAGGACTTCAGCTGGCTTGGTATGGGGAGACAGAGCCTGGCCCAAAGGTATTGGTTATTGTGTGGGTATGACTTGGTGGGATATAACTCCCTTCCTGGTTTCTCCCTTCTTTCTCTATTTCCTTGATGCCATGAATGAGCAGTATTTTCTCTGCCATCCTGTCCTACTTTGGAACCAGTGGACTATGAACTGAAACATCTACAAATTGTGAGCCAAAATAAACCTCTTCCCCTGTAATTTATGGGTGTTGGGTATTGTTGTCCCACTGATGAGGAAAGTGATTAAAATGAGACAAATCATATCCAAATCACAGCACCTATCTTCTTGACCTCTTATTCTAAAAACCCTCAACTCAATCTTAGCAGTCTTCCTTCTCTCACCTTCCAGTCATAAAGTTGAAATTATTCCTATTATTACTCCCTTTCTTTTTACAAATGTTAAATCTCATTTACCTTTCCTCCAATTGCAACAGAACCCCAATTACTAAAAGCTAATCTCTCCACCCTGTGCTCTAGATCCTATCTCCTTTCTATTTATATGACACAGCAATTGTCTCTGATTGCTTTCTTTGTATTGATTCCATCTTGATAATTTAAACAGGGAAATCTTCCACTCCTTAAAAAAGAAAAAAGTCTTCCAATCCCTTTTTAACATAAGCATCCCAAAATTTTGATAGCTTCTTCAACTTCCCATTTTCAACTAATTGAAATTTTATTTATATTCTTTACATTCAGTTGATATTGCTATTCAAGATCATCAGTGGTTTTGCCCCCTAACCTTTTGTAGTAGTACTTCCTATTATTTGAAATAACATCTTTTGTCATATCACACACTTACAGCTTGCCTACTTATTTTCTTCCTCTCGATTTGTTTTAGTGTTAACCTCTCTTCCTCTTGTTTTAAAATTTATTCTTTATATATATTCTCATCCCATTGAATGACTCCAGTTATCATGTACTTATTGATTATTCCTAAATCAATGTTTCTGTCTGGATCTTTCTCCTGAGGGCAGATAGTTATTGTACATCTGTCTGCCTAACACTTCATGTTAGATATTGTATAGACAATTCAGATTTTAAAATACAAACCTGAAATCTTTCCCCAGAATATCTCTTCTTGCTGTGTACATTCATCCTTTCACTTTCACTCAGTATTTGAGTCTCTCCTGTTTATGACTGTACATTGTCCTGATACTGGATATATACTAAAAAAACCAAACAGATAAAGTCAATAAAAGTCACAAAATTAGTGATGATATATTTTTTGAATGAAGCAAAAACTAAAAATCACAGGCCTAGGTCAACTTGCTAATTTTACAAAAAAAAAAAAAGAAACAAACTCCTAGAATTAAATGATTTACCCATATTCAATGATGTGCCATAGCAACAAAACTTTAAAAATAAATGGAACTTCATAGATAACATCTTTCTTGTACTGCAAATAACTCACTGCTTCTCCTACTAAATAGAAGGATTTCACAATTATCAATATATTATGACTTGGATCTAAAATGTTCCCCAAAGTCTCATGAGTTTGGAAGGTGACTTGATCATGGGGGTGCTAGGTGATTTGGTCATGGGAGAGTTATACCCATTAGCACATACATCCACTGATGAGTTCACTGGCTGAATGTGCTGTCGGGAGATAGGACCTGGCTGGAAATGGGTCACTGGAAATGTGACCTGGAAGGGTGTGTTCTCGTCCTCAGCTCCTTCACTCTGCTTACTGACCGCAATGAGTTAAGCAGCTTTCTTCCGCCATGCCCTTGCACTATGATGTCTTCCTTGAAGCCAACCAACCATGGACTGAAAGCTCCTAAAATAGTGAGCTAAATAAAACTTCTACTCTAAGTTGTGTTAGGTAATGTGTCTTAGTGATGAGAAAATGACTAAGACAATGTTTCTCATAAAACTTTCACAATACAGCCAAGTGTGGTGGCACATGCCTGTAATCCCAGCACTCGGGAGGTTGAGGCAGGAGGATCGTTGCAAATTCAAGACCAGCCTGGACTATAAAGTAAGTAGTTCAAAGCCAGCCTGAACTGTATAGCAAGACCTTGTCTCAAAAAGACACACACAAAAAAATCTTTCACCATAAATATCATATTCAGGGTCTTACAAATATGGTGTTCATCATGCTTACAAAGTAAATATATTACATATAACTTCTAAGTCTGCCTTTGGACCTGAATTTAAATTTCTAGACTTATTTTCATTTCTTTGTCAAAAAGTATCAAAAAATAATAAAATTATGATGGATGCATATAATACCAGCTACATAGGAGGCTGAGGCAAGAGAATTACAAGTTCAAGGCTAAGCTGGGCAATTTAGTGAGACACTGTCTCAAAATAAAAACTTAAAAAAGGGCTAAGAATGTAGCTCAGAGCTCCCTGGGTTCAATTACCAATACAGGGGGGAAAAAAGTTGTAACAATATAAAAGCTACATGTTATTTCTATTTCTCTGTGTTCTGATAAAGCCTCTAGTAATACTTAGATTTGAATTATTTTAAATACAAAAAAAGACTAATTTGGATTAATTTGGAAAGGTTTTGAAATAGAAATATACAATAATCTATCCTCATTTGGAGACACTGTATTTGCAAGTTCATTTATTTGCTTAAATTTATTTAACCCCAGAGTCAATATTTACCGTGCTTTTACTGTCATTTGAGGACATGTGCAAAGCAGCAAAAAATTTAAGTCACCTGATCCATATATTCCTAACAAAAGCCAGACAAGGCAAAGTTCTACTTTGTTTTTGTTCTAATATTAGAAAGGGCTTTTCCTTAATATATTTGGTGTCATGCTTTTTACATTTTTGTGCTTTTTTATTGTGGCTTCACTATATAAAATGCTGAAGTTTGTCTAGTGCAGTGGTGGCAAACTTTTGAGAGATCAAGTACTCAAACTGCAATCCCAAACCCATATCATAAAATACCAACACAAATTAAACCTGAATACTGCAGGAAAAACAACTGTTATCTGACACTCAGTTGCTGTGGCGACTTGGTTAATGCGCCAACAGACAGGTCTCTGAATGTTCACTGCAGAACATATGCCATAGATTCACCACCACTAGTCCACAGTATCAAAATGCAACAAAGCTACTATGCACATTACACAAAAAACTGTGTATTTTCATTCCATCATAAATTATAGTGCTGTTGGTTATGAGTCTAAAGATAATGAATCAACTATATTAAGTAATTTAAAACAGAAATATACATAAAATAACTTATGTACTGAGATGTTGACAAAAATGTGTCCAGACACTCACAGGAACTTGATCTTGCATTTCCTCTAGGAGCAATGGGTCAAAACTCAATTTCAGTGTTTACAGCATCTTCATAGAACATAACTACTTTAAATAATAAAAATCAATTGCACTTTGAATGTATCATCTTTCTGTGAATCAAAATTAGCTACCATCTCCCAACTCATAATATTATTATATCAAAGTACTCAGAAAAATACATCTGAGAGTCAAAAAATCGTCAAGAAAATTAAGTGCTAAAGATCTATGGGAAAGACACCCTCCATTCAACATTCCTCCCCAGCTAGAATAAACAAAAGCCAATCAATCTTCTTCCATTTGGAACTTGTGGAGGCAAGAATTAGAAGCTAAATACAAACCCATTGGAGAAGAAAAAATTAAGTTCAAAATGAGAAGCACAAGTAAGTTTTCGTTTGGATATAAGGAACCAGAAGATTGAATGGTGATGGGCCAGAACTCAGAGCATGTCTGCCAATAATGAACAGGGAAGGGAAATCATAACAAATCAGTGAGGTTCTGACCAGTATTTAAATTTATCCATTTTGGATAGCTAATGGGGGAGACTGAGACAGGGTCTCACTATGCAGTTTAGGGTAGCCTTGAGTTCACTATGTAGTTCAGGTTGGCCTCAAACTTATGGCAATTCTCCTGCCTCAGTCTCCTGAAATTACAGCTATGTACCACCACACCCAGATTGTGATGGCTAATTTTACATGTCAACTTGACTAGATCATGCTACCTAGATATTTAGTTAACTGCTATTCTAGATGTTTCCAAGAATACTAAGAGGTAACACTTGTATCAGTAAATACTGATAAAGTAGATTGCCCCCATATGTGAATTGGTCTCATCCAAATAATTGAAGACCTTAAAAAAACAAACTTCCCTTAAGAGAGAATTCTGTTAGAAGCCTGTCTTCATATTGACTGCAACTGTTTTCTACCTCTCCAGCCTGCCACCTTACCCACAGATTTTGAACTTGGAAGCTCCACAACTGCCTAAGTCTAATTCTTAAACCAATCTTCCACAACTCCCGAAGTCAAATTCTTTAACCAATCTGTTTCTGGGCTGCATCTCTGGAAACCCTGAAACACCAGTGTAATGCCTTGTGTCTAATGTCTCCCCAAAACCTCAGTCATAGGTGAGGCTTTTCACTGGTGGCTGGATCTAGAGTGTGTGATGCTAGAACTAAGGCTTGTGATCACTAAACTAGTACACTGATTGGCTTGGCATAGCTGAGTGTGGATAAGAAAGTGCACCTGGGTGTGAGTGCTGCATGCCATAAGGGCAAGTAGCCTGGATATAAGGGGAAGAGGGCCACAGCAGACACTTATTTGCTTCCTCTCTGCTTCACTGCTCTGAGGCCTGCCTGCCTTCGGCCTGCTATGAACTGTTTCCCCTCTGCAATGTCCCTCTACCATGCCACCCTGCCTTGAAGCCAGCCAACTATAAACTGAAACCTCTACAAACTGTGAGCCACATAAACCTTTCCTCCTCTAACCTTGGATGTTGGGTACTTTATATCAGCAATGAGAAAAGTAAATAAAATAATCGATATAAATTTGAAATAGAAATATAAGAATAAATAAAGTAATAACATATGTTTCCTAAGACCTGTAAGTCCAATACATGCAGGGTCTACTTTTGGTTTTCTGACCTCATACAAGTGTAATACCTCACACATCATAGGAACATAGTAGTTTCTTAAATATTAATAAATTTATAATAATAGCTTCTCAACAGTAAATTTTATTTATTTACTGGGTTTCAGGGACTATGCTGAGGTGCTTTATCTTTGTTCAATGTTTTAATCTCCATATCATCCCTTTAAAACAGAAATTTTAAGTTTCCATCATTGAGGTATATAAACTAAGGCTGAGTTGACCTATGCTGTCCAGTCATGCAGAGTGAGATTCAGACTTACATGTGATGCTTCAGCTGAGAGAACTGTTAAACTAGGAGAGGTACAAACATAGTATGTATGTATTTACTAATCATGGTATGTAGGAATTTAAAGAAAAAAAAAAAAACAGATGTTGTGGCACAGGCCTATAATCCCAGTACTCTGGGAGATAGAAGCTGGAGGATCACAATGTAAGCCCTGCATGGGCAACTTGGAATTTAAAATTTTGGGGCAAAATTTTTAAAAACCACTCATAATAAAAGCTAGGGATATAGTTCAGTGTGAAGGCTCTGGTTTAATCAGAAAGAAGGAAGGTGGGGAGGGAAGAAAGGAGAAGAGACTGGGCTAGGATGCAGCTCAGTAGTAGAGCAGTGGCCTAATACATAGGAGGTCATGGCTTCCATCTCCAGCTAACAGCAACAACAAAAAAAGACATATATAAACTATTCTCAGAGCAAGTAGTAAATTATAGAACAGCAGCACAAATAGGACAAAAACCATTTCATTACATGGAATACTACTTTACAGCTAATCTTCTAACACTTATGAAACTAGATACAGTCACTCCCACAAAATACTACTTGATGTCACTTTAAGTCACTACATCTCTCATAGTAGTCATTGTATTTTTCATGACTAAATTTTCACCTGTAAGGGATAGAGACATAACTCAGTGATAGATCCCTTGCCCAGCGTGCACTAGGCTTTGAGATCAACCCTAGCACTGCAAAGAAAAAAATAAAGGAAGATAAGAAAATAATCTGTGATCAAACATATTAAGCATGAATTTTATTTAACATTTAAACAGAACAGTGTTTTTGACTACTTGTTTATATAATGCACAGTATTTAAAAAAGTGCAAAATATTTACCATAAACATATGATTATGAAACTGAATGCCCACAATGAACCCAACATAAGCACTCCTGCTCATTTAAAGTCAGTTTCTTCTGAAAGCCTTTTGGGCCTTAACTATTGCTCCACATCTTCCATCTAGCCTCTTCTGAACTGGTTCAGGTTGCTTAGCATGTATGCAGCTGGTATTAAAAAGGTGCTAAAAATCACCAAAATTCCAACAGCCGTTTCCTGGGGGGAAAAAATGAAAAATGTTAATTACAGTGGCTTCCTCGATCAGTGATTTGCAACCTAACAAAAACTGTTTAATGATGTGTAGCTCAGAGGTAGTACCTCTGCTTGGTAATCTTAAGTCCCTGGGTTCAATCCCTAAGTCCCAAAAACAGGAGCCTGGTGGAACCAAAAATATCGAAATTCATAGGTAACCTAATTAATTTTTTTCTTTTGTCTTTTGTGTCTCCCCCCCACACACACACACACAAACTATGCAGTTCAGGCTAGCCTCAAACTCCCAGTGATCCTTGTATCTAGGCCTCCAGAGTACTGAAATTACTGGCATGAGTCACCATGCCCGGACTACTAATTTTAAAGACAATTTTTTTAAAAAAATATCTGTCAAACCCAGCAAGGTGGCGCACTCCTGTAATCCCAGCACTTGGGTGGCTGAGGCAGGAGGATCATCACAAATTCAATTCTCCATCCTGAGCTACAAACTGAGCTCAAGGCCAGCCTGAATATCATGTGAAACTCCGTCTCAAAACGACCAAAAAAAAAAAGCTGTCAAACTGACCTTTGCACTCCAAAATCTCCACGTTGTCTAGGATTTCCAGTGTTTTAAGGAAAGTGGTAGCATTTGGCAATGAAAAGTGCACTCGAATAGGGTAAATGATGAACGGTGAATAAGAATCTGGCCCTCTGACTTGGTGTCCACCAAAGGTCCCAGCCCTACTGGAGGCCTGCGCGGCCACGGGGCCCTCAGCAAACCCTCCCCAACTCCCTTCCAGAAACCTTTATGCTCCCTCCCCCCAGCAGTCTGCTTCTTCTTCCCCAAGGGTCGGGTCACCCCATGCCTTAGCTTCGCACTTCCTGGGCACCCTGTTCGTCCGTCCTGTCAGGCGAGCCCAACTCACCGGAGGTGACAAGTTTCGCTGGCGCGGGCACTCCGAATGAACAAAGTGGCGATTAGGTTGCAGGCCAAGCTGGACGATGCGGCGGCGGCAGAACCCCAACTGGTGAGACATGGCGCGTCCGGTGAGAATAAGAGTAGCACCACAAAGCGGACACCACAGCAAGGGCAGGCGAAGCCTTCAGGCGAGGCCGAAGAAGCGCTAGGAATGCTGGGAACTGATTTGCGCATGCGTGCTAACCTCCACGTGAGTGCGCAGGCTGTCACTGACCTCTGCGCAGCCCAGCCCCGCCACGCCCCTTCCTGTCTGCTGCTTCGGTTTGCCCTGCCCTTCACTTAGTGCATCCTGCTCCCCACGGACAATTCTCTGGACCTCGCACCCCTTTCCTGCCATGTAGATCCTCACAGGCCCAGCTTGTTACTTTCTCCCAAATGTCATGTGTACCTCACTTAAACCACAGCCCCACGTGCAGAATATCTTGATTTTCTACTGGGTAGGTAAGGGACTCTGTTCCTACACTGCTGAACATAGTACTGCTTGTCAATGGCAGACCCAGGTATGTTACTTACACTCTGCTCTAATATAAATTAAATTTTCTGTAAATTGTCTATAGGTTAATTCTTTTTTCTTTCAAACTGGGAATTGGACCTAGGGCTACATCCCAGCTCTTTTTTATTTTTTATGTTAAAACAGGTTCAAAATTGCCCAGACTCAAATTTGAGATCCGCATGTCTTATCCTCCCACAGTGCTGGAATTACAGGCATGTACCACGATGGCTTTTGTTTTGTTAATTCCCAAGCCAGTGCACCATATCCACTGTCTCATGCTCACTAGACATCCCATCTCCATTGCTTAATTCTGAACACTGAAAACCAAGAACCAGTATATGTAGTCTGATGACGACATAAAAAATGCAGGGTCGCATATAGTGGTCTCAAAAGATGGTGAAACTATTTGTTACTAATTTGTATCTGTTAAAGGAAAAATAAAATATACTGTGATTTTTAAATTTAGCATTTAATAAACCTCTACAAAAATAATCTAGTTTCTTCATACTATTTCCTATAACAAATAATGTTCTGGGATTTTTGCTGTCTTATTCCTGTACCTGATACCTTCCTATTTCTTAGATTCCTACTTCATTTTGTTGTACATCTTTAAGTATTTGTTTCTGGAAGAACCTAAGAGATAAATTTTCTCAATCCTTGGAAATAAATATAAAACTTTATTTTACTCCTCACATAAGTGCTAATTTGGTTGGTTATAGAACTCTAGGCTCAAAATCAGTGTCCCTTGGGAATTTTAAAAAAACACATCGTTTTTCTCACAGCTAGTGAACTAATAAGAAGTGTAATGCTACTGTAGTTGCCATTTCTACAACCCCCGCCACCACCACTTCAGAATCTTTGAGGAATTTCTTTTTGCTTTTGGACTTAAGAAGTTTCTGCAGGATATGACTCAACATTGGTTTGTTTCATTCATAATGAATTACCAGTGGTTAAGGCCTCTCAGTCTAAGAACTGGATCTTTCTATAGCTGGGGAGAGATTTATTTTCTCATTTTCTCTTATCAATCTGCAACTCCTAGATCGATATTGGCCCTTCTTGGTGAATCGCCTATGTCTTTTAACTCTGTCTTGCTTTAAGATTTTTGTACCTTGTTCTACATTCTGGAAATATAACTAAGAGTTTAAAATGAATTTTTAAAAATTAGAATTTTTTTTCTAAAAAGTCTGCTTCTCCAGCTTCCTCATGCTGAGAGATAAACCACCACTTCCCCAGTGCTGTTACCAGGGAGGATTCAACTCTCTAGGAAAAAGCTTGTTAAATCCATATATGGATATTTCCTGGCTTTTGTTCTAGCTTGCCTATAAACTGAAGAATTTCTGTGTACTCAAGGGGCTTCAATAATTACCCTGCCAGTTTGGTCAAATTATGAATAAACTTGTCACCAATTGTCTGAGGGTTCTTTTACTTAACTGAGGCAGTACTGGGAACTGATCAGGCTCCCAACTTTGCAGAGCTGAAGGAAAATGATTAAATAAGAGACAATGCAATATGGTTTCTGTTGATCTAGGAAGATCAGAGCTCTTTTAGAACTAAAACAAAGACTTCTCTGGACTTTCAGTATTTACTGAATCCTTTACAAATTAAGGGGGTGCAGGAAAGTGGAGTACATCTGAGGCAAAAGGCAAAGGAAATTGAGCAGGCCTTGAGAAGTTAGAACAAAGACATTCCAAGCAATAAATCTTACTGATTGAGAGAACTGTCTTATCTCTAAGGTTGGGAGTTAGACCCTTTGAATTCTGAGTAGCATCCTCAGAGGTCATATCTTGTCTTTAGAGGCTGTGAATACCTATTTTCCCAACACAGCCAGAGAGCACTGTGGTCAGCAATTTAACCCTTACACAGCCGAATCCCCATAAGGCAGAAATCAAAGTCAAATAAGTGAAGATCCCTTGATGTTGCTTTGAGTACCAGGGACTCTCGGTCCTCAGCATTATGGTCCTTAGGGATATAACTCTTAATGTTGCATCCCCTGGCAGCTTCAGGCCACCCCTAGCTCCTCAGCAGTCAAGGCTCTTAGCCTCCTTGACAGGTTTTTGGAGCTCTTCTAGTAGCTTCTGCTGCCTCTTGAAAGATCTCTGCAAATCACTGCATGTCTTCACAGATCTCTTCCTGTAGCCACTAATGGTCTCTGCCAGTCTCTGGAAGTCTTCAGGCTTTGGAAACCCCTTACTGTTACCAGCTCTTTTTAGTGCAACTCACTCAGCCCACTCTACCTCAGATAAGATTCACAAATAGACCATAGGATCATACAAGTGAGGCTTTACTGGGACTTTTTCTGCAGCATGGAAGAGGGGGCAGTGCACAGGACAGACCCCTCCTCAACTGACCCAAAAAGTATGAAGAAGTGCTTCTTATACATAGGAAGAGTGAGCCATGCATGTTTCTTCTATCTTCAAATGTATTTGAGGACTTTCAGAGTAATGACAGAGAAGGTAGCGACATCTGGAGGTTACAGAACAAAGTCATCAGAGGATGTAGGACAGAATCATTAGGGATAGGTCTGTGTTTCAAACCTGCTACAACCATGGCAGTTTTCTCTTAGAGCAGCCATGGGGCATTTAGAACAGCCTCCATTGTCATAGTGACAACTCCGCTGAATTCCAACAGAAGCAGCTGCTGCTCAATTGAAAGTGGCCATGTTTCTGTCCATGAAAGTTGTCCATATTAATAGTGGCCCCTTAGGGTCTGGAGACTTCAGGAATATCAACGGTGTGATCCTCTCCCTCTCTGATGTCTGCCCCACCAGGCATAGGTTTCTAGCAGCTCCTCAGAGAACAGCAGTAGCACTGGAAGTGGCCCACAATGAGGGAGAGACATGGTGACTGTTAGGCAAGTCAGGGCTCCTCTCAGCACCATCTACAGAATGGCCACAGGAATACCCCCAGAGGTGGCTGGAGGACCTGCAGCTAGTCACCCCAGGCTACCCTGAGGAAGGTGAGGAGACCAAAGGGGAAGACATAACCCCTGCCAGCTGGATCACGCTCCCATCTGGCTATCAAAGGGAAAGGGAAGGATCAGGTCTCACTTCCTTTCCATCCTGAACTCATTTTCCATTTGTATGGACTTTTCTCATACTGTTGATAGTGGACAGGTGAATGAATCCAGAGACCAAAGGCCCAGATTCAGGCCAGACCAGGCCCCACCAGTGACACAGGATTTCATTGAACTTTTCTTCAAACTTGTCTCTTGAATTGTTCATTTTAGAAATATATTTTAATATATTATTTTGCCTCTCTTAGAGGCACCTGTTATCTTTTACAGATGCATTATCACCTCAAATTCTTCTCAAAATATCAATCTGAACTTTTAAAAATTCCTCTTCATGAATTATCTTTATTTCTGCTAGGGTGAATTCTATTTGCTTTGGCTTCGTTGATTTTGTTCAACTTCCTTCTGACCTTTGCTTTTCCTTTCATATTTATGTATGTGAAAAATGAGGTGAATTGTTCGGGTTCCTTTCTACTACTGTCTTAATGCATTCAGGTTGTTAGGGTACCACTGACTGGGTGACATAAATAACATTTATTTCTCACAGTTTTGGAGGCTGAGAATTCTGAGATCAAGTAGATTCAGTGTTTAGTAAGGACTCGCTGTTCATAGTTGATAGACAGCTGTCTGTTCATGTGTCCTCATAAAACAAGGCAGCTCTTTGGGGCCTGTTTTACATTTTATTGTATTTTATTTTTGTGGTGCTGAATATTGAACTGAGGGCCTCACATTTGCTAAGCACATACTCTATCACTGGGTTATGCCCCCAGCACCCAAGTGCCTCTTTTATAAAGGCACTAATTGCATTCATGATGGTTCTATCCTTATTGTGTAATTCTCTTCCAAAAGACTCACCTCTAAATAACATCACTTTGGGCTGGGGATTTAGCTCAGTGGTTTAAGTGCCTGCCTGGCAAACATGAGGTCATGAGTTCAATCCCTGGTATCAAATAAATAAATAACATCACTCTGAAGGTTTTTTGTTGTTTTTGTTGTTGTTGTTTTTTTTTTTTTTTTTGAGACAGGGTCTCACCATATAGTACAAGTTGGCCTTAAACTTGTGGTGAACCTCCTGCCTTGGCCTCCTGAGTACTCGGATTACAGGTGTTCATCACCATGCTCGGCTAGATTAGGATTTAAACATAAGAATTTTGGAGGACATAAACATTCAATTATACCAATTACCAATCTCTCATCACAATAAAAATACTGCTTACATGTTTTGTGTTTGTGGGATGAGTATGTCAACTGGCAAGAAGAAAGGCATCCTCCTTCACCCTCCATGCCAAAGTAAAGTTCTATTATAAGCCTCCTAGCTGCAGCTCTGCCATCCCAGGAAACAACTGTTTCTTTAGAATCTCTCTAGTTTTAGCCTAGTCAAACCTGACCAAAACATTCCAAAGGTTAAAGAAAGAGAGGAAGAGCATCTGACCCACATATCTGTTCCACTTGACTGTTTTTCCATCAGTTACCTTGAACTTGTGCCTTTCTCCCATCCCAAGTTTTGGTAACCACCTTTTTACATGGTTGGGAAAGAGAAGCTCTGTGTGGAAGGCATCCCTCTGGTCCATTGTACCATCTATATGTTCAAAGCTGTGGATTTTCATCTGCTTTATCCTTCAATAAAAACTCACCTGCCTTCACTCTTAGAGATACTCACCAAAATCTTTGATGTAGCCCCATATTTCTACTTCTGATTTCACTCATGGACTCATTTCCTCTTGTGCTTTATTGACATTATAATGAGCTTTCAAGAAGAAGTATTGGTAAATACTTAAGCTTCTTCCTCTTCCTTGAAGTGGATGCCTACTTGAATCTCTAAAATTTACTAAAGCCTTTAAGTAGGGACAATGAGATCCAGCTTGCATTTTTCAAAGATCTCCTTAGGTACTCTATAGAAAACAGAAATGTTGGTGAAGAGATTGGATTATTCAGAATCCTCAGAAACAGAACCAATAAGATATGTGTGTATATAAAAGGAGATGTATAATGAATAATTGGCCCACACAATCACAGAGGTTGAGATGTCCCACAGTCTGCAATCTACAAGATGAAGATCCAGGAAATCTGGTGTAGTTCAAAGATAAAAAAGGAGCTGATGATATAAATTCCAGTTTGAGAACAAAAGAAGATGAGTTTATGTTTAAGCAGTATGAATGTAGTGAAAATGACCAAACATCCAAAATTGTTGCACAGATTTAGTGCAATTCTGATCAAAATTCCAATAACATATCTCACAGAATTAGAGAAAACAATTCTAAAATTCATTTGGAACCACGAGGGAACTAAAACAGCAAAAGCAATTCTGGGCAACAAAGACAAGGCAAGGGGCATCACAACTGCTGACTTGAAATTACACTACAAAGCTACAGTGATAAAAACAACATAAGGGCTGGGGATTTAGCTCAGTGGCATAAATGCCTGCCTTGCAAGCACACAGTCGTGAGTTCGATCCCCAGTACCAAAAAAAAAAAAAACCAGCATAGTACTTGGGGAAAAAATAGACCTGAGGATCAAGGAAACACATTAGGAGATGTAGAAACAACTCCAGACATAACCAGTCACCTTATCTTTGGTAAAAGAAACAAACATATTCACCAGAAGAAAACCTCTGTTCAATTCCTGGTACAAAAAAAAAAAAAAAAAAAGACTTTATTTCTTCTGCCTGGAAGAAAGCCTCTTTTATAAACAGTGCTGGAAAAACTGGCTTTCCACATTCCAAAGATTAAAACTAGACCCATTATCTTTCACCATGCACTAAACTAAAATATAAGTGGATGAAGGGTCTAACTATTAAAACAGAAACACTAAGTCTGCTGGAAGGTAGAATTCTTGAAGACATTAGTGTAGGCAAACATTTTATGAACAAAATCCCAATTTCATAAAGAATCAACAACTGAGATCTCATCTTATAAAAAGTACAGCAAAAGAAACTGCCAATAGAGTAAAGAGACAACCCACAGGATGAGGAAAAAATTTTGCCAGTTGTTCCTTAGACAAAGAACTAATATCCAGAAATAAAGAACTCAAAAAACCAGATCCCCCCCAATGTAAAGACCTAATCAAAAATGGGCATCTGAAACAAGTAGATACTTCTAAGATGAAGAAGTAGAGATAGCAAATAAATATATGAAAAAATGTTCAACATCACTGGTCATTTGAGAGATGCAAATTAAAACAACACTGAGATTCCATTTCACCCCAGAAGGAATGGCTATTATCAAGATATCAATCAATAACAAATGCTGGTGAGAATGTGAGGAAAAAGGAACCTGTCTGCACTGTCAGTGGTAGTGTAAACTGGTACAACCATTGTCAAAATCAGTATAGCGATTTCCTTAAAAATCTCTAAAACTAGAGATTCCATTTGACCCCTTCTTAATATCTTTCTGAAGAATTAAAAGCACCATTCCCTGGTGATATATGCACACCTATGCTTATAGCAGCAGAGTTTATAATAGCTAAATCTTAGCAACAGCCCAAATGCTCATCAACCAATGAATGGATAAAGAAAATGTGATTTTTTAATACAAAGGAGTACTACTCTGCTATAAAGAAGAATAAGCTTGATTAATTAAATGGATGCACCTTATATCATACTTTTAAATGAAATAAATTGGACACACATGTTTAAATATCATATTGTTTCTCTGATGTGAGAAACCAAAAGTATAAATAAGAACCAAAATAATAATAGATATTGGGAAATGGAAAGCAAATTTTCAAATGAGATGGGGAACATGAAAGGGGAGGAGAAAATGAAGGAAGGGACAAGAAAAAAAGAGAATAGAAGGGCAAAAATGGAAACAAAACTTTTGTAAATGAGGCAAAGAGGGATTGAAAGGAGTGGAGAGGAATGGGAAAACAAAAAGAAGCAAGATATATCATGTAGAGATACAAATTCCCTATAATGGATGTGATCATTATATATCTCTAAAATGTAATAATAAAATTAAAAAAATATTTTGACTTCTGGAAAATATTTAAAAATCTAAAAAAGGCAGAACAAATAGTTCAAGCAGTATAGCATCTTTCATTTAATTCGGACTCTAATGAATTGGATGTTGTCCAGTGGCATTGAGGTAACATATCTGCCTTACTAAATAGAAAAATTCTGTTATCATCTCATCTATAAACACCCTCCCAGACACACTATGAAAAAATAGTTAATCTGGGTATCCCGTTGCTCACTCAGATTGACACATAAGCTTAATCAACAGAGAGGTCATTGCAGTAATTTTAGTAGCCACATGTGACATCCAGTACAATCCCCACAAGCCTTATGTGGCTTCCAAGCCTTTGAAGTGTGGCGAATACCACTAATGATGTGATTTTTATATTATTTAGTTTTTATTTTAAAACTGATACTTGACTTGGTTAATAGAAAATGTCAACTATAAACCTAATGAAATCTAAATATAGATTAAGTATTTTTGGTGAAACTTAGCAACCAAACTGAGATGTGACTGTCACTGCAAGATATAAAATTAAGTAAGAAAAAGGAAAGCAAAATATCTCATTAATAAAGTTACATTATTGATTACATATTGAAATGGTACAATTTGGGATATATTTGGTTAAAAATAAACATTGTAAAATTAATAAAAATCATTTGTCTTGTCCATTTAACACAGCTGCTAGAATGTTTACAATTACACATGTTTTTCACATTATATTTTGACTGGACACCTCTGCCCTGGAATTTAACCCCGACAAATCAAAGTCCCTACCTCATCTCCTTGTTTTCATTGTCCCCTGTCCTCATCCTACCCCAGTCGCACCAGCAAAACTAATTTTGCCCAGGAATCCTCGGATAGTAACTTGAGCACTCTTAGTTACATGGTATTGTCCTGTAAGAAGTGATTTGGTGCGGCATTGCCCCCATTTCCTGGCCACAGTTGATTGGTCTGAGATTGGTCTTCATTCAAACAAGTATCAAACCACATACCACTGTCCTGGGATGTGCTAGAGATAAGGGGGGTGGGCAGGAAGGCTCAGTTTCTTTACTGGAATGGTTGCTACAACTTGAGGGCCATGCTTACTTTCCTACTCATGGAGACCGCCCTTCTGAGGTAAGTGAGATATAAAAGCAGGCTGTTGAAGGAAACAAAGGTAAGAGCTAGAGGAAACAACTGAACATGATCAAATTCCTACTTCTTGCTGTTCAGAAGTTAGGGAACTTTCCTGTCCTTGAACTGTAGACAGCTCTATATTCTTTTGGAGGTGAAGGGTTTGAAAATCGAACTCAGGACCTCGCACTTGCCAGGCAGGTGCTGTGCCATTGAGCCACATCCCCGGCCCACTTTATATTCTTAATGATAAATCCTGCTTTGGCATAAACCACATGGAGCTGAACTTCTATCACTTAACCCAGAAAAGTCTTAACAGAGAGTCTATAAGACAAGTCTCTTACCACATCATGATATTACCATGTTTTTAATTTTTGAAAGGTAGAAAATTCTGATGCTGGACACAGTAGTACACACCAGTATTCCCAGCTATTCAAGGGGCTGAGGCAGCAGGCTAGTTTAAATCTAAGAATCCAGGGCCAATTTGGGCAAAATAGTGAGACCCTGTCATGGAAAAAAAAAAAAAAAAAAAGTAAACTGAAAAAATGTTCAATAACAGGCAAGCCTGGCTGAATTCGTTCTAGATTGGAGAAGTTTGGGACAGAGCTCAGTGGATGTGAGAATTGAGCTCTTTAAGTTTTTCTGTGGCAAAAGCCTTAAATTACTTTTGACAGTGTCAGTAAATCTGACTCCAAATTTAGCCACAACACAATTAAGCTTCTTACCACCCACCCCCACCCCAGGAGATGACTCCTTTAGCTGCTTGAATTCCTGGTGCAAACAACCTTCCTCAATTTAATTTCTCCAAGTCACAAAAGACTAGCACTGTTAACTTAGACCTGTACACTTCAATAAAGGGCTTAGTGGGCCCAGTTCATTGTATTCCCAGTAACCTACAAGGCAAGGCTTTGCTTCTGCTGTTATATAAAAGGACATAATTAGAGCTATAGCTTAATGTATGCAATGCATAAGAAAGACATTCTCACCCACTTACCTCTTTTAATGTGATTTTTATCAATGTTCGTTTTCTAAATAAGCTGGTGTTAAGGTTCTAAAAAATTATATAATAAAATAAGACTGTTCTACCTCAGACCCAAATATCCTGAATTCTGTCCTCTCTAGAAAAGCACATTTAATTGCTGTTCAAGGACCAAAGGTCTTTCAGAAATGAAGTGCCGCTCTTTGTCTCTATTTGTGTCTGTCTTTACAATTGCATGACCTCAATGACAGAGAAACTCAGATAAGCAAGCAGAAGAGCAGAAGAGTTGCAAAGGTGAGGAAAACATTCGTTATATAACTGGTAACATCAGTAACACACTTTTGGATTGCAAACAAAATGGTAATATAAGACGATCCAGTAAAAGCTATGGTCCATTATTATGAAGACTCTTGAGAAAGAACTGTCCTTAGGTAGTTCAAAAGATAATCTTGGTGTTCTAAATCACCCCTTTTTTAGATGTAGAGTATTTTTTAAAAATTAGTTTTTCAAAAAAATCATATATAACATACTTTGTTTTCTTACATCACTTTTGAATTTTAAAATTTGGCATTCCTCTTCTCTCCTGAACCACATCAAGAAATTCTTTAACAGATTTCTGTTTTGCTGAAGTGAAAAGAAATTGGCAGCCTAAGCTATCAGATCAAAAATCAGATCCTAACACCCCCATTTACTAACCACATAGTCTCGGGTAAACTAAGTATACTAATGTTTATCTTAGAATAGGAATATGGAAATTAATTGGGATAGTACATGCATGAGTTAAGAATACTTTGAATGAAAGTCATGAGTTCCAGTGATAGAGTGATAACCATGTTTATAGCAGCACAATTCACAATAGCAAAATTATGGAAGCAGATGAACAGACAAAAAAAAAACTGTGGTACACATACACGTGGAGTACTACTCAACCATAAAGAAGGGTAAATTTGAGTCATTTGTAGGAAAATATAATCTTGAGACTATAATGCTAAAGAAATAAATCAAACACATAAGTAAAATAGTGCATGGTTTTTCTAATATGAGAAAGCCAAAATATAAATAACTGAAAGAGCAAAATAAAAAAGAGATTGTAGGCAATAAAGAATTAGACTCTGTGGAGATGGGAAAGGGATGTGAATGAAAGGAGATGGGAGAACAAGAGAAGGGGAGTAAAAATTATCAAGATGTGATATACAAATGCACCCATTCCCCAAGATGAATGTAAATATTGTGCACTGCATATACTAATAAAAATTTAAAAGGGTACTTTAGGGGAATAATGCAGAAACCCTAAAAATCAAAAAAGTCGATTATTTCACATAACTGAAAAGATCAGAGATAGGACTGTTTGCTTTTGAAGTTTTCTTCAGTGAGCATCACTAACAATAGGTTACCAGGGAGTCCTTTTTCATTTGGTTTCTCCCCATCAATTTAACTTAAGGCAGGCTCCTCTTGGATAGCGAGATTATTGTCCAAAGCTCCAAAGAATGTATAATTTTTGAGTCATATTCTATGTAGAAGCATCTCTTCCACCATCTTCTACAGGAGAAGAGATTTTCTTTTCGAAGTCCTATTCTGCTTCTTGGCCAAGTTAAATGTCCTCCCCTGAGCCAATCTTTAACAACGGGGTGTTTAGGTAGAGGGAGTGCATATAAGCAAGGGAAGTAGGAAGGATGATCGAAACATGCATATATGAAAATGCCACAATAATATCCAATATTTTGTAAAATTAATATGCATCAATGAAAACATATAGGAGGAAAAACCGAAGGGTATCACGTTTGTTAAATGTTTTCATATAAGCCGGGTGTGGTGGCTCACACCTGTAATCCCAGCACTTGGGAGGCTGAAGCAGGAGGATCTTGCAAGTTCAAGACCAGCCTGGGCTGCAAAGTGAGCTCAAGGCCAGCATAGTGAGACCCTGTCTCAAAAAAAGACCAAAAAAAGTTTTTATATGTCAGACAAGCTATAAAACATGGAATAAATACCACTCAAATCACTTAATGGGAAAGAGGAATTATGAGAAAGAGGAAAGATATTAGTTTGTGTTGCTATGACAAATACCATAGTGTAGGCGGCTAAATCATTTTTTTAAAAAAAGTATTTTCTTACAGTTCTGGAGGCTGGAAGTCTAAGATCAAGGTTCTGGGTTTATTTGACTTCTTTCAAGGGCTCTCTTCCTAGCTTGTAGACATCTGCCTTCTTGTTCTGTCCTACCTGGCTTTTTCTTGCTGGGGGACCAGAGGAGGGAGAACCATGTTCCAGGGTGCATCATATATCCTGGGCAAGCTCTCTAATGTCTCTTTTTATAAAGCCATCAATACATAGCAGATCAGGATCCCACTCATATGATTTCATTTAACCTTAATTACCTCCTTTAAAGTCCCATCTCTAAATACAGCCACTATGGATTCAATATGAATAGAGTTTCAATATGAATAGAGTTTCAATATGAATCTTGGGGAGACATAAGCATTCAATCCATAACAGTGGGAATTGGGTGAAGCACTATGCCATTGTGGATGAAGGCCCTGAAATATGATGCTGGGTAAATTCAATCCTTAGTTTTGATAGAGACTACAGATCTTTCCGAAGGATTAAGGATTAACAGGTATCTTTGCCAATTAGACCTCCAGGAGATTTCCTAGATTGTACCAGTAGTATTCATCTTGACTTTTCAATTCACACAGGACTCACATATCTGTAAACCAGATGGTTTAGCTTTTCTTAACTTTTTGTATTTTACAGAATTTAAGAAGTCAGTATTTTAAGACTCACAAATATATATCAGCTAAGTCATGATCCAGTGCTTGTGAGTTGCAAAAAAATGTCAGCATTGTTTTTAAAATAAGCATATTACAAAATAAGGAAATACAAGGAATAATCCTCTATGATTATTTTTGCTTCTTGCTTTTTTTTCTTTTTTTTGCTTAATATCATGTTGTAAATGCCATACAAGTTTTTTAAAGCTCCAACTCACTTAACTTATGAATATACCACCTTCCTTTTTGAGACAGTGCCTCACTGTGTAGCCCAGGCTGACCTTGAACTCACTGTCTTGCCTCAGTCTCCCTCAGTGCTGGACTTACAGGTGTGTACCACCATGCTTAGTTTACACCATATTTTTAAATACATAATATTACTGATATATATATTTTGAT
This sequence comes from Hydrochoerus hydrochaeris, assembly GCA_004027455.1. Lineage (NCBI taxonomy): Eukaryota > Metazoa > Chordata > Mammalia > Rodentia > Hydrochaeridae > Hydrochoerus > Hydrochoerus hydrochaeris. The sequence goes on along the minus strand of PVLA01000900.1, from coordinate 315,108 downwards.
TGCTAGCCATTTTTATCCATATGAACGCTGCTGCTCGGAATATCTTGTTCCTGTCTACAGAAGCACATATAAATAAGCTTCTTTATATACCCAATAGTAGAATGGTTATCCCATAGGATAAGTCGAATTTCATCTTTCATAGGAAATACAGTACTAAACTGCTTTCCTAAATGTTTTTTCCTATTTTCACTCCACCAGCAGTGTAGAGAAATGTCCTCAACAATTCTTAGATTTTTTTAAGCCAATCTGAATCAGTAGTGCTACTCTATTTTGCTCTACTTTTTCTTTTTTTCTTTTCTTTTTTTTTTTTTTTTTTTTTTTTTTTTTTTTTTTTTTTTTTTGGTCTTTCTGAGACAGGGTCTTGTTATGTAGTTCAGGCTGGCCTTGAGCTCATTTTGTAGCCCAGACTGGTCTCAAACTCACAATGATCCTCCTGCCTCAGCCTCCCGAGTGCTAGGATTACAGGTGTGAGACACCATGCTTGGCTTTTGCTCTACTTTAAACTTTTCTCATACTAACATATTTTAGTAGTTTTCCATTTGCCTTATTTGTTCAAGTGCTTTGCCATTTTTCCACTGGTTTTTCCTAATTATAGGAATTCTAAAAGCTCTTTTTTGGTTTCATGTAATATAAATACCTTTCTCCTGTGTGTGGCTTATCTTTTCATCCTCTTTAATGTATGTTTTAACAACTAAAGTGCATATTTTAAATGTAGTTCAATTTTTTTTTTCTTGGTACCAGGATCGAACTCGAGACCTTGGACTAGTCAGGCAGGCACTTACCTCACTGAGCTAAATCCTGGGCCTTCAATTCATGAATTTATGGTTAATGTTTTTTGGTCTTGTATTGGAAGTCTTTTCTACCTTGGGCAATTAAGAGATCCTCTAATATTACTTTCTAGAAGCTTTGTTTATTCATTTAAAAATGAATAAACACTTAACTTACACTTGTTATTTATACTTTATTAAGTTTTTAAGCACCAATAGCATTCTAATCACTGTCCTGGACACTTTGACACATGTTTTCAGTCCTTTTCACCTTTTAGACTCCAAGAAAGTTAAAAGAAAAAAAAAAGAAGAAAAATAAACTGTGTTGATGGTCTGTTCTCCTTTGTTCCTGGAGTGGCTCCTCCCAGCCACCTGAGCTCCAGGAGCAATCACTTGTTATTTTACCACTCAGCAATTGTCACTCAGCTACTCTTGCGTCTTCAATCTCATGCTCCTTCTCACCTAACCTGGGCCTGCCAACGCTCCGTAAAAAGCCAGTTTAACAGACTCCCAGTGGACTCTTCTTTGGAGTTTCTCTTGGAGATCCTGCTCAGAACCCTAAATTCAGGCTGGCTGTGTACTTTTTCTAGGTTGACATTATTTTACCTAGTAAATATTATTATATGCAAAGCAATAGACAGAAACACAACTACCTTTTCTTCATGGTTTTAAGAACCCAACTTTCATATTGTATTTCTTGAAAGATAAGTCTGGGAAGGGGGATAAGAGGATGGTTATGAATGGTAGGGAATTAACTATAAAGGAAGACTAGAGTGACAGAAAGTGGAATACACAGCTAAATGTAGATGACTCTGGTTTTGAGTTTAACCAAGTGAATGGTATGCTGATGGAGGGAACAGAGAAATGAAAAGAACATAAATTCAGGACTGTTGATCGAAGGCAACAGAAACCTAGAAAGTGTTTTTACCCACTTCCAATTAGCTTAAAACAAGAAAAGGAGTTAGGGCAATATAATGTCTTCTTTGTAAAAATGGAAAGAGCAGGAATCGCTTGGATTTGCACACATGTAGATATTCAGTGATGTCATGGCTTCCTTTTTCTCTCAGTGTCTCTATTTCTTTGTTTATGGCAATGGTGGCGAACCTATAGCATGTGTGACACAGCAGGTTATGTGTATCACTCACTGAAAGCCCTAAAAGGTTAGCCATCATTGGCATATGGTCTTTCTTCTTTCCTACTACATGGGTCTTTCACCTCTTAGCTAAAGAAGACAATTTACAATATATGGTCACATAAGATTATGAACCCAGGCAGAGCTGTCAAGGCATTGAGTTGCTTAAGTACAGAGCTTGTTCAAACCCCAAAAGTAAGAGTAGGCAGTTTCAAGTGGGCTGTATCAAGCAGTGAGATGGAGCTGAATTGAATAAAGCCTGGGGACAGAGCGAGAGCTTCTAAGAAGAGAATGAGTCTTTGTGTGCTGCTGTATGATAAATTATTGGGTTTCCCTCATTTTGTATGAATCAGGTAAGAAGGTATGTCACTCATTGGTCTGGTGTGTTTGATAAGCTTGTGAGCCTGGTTTCTTGGATATGGTTTTCATAAACCATGTGCCCATGTACCCTTGATTTATCTGGACAAATTTACAGGTGATAATTGTTAACTAGCATGGTTAATCAGTTTGTGTCTTATGAGTGTGTTGTACATCTGGTGGTTGTTCTTTTCAACAAATTCCATGTGTCCAACATCTGATGACTATCTACTTAGACAGACAAGGTTTCAAGTTGTTCAATTTTTGCACTTATACTCAAAATGGAATAACTCAGGGCAAACTGCTCTAAGCAGGGAATAGCCTGAAAGCTACTGTTCTTACACTTTAAGTAAATTCAGAGCACAGCATGGCCTATTCTTCACAGAAACTATCTACCTTAAGATAGTGTTAGATTCCTAAGGTGAGGGTTCCGTTACACAAGGTTGATCCTCACTTCCAATGACAATTACAAGCCCCAGTTTGCTTTAATTACGCTTCTATCCCTTTAAGGTTCCCACAACCCCCTCCTTGAGTTCATTGCTAAAGCAGTACACAGAACTCTGAGAAACTCTCATGCTTACCAGTTTATTATAAAGGACATTATCAAGATACAGATGAAAAGGAAGATACACAGGGCAAAGTAAGGAGAAGGGTGTGCAGCTACCATGTCCCCGTAGAGCCTGCCATCCTCCAGGAATCTATCATGTACAGCGATCTAGAGCTCTGCGAAACTTCCTTTTGAGTTTTTATGAAGTCTTGTTTACATAGTCATGCTGGCTAAATTGTTGACTATTTGTAATCAATTTAATCTATAGCATCTCTGCCTTCTCCAAAGGATAGGAACTAGGGCTGGAAATCCCAGGCCTCTAATTCTGCCTTGGTCCTTCTGGTGACCTGACCTGCCCAGTTCTGAAGCTGCGTGGAGGGTGCCAGACATCAGCAACTCATTAGAATATAAAAAGACATGCATCACTTGAAGATTCGAGGACTTTGGATCTCCTATGCCAGAAAATTGAAATGAAGACAAAGTATATATTTTTCACAGTATGACAATGTATAAATTTGAGTCAATTCAACATCTCAAAAGTGCACCCAACAGTATAATAAGAAAACACAAAAGTGAATGTTATAAAAGGTAGACAGAATCATGGAACATTTGTACACTGGACCTGGATCCAAATAGTCTAATAGAGCTTCCTAGATATATAGATAAGTTTAAGTCTGAGGTAGAGCCAGCAGTCATCAGACCTTATTTGGCATTTCTAAAAGACACTGACAGATTTCTACATCAACAATGCCTTAAAACATGGTGTTATTGTCAAATTACCTATACTGTTATTACTGATATAATTTCAATTTTGTTTTTTAAATTGTGGCCAAGAAACAACCAAAGTCAACCAATGAGGGTTAGAAATAAATGACAGTGTTAATAGTGGGAAATAATTTTAAGTAACATTTTAACCACCAAGAAGCAGCATGGACAGTGGAACTTCCAGTTTGTATATAATAGCACTATCGGTTAACACAATGTTTAGCTGGTAAAGACAAAGGCAAGCAAGATAATGGAAAATGATGATAAGTGGCTTGAATTTAGATAAGATTCAATTATGAATTTAGAGGAAATGTAATAGTGTAGGGAAACATATTCACTGCAAGAAAGATAGCCTCTTTAATAAATGGTGCTGGAAAAATCAGCTTTGTACATGCTGAAGATTAAAATTGAACACATATCTTTCACCATGTACTAAACAAGTAGAAATGGATTAAGGGTCTAAATATTAAAACAGAAACATAAAATCTACTGGAACATAGACTAGATAAAACTCTTGAAGACATTGGTATAGGCAAAGATTTTATGGATAAAACCCCAATAGCACAGGAAGTGTCACAAAGAACCAATACCTGGAATCTCATCTTACTAAAATACTTTTGTACAGCAAGAGAAACCACTAACAGAATGAAGAGACAACTGACAGTATGGGAAAAAACGTTTGCCAGCTGTTTCTTAGACAAAGGATTATTCTCGAGACCATACAAAAAACTAAAAAAATCAGACCCCCTCCCAAATGTAAAGACCCAATACAAAAATGTGCATCTAGGTGAATACACATCTCAGAAGAAATACAATCAATAAATAAATGTACGAAAAAATGTTCAACATCACTGGTCATTCTAGAGATGCAAATTAAAACAACACTGAAATTCCATCTCACCCCAGAAAGAATGGTTATCAAGAAATTAACCAATAACAAAAGCTGGTAGGGATATGGAAAAAAGGAATCCTTCTCCACTGATGGTGGGTGTGTAGACTGTAAACTGGTACAACCACTGTGGATATCAGAGTGGAGATTCCTCAAAAAACTAGGACTGGAGGTTCCATTTGACCCAGTCATTCTCCTTCTGGTTATCTTCCCAAAAGAATTAAAAGTATCATACCACAGAGATATATGCACATCTATGTTCACAGTGTCACAGTTTGCAATAGCCAAATCTTGGAAACAATCCAAGTGCCCATCAACTGGTGAATAAAGATTTTTTTACAGCACTACTCTGCCATAAAGGATAAGTTCGAGACATTTCTAGGAAAATGGATGCACTTTGATTCCATACTTTTAAGTGAAACAAATTGGACACATATACCACATTGTTTCTCTGGTGTGAGAAATCAAAACTGTAAGTAAGGACCAAAATGTGTAACAAGTATTGCAAAATGGGAAGAAAATGTTCAAATGGGAAGGGGAACAAGGGAGAGGAAAGGGAGAAAGGAAAGAAGGGAAAAGTAAAAAAAAAGAAGGAAAACACGGAAACAGCTTTTGTCAATGGGAAGAAGAGGAAGAATTGAAGGGAAGTAGAGAAATGGCAAAAAAAAACCAAGTTACATCATGTAAAGGTACAAATTCTCTATGACGAATGTGATCATTATGTATATTTAAAATGTACCAATAAAATCTGATTTAAAAATATTAACAGTGTGCTCAGAACTAATCATTAGTTCCAGTTAAGTAAAATTAAGTCTCTTGAATTTCTTGCCTTTGCTCCCCTTGCAGTTCTTGCAGGTTGCTCACACTTCTAAGCAGAAGATTAAAATTGTGCTCCATAGCTAGAGAAGAACTCCCTACAATCTCTGCTTGCTGAGATCTCCAGATCTTCAAGGATTGCAGTAGGGGAAACACTTAGGATGGGAGAGGAAAAAGTGAACTCATACAAATTGGGATGGGCTTTCTTTTCAGGGAGAAAAGAGGTAGGAAAACAAAATAAATCAAAAGAAAGTTTTAAAAAAAGACAAAATTCAGAGATAAAACATTCCCATTGTAAGAGTTCTAAAAATTTTTTTTAATCTTTCGATTGATTACACAACATATGAAACCTAAGGGAATATAAGAGATAATTTAAAACATGAAAAAAATTCTGCTCTTATCCTTTGAAGCTCGATGTTACACAAATAGGCAGGTTTTGTCTGGTGCACAGGATGCCAATTACAGAAACAATGAGTTTTGCAAAGCAGAAAGTTCATATAGGAGGCAGGCAAACATGTGGAGGCCAGAAAGAAGTTCCACCTCCCCAAGGCTAGGGTTTGGGGATATTTTATTAACTGTTACCATCATGACCCGCATGTCAGAGGTGTTAAAGTCAACTAAAAAGCAAGTAATTAAGAGCAGGTTGTCTAAACAGTTTATTCAAGAACTAGTGAAGCAGGTTAAACCTAGAGGATTTAACAGAACTAAGGTTAGGTGATTTATCTAGCTTTTCCTTTGCTTTCAGAGGCAATTTTAAAACAATCAAAACAGACAAAAGCTTGTTTGTCAAAAAGTGGGTTAGACAATGTGAAAACTTTTAAATAAATTGCTGGAGGACAAATATATCACATATTCTTAAGGCCAGTAAGAGGGTAGCGAAAACTTTTAAATAAATTCTTGGAGGACAAATATATCACGTATTCTTAAGCCAGTAAGAGGGTAGCAGTGTGTAATGGTGGTGATTAAGTACAATCAGAATGCCTAGCTTCTAGTCCTGGCTTGCCTACTCAGTTGTAAAACAGTGATAATAACACCAGTCCCAACTACCTGAAAGGCTGGTTTGGGCGTTCAAACACAACCATGTATTTAACTGTGTTTTGGAAACTGTAAGGTGCTCCATAAATATACGGCCTTTTTATTACTCCATCGCTGAAAATTACTGCAAACTCCTAAGCAAGGAGGATCTAGGACAGTCATTTGGTCCTCCCACGTGCAGACACTTCGATTTCATCAATCCTGTCCTTTGTTTATGTGAGTGTTTTGAGGGAAACTTTTTAAAGTGTTTTTCAGATCTCGGGTAAAACGCAGGGCCTTGCACATGGTACATAAACAGTCACTGAGCTACACCATTCAGATTTTTAAAAAATCTATAAAGCAACTAGCAAGGTGGTGTCTGTAAAGGTACCACGCAAACAAGTGCTTATGAAACACTATCAAGTAGTCACCAAAACCTCCAACTTCTTCAGAAAGCACACTTCTGCGGAATCGTAAGTAGTTTTCTTGGAGAACGATGCATCCCGCTAATCATTCCATGCATGCCGGCTGCCGAGCGCAAACCTGAATTGATAGAATTATCCAATGACATATTTATTGTAATTCCCTTCTGATATTTAATAATGTGTCACAATTCCTCGGAACAGGCAGAATGTTGTAACAACCTGAAAACTCCAGGAAATCCGCCATTCTGTTTCTCGGCAACTAGTGGACATGATGCGCGCGCACCCGGCTCCCCGGCTCCCCAGGGTCCCGGCTCCCAGCCATGTCTGGTGCCACCCCCGCCAACGACGTCCAGCTACGTGACCCGGCGGGGAGACGAAGGGGGCGCGGCGACGTCGGGATCGGGCGGGACCTGGGTGGGCTCCGCAGCGCCGCGCAGGCGCCACAGGGTCGCTCTGAGCCGAGCCCCTCCGGCTCCCTGTAGGAGTCAAAATGGCGGCGAGGGAAGCCTGGAGCAGTCCCGGAGCCTGAGCTACTGACAGGAGAGAGGGCGGCGGCAGCGGCAGCGGCAGCGGCAGCGGCAGCGGCAGGAGGAGGATGGCCGCGGGTGCTGGCGCCAGTGCGGACGGCGGTGCTGGTGGTGGCGGTGGCGGGGGTGACGGCAGCTGTCCCAGCAGCAGCGGCGGGAGAAGCCTCCGGGGTGAGTGTCCCTTGGTGTGTCTGAGCCCGAGAAGCCGACGTTCTGCCCGGCGCGGCGCCGGGCGTTCGAGCGAGGAAGGGGCTGCGCCTGGGTGTGAGGACGCTGGGGTTGGGGCTGGGGTTGGGACAACGCTGGAGGTGCGGGCGCGGGACGTGGGGCGGGGACTGAGGAGTCGTCTGTCCCGGGCTGAGGCACGGTGGCGCTGGACTGGCCGGTGCTGGACGCTACAAGGGGCGAGCTGGGCAGCGCACCGCCGTCCAGGGGACTGAAGCTCGAGGTGTAGTCCTCGCGGCGGGAGGGTGGCCCGAAGTGGTCGCGGCCTGGCGGGCTTTGGGTTCGGGGTCCCAGCTCCGAGGGGCGGGACCTGGCGCTCTCAGGACGCGGGGAAACCTCTCTGGCGACTCAGGTGCAGTTATGGGCCGCGACCTCCCCAGGTGGGCGGAGAGCAGGGGACCCGGGTTTAGGGACCACGAAGGCCTGAGGCCGACCACTCTCCGGGAGAGAAGTTAGATCGTCCGATAAGTCACTGTTCAGAGGATGAAGCTGGAATTGAGCTTTAACAGGTAAGGGAGGGAGGAGACAATACCGAGTGTTTGAAAAAGAGGGGGCGGCTGTGCTCCTCGTAAAGCTTGAATGGCAAAAGACTTGTCTTTTTCTGTGCTTTGCACGGCTGTTTACTACCATACCCCCGAGGTAAGCGAGAACTTTTGGTTTTTGGAGAAACTCTGAAAAGTATTTCTGCTTTGAACTACAATGGTACCTTTTCACATAACAGCACAGATAAGTACTCTGGAGTAGGCCTAATTTACTCAAGCAGTCTTGGCTATCTTTACCAGTGCCACTCTTTCCTTTGCTAAAAACCTTACTGTAATAGAGACAGGTTGTTTTGTTTTTGCAGAATTACTTAGTTTTTTCAACTAAAAGAACCCTTGGTCTCTGAATAGCATCCTTTTCTTTTAGGTTGCTGAAATAAATTTCTTTCTTCGTGAAATGTGGAAGGAAGATTTGAAATGGCTTACCAAGAATCATGCATTGTTAACAGCAGCTATGATTACACTTGTCTTGGAATTTTGGAGTGAGAAAAACCTGTAGAGATGTGGTGTGACTGTTGTATTAAAAGCCCAGAAACCAGGCCCAGAGATGTATGTGATTTGCCATGCATGAGTCTTACAATTGATGAGGGATGAGATCAAAACTAGGACCAAGGCCTATTTAAATGCCATTTAGAGAGCTCTTTTGCTGCCCAGGCTTCATCGATTGGGTTCTTCAGTACACTACCTATTCCTGTCTCTAGGTCTTTGTGCAGTACTAGTTTTTTTTTTTTTTTCCAACCTGACTTTAATAAAAACTGAGTGATGATTCATTTGGAGTTTTCATAGCCCCATAATTATATTTTTATCTTATTGTAGCCTTGATCTTTTTTGTGTGAATTCAGTAATGCAGATCAATATTCTGTTCCACAAAAACTAGATACTATATGGTTTTGTGTCCCAACACCTGCATTTAAACAAGTTCTTTGTATCAGACTCTGATACTGGTAAAAATACCCATGGTTGTTTTCCTAGTTAAACTGCCTAATTTCCATCCATCATATGGTTAGATCACAGCTATTTTATTCATAATGTTTCATAGGTTAACCTTCAGAAATACAAGAAAATTAAATGATTCTAATTTTACATTCCGGTCACTGAGACTCACACAGAAAAATCATATAAATGATTCCTGAAGATCTACTTTGTGTTTCACCTTATACTAGAACTAAAGGAGGAATAAGAATGTAATATATAGACTTTGCTGTCTGGTTCCTACTGGAAAGATTAAGACATACCCACATGAGTCTGGAAGAATTCTGTGGGTATTTAGAACAGAGGGAGATGGAATGAGGCCTCAGGAGTCTAAAGAACTTCCTGGAACACTTGGGGCTTTAACTAGCCAATGAGGGTTTATATTTACGGAGTTGGAAGCAGTCACTTTGTGAGGAAAGAGCAAGAGTATAAATTGAAGATTAACTTTGAGGGAGGAGAATAGGAGACTAAGATGAGCTAACAACTGAATTTCCTTAAGAGAATGATCTCCATAGGAAATGTTAGACAGTTGGAAGGACCTTTCTGTAGAACATTTGCTGAATTGAAGAGCTTTGGTTTTTTATTCTCTTGTGCAGGTAAGGGGCACTTTTGAAAGTTTGGAGGCCAGAGTTTAACATGATAGACCAGCAAGGTCAACCTGACAGTGATCCACAGGTTGTTAGAATGAGGATAGAGTGGAATGACCCAGGATAGACAGTAGCTAGCTCTTTGACCTTACTGAAACAGATAAGATCCTGAAGTAGGGTGGAGTAGGTGGGAATGCTTGCAGAGCTGGTATGTGTGTGGTAAAATACACATAACATAAAATTTATCATCTTAGCCTTTGATAATTTTACAGATCTGTGGCCTTTTTTTTTTTTTGGTACTGGGGATCAAATTCAAGACTTCGCGTTTGCCAAGCACATATGCCGCCAAGCTAAACCCCCGGCTCTAGCCATTTATGCATTTACATTGTTGTACAACCATTGCCACCAGCCATCTGCAGTTTTCTTTTTTATTTGCAGTATTGATGACAGAATCCAAGGCCTGTGTGTGTTAGACAAGCACTGTACCACTGAACCATATCCCCAACCCTAAACATTGTTTTTTAATTTTCATTTCATTTTATTGAGTGCTAGAGATTGAAACCAGGGCCTTACGATGCCTAAACAAGTGCTCTATCACTGAGCTATATCCCTGTGTGCCAGAATCTTTTCATCTTTTCAAACTGAAATTCATTACTGTAGTAAAAACTAAAGTGGCTATCTCGCAACCTCTAGCAACCAACATGTTATTCTGTCTCTGTGATTTTTATATTCTAGATACTACATATAAATAGAATCATGGAATCATACGGTAGTTGTCCTTTTATTATTGGCTTATTCAATTTAGCATAATGTGTTCAAGTTCCATCCATGTTGTAACATGTATCAGTTTCCATTTAAGGCTGAATAATATTTCATTCATTTTGTTTGCTGCATTTTATCTATTCATCCAGCAGTAGACATTTGAGTTGTATCTACTTTTTGACTGTTGTATAAATGTTGCTAGGAACATAGGTGTAAAAATATTTGTTCAAGTTTCTATTTTCATGAGACTTTTTTTCAGGAAGGTATGATGCCAAGAAAATGTTATATTCCCACCAGTTATGCACAAGGATTGCACTCTCCACATTGTGGCCAACATATGGGCGCTTGAATGATTCGATTTGGTGTGTGTGTGTGTGTGTGTGTGTGTGTGTGTGTGTGAGAGACAGAGACAGAGACAGAGAGAGACAGACAGAGACAGAGAGACAGAGAGAACACTATCCTAACCATCTTAATGAGAATGAAGTACTACCTTACTTCAGTTTTGATTTGCGTGTTTCTAAAGATTGATAATGTTGCTAATCTTTCTGTGCTTATTGGCTTTAATTAAGTTGGTTTTGTTGAGTTGTAGTTCTTTGTATTTTCTGAATATTAGTCCCTTATCAGATATGATTTAGATATATTTCCTCCCAATTTGTACAAAAGTGTTTAATCTTAGTGAAATCCTGCTTACCTAGCTTTTCTTTTCTTTTTTTAAATTGGTGTTTTTTGGGGGGTTTTTTGGTATTGGTAATTGAACTCAGGACTTTGGGTTTGCCAGGCAGGCACTGCGCTACTGACCTAAATCTTCACCCGTTAGCTTTTCTTTTGTTACTTGTGTTTTCAGTCTCATATTTTTTTCTCACTGAATAGTCTTGCACTCTTATTACCAAAAATCATTTGAGGGGCCAAGAGTGTAGCTTACTGGTAGAGAACATGTTTAACATATATATGCAAGGCTCTGGGTTTGATACCTAGAATTAAGAAAAAAATCATTTGATCTTAAATTCAAAGATTTACAGTATTTTTGGACTTTCTATTCTATTGCTTTGGTCTATAAATCTGTCTTATTGTCAGTACCACCCTGTTTAAATATTGTAGCTTTAAATTTTGAAATCGATAAGTGTGAAAACTTCACTTTGTGATCCCCCCCCAAGATTGTTTTGATATTTGGAATCCCTTGGGATGCCCTATAAATTTTAGGAATTGTTTTCTAATTCTACATAAACAAAAAATAAGTGACTATTAAGATTTTAGTCTTGTATTAAAATGTAAGTTGCACTAAGTAGTATTGCTATTTTAAATCTTTAGCCCATGAAATTAGATGCTTTTCTATTTATTTGTGTCTTTAACTTCTCAGGTTTTTTTTTTTCTGTGAAATGAAATTTCTAGTTTTTTGTGTTTTTTTTTGAGAAATCTGTAGTGATTTGTATAGAGGTTATTCAAGTATACATTCCCACCAACAGTGAGGAAAGGTTCCTTTTTCCCTGCAGCCTTACCAGCATTTGTTGTTATTTCTTGATGATGGCCATTGGATGGAATCTTAGTGTTTTAATTTGTATTTCTCTAATGGCCAATGATGTTGAACAGTTCTTTATGTGCTTATTAGCCATTTGTACTTTTGTAAAGTGTCTATTCATTTTACTTGCCCATTCTTTGATTTTTTTTTTTTATTTTGGAGGGGTCTAATTTTTTTGAGTTATATATTCTAGATATTGGTTTTGTCTAAGGAATAGCTGGCAAAAATTTTTCCCATTCTGTGTGTGGCTTCACTCTCTTGCTTGTTTCCTTTGCTGTGCAAAAACTTTTTAATTTGATATGATCCCGTTCATTGATTATTGACATTTCTTGTGCAGTTGGGGTTCTGTTCAGAACATCTTTGCCTGCATCTTCAAGGGTTTTATCTATTTTATCTTCCAGTAGATTGTTTCTTTTTTAACATTTAGATCTTGATCCATTTTGATTTTAGTTTTGTACATGGTAATGATTTGGGTTCAGATTCAGTCATCTTCATGTAGATACCCAGTTTTCCCAACACCATTTGTTTTTATTTATTTTTTAATCACATAAGGAAGCATTTATTTGGGGTTTAACATGAGAAATTATACAAATAAAATTTGTATGAACATAAATCCACAGAGTCATAGCACATAGCAAAGGACAAAGTAAAAACAAAGAAAACTAATTGGCAGCTATACACAATTGAATACAGTTGTGTCTTGTACTCTAGAAAAGTCTTTTACAGAATAATCATTAGAACAACACAAGGCGAATCTTCAGTGTCGTCCTAGAAGACTTCTGTAGCATCTCCTGTTTTCTCCAATGTCTTCCTCCTTAGTATGGCTGGTAATTATTTTGGTGATTGTCCTCAAGATGCCTTGCCATAAGTGCTCTGCTGACCACTGTTGTCTGCATATCCCTGTCTGTAACCATAGTTGCCGCAGTTATACCCAGGATAATCGTATCCACCAGAGCCACTAGAGTTTTGATCACCACCGTAGACACTATTGTAATTTCCATGTCTTTAACCATAATAGTTATTAAATCCTTGGTTCCAGTTTTGGCCCTGCTCTCAAGAGGCCATGACCCTTAGTACCACTCCGTCCCCCAGCTGCAGTGCCTCTTCCTCCTGTACCTTTTTGGATTATGTCACTTTGATTTCACACTTCCCAGAACCACTGATGGTATCTGCTTTCTAACAATTTCTTGACCGACTCTTCATCTGTGCATGTGATGAAACAAAATTCTCCTTTGATTTTTGTATCCATCAGCAGTTAAATATTTTCAGTCTCTCCAAAGGTTCCAAAATGTTTAATTTGTTTTTCGGAAGTATCTGGGCTCAATCTACCCACGAACACCTTTTTAGGGGGTTCTTTCCCTTTTAAGGTTTTGGCCCTTTTCGAGCCTATTAATGTGCATTCCAGTTTGTGTTCTTTTAGTTCCAAAACCTTATCAACACTAGCAGCATCTTTGAAAAGCACAAGTCCAAATCCTCTTGATCTTCTAGTAACTGGATCTGCTTTAATTGTGCAGTCTACAACTTCCCCAAGTTGAGACAAATACTCAGTCAGATCTTTCTTGCAGTATCCCAGCTCAAGCCTCCAATAAACATTTAACGTCATTTTAGGTGGCTCTTGCTCGAGTTGATCTTGGATGCCTCAGTGAACTCCTCTATATTGCTACACTCGCTGTACTCGCTCTTATCCTCCGTGATGGCAGAGCCGTCCGTGGACAGAGGATAGTGGACCTGCGGTCAGGGTCACGGGGATGCTGTATAGAGCTAGATTTAAAATGGCAGTGGAAGAGTATATTTATTTATTTATTTATGTGTTTGTTTGTTTATCTTTTTTTTGAGATGGAGCTTATTGGTACAATTTAGATATGCATAATGATTGCATTCATCATAGGGACTTTGTACCTGTACATGCTATATCTTAGTTCCTCTTTTTGATCCCTGTTCCCCTCATTTACCAAGCTTTGTTTCCATTTTATCGTTTTTTCCCTGATTCTTTTTTCTTTTCCCTTCTACCCCTTCTAGTCCCCTTTCCCTTTGAGCAGTTACTTCCTTTTTCACAATATCTGTTATGCATTTCAGTTCTTATTTACACTTCATTTCTCACACTAGAGAGACAGTGCAATGTTTACACATATTTGTCTGATTTATTTCACTTAGGAGTATGGTCTTAAGTTTCACTGTGTTAGTCCATTTAGCTATTAATGTTGAGACAGTCTTGCTATGTAGTTCAGGCCAGCCTTAAACTCTATGTAGCCCAAGCTGGCCTCAAACTCACCGTTATCATCACGCCTCAGCCTCCCCAGTGCTGGGATTCAGGTGTACACCACTACACCTGACTTCCCAGCATCATTTAGTAGAAAGACTAACTTTCCTTCAATGTATGTTTTTGGCTCCTTTGTCTAAGTTGCCCTCTTTTTTTTTTGGTACTGGGGATCAAACTCACAATCTTGTGATCACCGTGCAGGCACTTACACCGATGAGCTAAATCCCCGGCCCCCAAACTGCTTTTTGTTTCCTGAGTTTTTCTGTTTTTCCTGCGTTTATCCAGTGCTTGAAGTTTTCCTTCTTGTGAACTGTATGAGCTGCCCAGTTGGCATATACTTTGTGGCAGAAGTTTGCTTTTATTCATGCATGTAGGGAACTTGGAGAAGGTATTTCACTACCAGCTCCTGGGGTAGCTTTTGGCTAATCCAAACTGATTAGCTCATGGCACTTCCTGTAAACTGTTCTTTGTCCCAGTTGAATTGAAAGGAGACACTCCTTACTTGCTTTTTGGGGGGGCAGTAATGGTGGTACTAAGGATTGAACCCAAGACCTTCATACTGAGCCACATCTCCAGCTCACTAAATCCCCCAGACTTGCATCAGATTTGCTGGGATAACAGGTGTGCACTGACTGGGAAAGGATTTTTTTTTTTTAGGAAAATTGAGCATGAGACCCTTGTTGTTCCTGACAGCTGTCTTGTAACTATGAAAAATGAAGCATTCCCTGAAGTTGGCAAAGCAGAGAGGTAGAAGGAATCTGTACCCTTCATAACATCATTTAGCTATATGGTTTACAGGGTCTCTGCCTTCCCTATCATAGGACTTCTCATGGCAGATTAATTTCTGTTTAAACCAGTTCTTTAGAATTATTTACCATCAAAAATCTCCTGATCGATACAGTCTTTGTTATTGTCCAAGATCTAATTATACTAATCAAACAGTATGTATCCACCCTGTTGGTACATTAGACGTGCTGCAGTATATCATTCTTATATCTAACCCCTCTACATAACTGCTTTGTGTCAAAACATACAGGATATAACATAGTATCTGGTGCATTATAGGTATTCAGTAAGTGAGTAGTTGTTAGAATCAAATAATAACATGAAAGCACTTTGTAAGTGATTTTAAGATAGGGCTGGGAATATAGCTCTGTGGTACAGTGCACACCTGGTGAGCGCAAGGTCGTGAGTTTGATTCCCAGTATCAAAAAAATAAAAAAAAAACATAAAATAAACAAACAAACATGAGGTATATTATTGTCTTTAAAATGAAAGTGGAAAAATTAATTAGACCAGACTTTGTTCTTTGCTTGTCCTTCATTATTATCTAAAAATTTTCACTAATGAAAAAAGAGTCTCCATTGGCCATAATCCTTATGGGTGGAGTAGTAATGAGTGTGCTGGTATTGTGCTATTTCCTTCCTTCCCTCCTCCCCCCCCCCCTTAGGGAGGGATTTGTGTGGCAGAATTAACTCCAAGTATAATGTGTCTTTAAAAACTTCAGAAATGATTCTTGAGTGACATAATATTTATACATAATTGTGAGGTACACTGTGATGGTTTGATTCATGTATACATTGGGTCTTATGTGTCTTTTCCTTTATGTTTTGAAATTACATTTAGGTTTATTTTACCTGGGATTCATCTGTGAGTCATTTAGGAAGAATTCTATAATATGCTTCAAAAACCAAATTATTTTTGTTTTAGGCTTTCCCAAAATACTTTTTGCTTGCTTAAGATTAGACTTGAGAATTGTCTTTTAAGAAAAAAGCTTTGTGACAGAGCTAGGTAAGTTTGTAGCAAATGTTAGTAATAGATAATGACATAGAAGACTGATTACAGCCTTAATTACAGAGTCATAGTTTAGTCACATGCTTCAACAATGTCTGACAAGTGAGAAGAGATGGAGAAAAAGAGTTAAAATTTGCACATTCATCATGTGTCAGCTTTAGTCAAATAAATTAAACTTCATAGTAATTTTTAAAACATCAATGCTATTTTTAAAATAAGAGAAAGAGGAATAGAATATACACTAAGAAATTTAGAAAGTTATATGGTGGATATATGAAAAGATCTGTTTGTTATATTTGGCTATGGTAGCTGAAAATATAAAGAAGACTAAATTTTCATGTCTAGTTTGCTAACTTTTTACTGCAATTAGCTTTCTTGTGCTTTATTTTCCATATCTGTAAAATGAATAGTATAACCCTGAAGGTTCTTGTTTGAAGTAATTAAGATAATCTATATAGAAGCACTTAATTAATATGGCATATGGAACACAGATGCTTATATATTTTTCTTGAACTTCTCAAAATGTACTTAATGTGCTTTGTACATTTGTACAAATGTACAAAATGTACTTAACACTGTTTGTATTTCAAATTTTGAGAAGTTAAGTCAAGATCTATATTTTGGTATTGTTTACTGTCTGTAGACTTATTCAAGAAAAGTTTTACTTAGCTCAAACAATAATATTAGTGTTTTGCTTTGTTTTACGGTACTGGGGGAATTGAACCCTGGGGTGTTATAACCAAGGAACTAAATCCTCAGAGATTTTTATTTTTTGCTTTAAGACAGTCTCTCTCACCAGGTTGCCCAGGCTGGGCTCAAGCTCTTGATTCTCCTGCCTCAGCCTCCCAGGAGGTGAGATTACAGGTGTGGGCCAACACATCCAGGATCCCCATTTTTATGTAATCATTGTTAACTCCCTTTTACTTTATATAACGGTATTACTTTGCAGCTCTAAAAGTGGTGTTTTGTAGGCTTCCTTTTCCCATTTTCCCTCTGTGAACTGTTAAAATATAGATCAGTTGTAATTAGTTTCTAAAAGGTACATAGGAAATTTTATAAAATAAAATTACACAAGCAAGGCACTCTGATCATTTATATAGATTTCTTTTTAAAAAGTATGTCAGTATTTTAAATTTTGACTATTCCAGAAGGTAGGTGGTTTATCTGTACCAGTAGTCACTGTATAGATAATGATTTAAGGCATGCACATTGTGTTCATGTGTTTATCATATAAGTTGGAATGTTTTTGTTATGGCATGTGTTTAGATACCTCTCCATAGCCTCAGGAGGTCATAGGTGGGGCTTTTTCAGAGGTGGCTGGATCTAAAACGTGTGACACTGGGATCGATTCATGATGCAATGGTAGGGTCATGAGCACAGGAATTAAGGGTGTCTGTGTTACCTTATCTTATCCAGTAGTCTGGATAAGATATAAAGGAATAGAAAAGGCTGTGGTCATCTCTTACTTGTTTTGGTTACCTTCTGCCCGTTACAAGCTATGCAATGCTTGTCTGCCATGCCACTCTGCCTTAGAGCCAGCCAAAGATAGACTGAAACATCTACAAGCTGAGCTAAAGAAACCTTTCTCCCTTTAACTTGTGGTTATTGGAATGCCACGGATTTAGCTCAGTGGCATAAGTGCCTGCCTGGCAAGCACTAGGTCATGAGTTCAATCCCCAGTACCAAAAAAAAAAAAAAAGATAGAAAAAGTAGTCCTAATAATTGTTTGGGGCTGGGAATTTAGCTCAGTGGCATAAGCACCTGCCTTGCAAGCGCTCAGTCATGAGTTCAATCCCTGGTACAGGGGGAAGGGGAAGAAACTAAAAACTTGTGGGTACTGGGTATTTTGTCTCAGAAACAAGAAAAATTACTAAAGCAGTCCTCATACTCAGTAGACCTTTCAAATAAATAAACTTTTAAAGCTACTTATATCATTGTGTTATAATTTTTATAATCAGGTCACCAAATAGAGAAATGGACGTGTTTCTCCTTCATGGTTTTCCCTTTACCAAAGGCCTTGCTTCTTTGGCTTATTTGTCTCTTTCTTCTGCATCTCTTACACTATACTATAGGCTTCTCAATTTTGGCACTATTGCCATTTTGAACCAGATAAGTGTTTGTTGTGGGGGATTATCCTTAGCTTGTAAATGCTGAGCACTATTCTTGGCCCCTATCCTTTAGATGCCAGTAGAACCTTCCCCACATGTGGTGACCAAAAATCCCCCCAGTCATTGCCAAGACAGTCAACCTGTCTTGAAAACTACACCATTATTGCAGTATTCCTATTCAGTTGCTCATTTGCTTTAATACTTTCCTTCACACATATCTTTTCAAATTTCCATCTCCTTCTCTTCTACCGCCTCACTTCTCTGCACATTTTGCAGCCATACTACTAAAAAAATATCACAGTATCTCTGAGTTTTCACTTCCATTTGATTTTCTTCCTTTGAATTCTGAGATTGCATTCTTCTGGTTTACCTGTTTCTATCCATTGGATCTCCTTTATCTGCCTAAAAGGATAATGGCATTATTGTTGCTTCTTTCTCTTTATTCTTACCTAATCAGCTCTCAAGCCTGCCTTCCTTGTTTCCTTGTTCTTGTATGTTATCCTGCGTACTTCTGTTTTTTAAAGTTTAATGTTGTGTAGTAATACAATGTGAGATATACCCTCTTAACAAATTATTAGGTATGCAGTACATTATTATTGAGCTTATTTGTCTTGCTTACCTGAAACTTTGTGCTTGTTGGATGACTTCTTATTTTTCCTACTCTGCCCCTGGGAGCTACCATTCCGTTGTGATTCTATGACTTTGACATTATAATCACTAATTAGTCAGGGTGGTGACCAGTCCTAGATAAATATCTCATATGAATGCATTTATGTAGTATTTGTCTTCTTATGACTGGCTTATTTAACTTAGCGTAATGTCTTCAAGATTCATCCATATTTCAGATGTTGTTTAAGGTGGATAATAATCTGTTGTATGTCTACACTGTTTTCTTTGTTCATTTTTGTGTTGATGGACATGTACATTGTTTCCACATCTTGGGTATTGTGATACCTATTAATTCTTAAATTGTTTGCTCTTTTGAAGTGTCCTTGTATTTCTCCTGTTTAAATTCTAACAAACTTAATGGACAACCCAGAGCAGATAGCCTCTTTCCATTGAAGCCTAATCACCATCCTCTAATTTCCATGCTGTGTTTATATTCTTTTTGCCTGTACCCACTTGTACCCATTGAGTTAATTTTACGACACAAGACTGTGAGCTCCTTTTATTAAAATCTGGGCAGTACTTGACTAAGGGTCTTGCATATAGTTGGTTCACATAGTTGTCAAAGGAAAAACAAGGTGGTAGCAGTACAATGAGGTTTTAAAGACACAGTTCTAATACTCTGGGAATTTAGTATGCTGAGGGATCTTAATTACTTGTTTTTGCAGAGTAGAAGTACTGAAATTGAAATGTGTTCCAACTTCATGGTAGCAGAGAGAAAAGAGATGAGTTCTCAGTTTGAAGTAAACCTCATTGAAATACAGGTTTCTTTTTATTTTTATTTATTTATTTTATTTTGAAGAGAATAAAACCAAATGAAACAAAACAGAAATAGATTCAATCAAAACAAAAGGATGAACATGGTACATGACTTTAAAACAAAATACAAGGAGATAAACAATGGCTACTGTAATGACACTTGGTTTCTTCAAAAGAATTGCGTAGTACTTGCTTGTTACGTGCACACTGTCATGGTCACTGCCCAGCTTGTTTAGTGTTTTCTGCACTTTCTTTACTCATTATTTTTCCTTTTCCAGACACCAAATCACCAGCGTTTCCTGTGGCTCAGTGTTTAGCTTTCCATTGATTCTATGTTTTATCCTTTAGGAAATAGATTTAGTTTCAAGGCTTTGGCTGAAACTTTCCAATTTGTACAAGCTCTAGGTCTTGGTTACTTTCTTTATCACTGAGACACAATGCCTAACACCCATAGCTAAAAGAAGGAGAGGTTTATTTTGGTCTGTAGTTTGTAGAAGTTTCAGTCTGTAGTCAGCTGGCTCTAATGTAGGGCAACGTGGCAAATAAACCCTTTTAGGCCATGCCCCAAATGACCCAACTCTTCCAACCAGGCTTCACTTCCCAAATCACATTTTGCTATAAACTCATTAACTGACTAATCCACTGCTGAGCGTCATAGTCCCACAGTCCAGTCACTTTCCAAAAGCCCCATGAGGCTTGGGAGACTTCTGGATACAAACCATGGTACTATATAGAACATTTGTATTGAAATAGTAAATAACATACATACAAAGAAGTACATTAAACAGTTTTAATCTTTTTTAACAGTTATTTTAAAGTGGACACTACCCTGGCTATAAAATAGAACACTGTAAGCATTCCAGAAGGCCTGCTCCTGCATTTTTCCAATCATAGCCACCTTCTTTCTTGTAAATGTAGCCAGTTTTCTGATTTTTATTTTTATAAAAATGCTTTATTCCTGAATATCAGCTAAATACTTATTCCCAAACAATGTAGTCTAGTGCTAGATGAAGGCATCACATGGTATACCGTTGTGTACCTGCATTAAGACCCCGAAGACCAAATCCATGTTTGATGATTCACTAGGAGGACTCCATAGGATTGGACATGTGGCGTGACTCACAGCTGAGTTTCGGCAACAAAAGAATGGAAAAAGAAAAGGCTCATGGGCAAAGTCCAGCCCTTCAGGCAAATCTTTTCAAGGATAGCAGTGTCATACCTGCTGTAAACTTTTTTCTGGACAGTACTTTTGGATTTTTTAAATAAAAATCAATTTTTGTGTTGTTACTTTCAAAATGTCAGCATGAGCCCAAGGCACACCTTCCTTATGTGGAAACCTTAACTATTACAACTAAAAGTGTGTTCCATGGAATACCATACATGGCTGTTACTGGTTTTTCTTCAAAGGGTTCCACAAAGGCTTAGCAAAGTTAAACAGCTTTCTTAGCTGCAGGACTCCAAGTCTTTTGCAGCGATGTGCATGACCTGGTTTCTGCCTACCCATCCTACTTCATCTTGCATCATTCTTTCCCCCAACCCTTTTGCTTACTCTGCACCAGCCAGTTTGACTTTCAATTTCTAGGATTTACCAAAGTCTGCCTTACCTTTCAGAATAGCCTCCTCTACCAATAAGTCTACTCATTCTTTGTCATAGTACTCTATGGTTTTTCATGGCATTTATTTCAGTGTCTATTTATGTAATTATTTATGAAACATCTGTTTTTCTCACTTGACTGTATGAACATAAAAACCAGGACTATGTTATTCACTACTTTAATAACCCCCAGTATTGAACACAGTGCTGGGCACATAGCTACTGTAAACCAGATATTGTATATTGTAATTCAAATGTTGTAATCTCTTTATTTTGTCTTCCTTGTGGTTCAGAAAGTTTATGTTTGTAATTCCGTTGAACTGTTGTTGGAATCCCAGCAAGTTAATTCCAATCTACCACCTCCAATGCAACCCATGGCGGGAATAAAGACACTAAGGCATATTTAAACTTTAGGGCAGCCAAGGGGTCCTGAGTCTGGTCCAGGTGAGGATACACAGAACAAAGACCCTGATGCAAGGCATCCCCCAGAATTAATATCTCATGAAGAAGGAAGTGGCTCCAGGATGAGTGACAGTGAGGTTGGCAGAATTATGTGAGTAATGTGAGCTGAGCTGGCTAGGTAGAAAGCAAGCACCTCTACAAGATGCAGGGAGAAGGGCCTGTAGAAAGACCAGTTTGCCTAACCCATTAGGAGAGCATTTGAATGATACAAGAGACAGTTGCTTTAGTTTTTGATATGTAAACTTTTGTGCTCTTAGTGTGTTAGTCTTAGTGTCTTATCTTGAGGCTCCAATCCAGTTGTCATTTTTGGAGTGACATGGCTCTGTCATCCCACTGTGTTCAACCATTTATGGGCAACATAATGCAAGAAAACAGGAAACTATCCATTTACCTCAAGGATTACATATCAATACCTCAGCTATCCTTATTTGAATTGCTTAAAGCCAATTGAAAGGAGAACGAAATAGTTTAGCTAGCTCTGTACATACCAGTACATGAGACAGGACCCAGTTTAACTAATGCAGAGATAATAGTTCTGCATTCAAGGAGAGTCATCCCCTGGGTCTTCTACACAGTCAGTGCCCAAATATTTGTTCAGTGAATATTCTACAACAACTGATCTAAAGAAAGTAAAGTTTCCCAAATTAAAAGAAATTCAGTGTATGAATAAGAGATATGGAGTTTGTACTTTTTCTGTATTCTTAGTTAAACCTCTATTATTTTAGGAAAAATTAATTTATGTTGGTGTGCTAGATGAATTATACTAGAAGCAAAAAATTGTTACTAGTATAATAGGGTCGTTTTGTGACAATTTGAAATAATAGAGAATGGCAAGGTCTAAATTGTAATGGAATTGGTGAACTAGTTTGCTATTGAGGAATGAAGGGAAAATACTTAGTTTTCAACACAAAGACATTTGCAAAGAGAACTAATTGGTTTCCTTCTTCACCTTTATCTTTCACACATGATTACTGAAAACCTGATATGCTTCAGATGCTTTAAGAAATTATCTTTTTTGGATTAAGTTTTGTTTGAGAGCTAATGAAAACAATGGCCATGTCTCTAATATTATCAAGTTCAAACCAAATTATTACTTTTGTCAAATGTTAATTGCCTGTATCATATGGGTGATTTTTCACTGCACCACAGCACAATTATGATCTCTTCCTCCTTGAATATGAATTGTCCTTCCATCTTTGCTCAGTTGGTACACTCAGAAAAAGTTAAAAATTATTCCAGTCATGCATTCAGAAAAAAAAAAAATGTGGTATCTACTGTGTGCTAGATGCAGTTCCAGTCACTGGAGCACTAACAGTGAAATAATAGCCCTGACCTTGTGTAGATTACTTTATAGTGAAAAAAGGAAAAGGAGAGACAGTCAACAATTTTTTTTTAAAGTTTACTTCTTTATTTTGGTTTTTTGAGAAAGGTCTTGCTATGTAATTCAGGCTGGCCTTGCACTCACTACATAGGCTAGTGAGTGGCACTTCTCCTGCTTCAGCTTCCTGAGTGCTGGGATTACAGACATGCCACCACACCTGGCTTGGAAAGTAAAAAATTAAAAATATATGTTCTATTCCTAGGCAAGAAATACAGAACTATGTCCACACAACTTGTAAACAAATGTTCATAGCAGCATTATTTTTAATGACCCAAAAAGTAGAAAGTGTCCCTCAGTGGATGGATGGATGAGTCAATTAAACACATAATCATGCAACAGATAAGGAGGAATGAAGTACTGATACATGTTACACTGTGGGTGAACTCTGAAAGAAGTCAGTCACAAATGACTACATACTGTATGATTTATTTATGTCAACTGTCCAAAATAGGAAAATATTGGGCTGGGATTTAGCTCAGCGGCATGAGCGCCTGTCTGGCAAGCTCAAGGTCATGAGTTCAATCCCCAGTACCCAAAAACAAACAAACAAAAAAACCCAAAGAAACAAAAATAGGAAAATATGTGATTGAAGAAAGTGTAGGAAAATAAGAATGACTGCTGATGGTTAGGGGATGTTTTTTTAGGAGTGATGAAAATATTTTTAAATTGATTATTAGCCTTTGAACACATTAAAAACCACTAAATTGTAAAACCAATCTTAAAAATAAGGAAAGCTAAGAATAACTGCAGTTGGTTGGCCAGAGAAAATAGCAACTCATTTGTCTTAATTTTTCAAAGGTTTTATACCAACAGTACAAATAACAGCCAATTATTTGTACTGTTGCACCTGTTTAAGAAGAAGTTCCCAGGATTATATTTGGATTATATCCAAATATCAAAGGTCTTCAATTCCAATTGATTTCATTTACTCTCAAAAAAATTGAGATTTCTTTGTTTGAGCAGTTTTCCATCCAAACTAAAAGAAATTTGGATATAATAAGGAATGTTTGCAGAAGTATACTGTAAGAATATCTGACATTAGTGCAAGAGAACACTACTTTTCTTAAGAATCAACAGAGAGAGCTGGCTATGGCAGCACATGGCTGTAATTCTTGCTGTTGGGAGGAGGATGAGGCAGGAAGATCAAAGTGAGATAGGTAATTCAGGAGACTCTGTCTTAAAATTTTAAAAAGAGTGGGAATGTAGCTTAGTGGTGGAGCATTTGCCTAGCATGGCGAGGCCCTGGGTTCAGTCCCAGTTATGGGGTAGGAAGTGGAGGGAAAGAATCAACAAAGATGTTGCTTATCACTCCTTGAGGTTCAGTGGTTTAGCAAGAAGGAATTGTGAAAAATTAAATACTTCTATACATTTTAGAAACAAACCAGTTCATCACATACACCTAAGTGCTATGTGGAAGTCCAGAATAGTATAAAGAACAGAGTGCTGGAGTCAGGGGTTGGGCTTGCTCTTTCATATGGGTCTGTCATGAAGACTTCTAATGAGGTGACAGGGCATGAAAAATGAGCTGTTGGGCTATCTGGGTAAAGCATTTTTTAGACAAAAAGGTAGCAATTACAAAAGCTCTGAGGTGAAAAAATATGTAGTACATTTTAAGAACGGCAAGGAAAAATGTGTAAAGTAGAGCAAAAAAGAAAAATAAAAGCGACAGGAAGTGAGTATAGAGGGTAATATATAAGCATAACAGAATTTCGAAAACTGTAAAACTTTAGATATTATTTTTGCATTTCTGGGAAAATGCAGGCTGTGTCGTGAAGGATTCCTTTCAAGTTAAGAGTTGGCAATATTAATAAAGGCATTTTTTAGAGGAAATTTAGAAGTATATTAATTTTATTCTGAAATTGTTAGTAGAACTTTTATTTGCAGTTGCATTAAAATAGAGTTTAAAAAGAATATTTTTGGTGCTTACTTGAGTTAAACAGAATGTAGCATGTATTTATAAGAATGTAAATATGAGGCAGCCATTAAGATACTGATTCCAGTATGTTTTCTGTTTGTCATTTGTGTTTGAAATTTATCATTATTTGGTAACTTGATTAGCATTTTAGATTTTATGTTCAGGCAAGCACTTATTTGTACTGTTGCACCTATTTAAGTATTTGAGACTTTAGAATCTTTAATACCTTTACCTATCTGATAAGCTTCTGGCAACCTCAATTTATGTAAACACTTGAAAAATTATGGGTATGTAAACTTTAAAAACTCAAAATAACCTGAATCCTAGAGGTAGCAGACTTTTATATTCTCGCTGCTGAAGATGTTTTATCGTCTGATCCTCATCAGCCTTTATTTTTTAGTTCATGCTTAGAGAACAGAAAAGCATTAACAGAAGCTTAGGGAAAGCAGTTTAGAAAGATTTAAGGTAGTACTGTTGAGGCTAGGTCCACTTGATGTTGCTGGCCAAAAAAGAAGTCCCTGTAGTACAAATAAAGGATTGTGTGAGTAAAGCTCAGAGGTCTCAGGAAGTTTAGAAGGCAGACCTACTACTGCATTTCTCTGCCTACTGAAAGTATGTTCTAGTTATCTAGAAAATGTTATCCATCTTGTTTCAAGCCATCACCAGTTATATGTCAAGTTATAGTTATTATTTAGGACTTTAAAAACAGGACACTGGATTATTGTATTACTGTACTTTAAACTATAATGTCAGCTTTTTGCTTGATAAAAGTGTGTTTACATGTCTGATTTAGAGATTATAGCACAATTTAAAGAACTTTCTCAAATGCTGTTCTGATTCCTTACATAGTTACATATAGGTTTGTTGCCTGTTGTAAAAATGTTTGCACCAAGCATGAAACCCAGTTTTCAAAAAATGCTAGTGACAGAATTGACTGTTAAAAAAGCTAAACAGATATAACAAAATCCATTGCAGTGTTTTGTTTTGTTTTGTTTTGTTTTGTTTTGTTTGATACCAAGGATTAAACTCACAACCTCGCACTTGCCAGACAGGCACTTAGGCCACTGAGCTAAATCCTCAGCCCATTATTTCATTTCTTTTCTTTTCTTTTCTTTTCTTTTCTTTTCTTTTCTTTTCTTTTCTTTTTTCTTTTCTGTTCTTTTCTTTTCTTTTCTTTTCTTTTCTTTCTTGGTACCAGGGATTGAACTCATAACCTCACGTTTGCCAGGCACTACTGAGCCATCTCCCTAGCTCCTATTACAGTTTTTAAAGGCTAACTTGAATGTTTCTGTTGCTATTTGAATATTAATATAAAATGTCTTGTACACTAACAAAAAGAACAGCCAAATAGAAAAATGAACAAAGAATGTAAAGCAACAGAGACTAATAAATATATTAATAATAAATATATTTCACTGATAAAATTAAATAGGATCATTTTTCCTCTATCAGATTGTAAAGATTAGTATTGCCCATTATTTTGAACATTTTCACAAAGACTTGATAGGAATGTAAATTATACCTTATTTGATGATGCATCTGTATATTAGAAATATGTATATATACTTTTTAACCCAGTAATCTTATTTCTTGAAATTAATTTTAATGAGACAACTTGGAGTAGGCAAAGATACATGTAAAAGAATTACAACATTGTTTAAAATACTGAAAAATTGGGTATGACCCTCAATGAGGATTTGGTTAATGATGGCATGTATATGTAATGGAGTTCTATGTGGAGGTATTTATTCATTTATTTATGTGACACTGGGGATTGTACTCATGAACTCACACATGCTAGGTAAAGATTGTACCACAGAGCTACATTCCTAGTCATTATTTTTACTTATTTCTTTATTTTGAGGCAGGGTCTCAGTATGTTTGTCCTGCCTGGTCTTCAATTCCTGTTCTCAAGAACTCCTCCTGCCTTAACCTTCCAAGTGCTTGAATTACAGGTTTATGCCACTGTGCTCAGCTAAGTAAGGATTATTAAAAGACAGTAAAATTTTGTATGTAGCCATGTTTCTGTAACCTTGTTATTATGAGTTGAAAATGGCTTTATATAGAATTATGACACATCTTAAGACTAAAGATGTTTAAAATTAATGTATGTTAAAATACTGAAGAAGTATCAATTGGATTGCTACAAGTTATCTTTGTGGGGAAATAAGCAAATTTTAGGGAATTGCTTTACTCTATACTCTCCTGTGTATTCTTTAAATTTCATCAACAAACATATATTAGTCTGATATGTGACTAGGAAAAAATAAGACTCCGGTGTGCAGAGAACATTCAGCAAATAAGTTCTTTGTATATTATAATGACCTTTAAAATTCAGTTAAATGGATGAAATCCCAATTTTTTCAAACTCTAGTAATGCACAGCAAAAACATTTCCTTTAAGAATAACTTAAGTGTTGACATGATTAAATTTTATATCTGTAAACTCACAACCGCATGCTTACCAGCTAGGCACTTGTACCGCTGAGATAAACCCCCGGCCCAACATGATTAAATTTTAATATGTACTTGAATGCATAATAACTTTCAAGTTTAGGATTTAGCATAAACTTAATTTTTATATGTGAAAAAATAGTTACTTTTAAAAATTATTTGTCAACTGGGCATGGTGGTAAATGCTTGTAATCTCAGCTACTTGGGAGGTTAAGGTAGGAGGGTAGCAAGTTCAAGCCTAACCTGCACAATTTCAAAAGAGATGGGAGTGTAGCTCCACATTCCTGGAGTTTGATCCCCAGTTCTCCCTTCCCCCAAACAATCTCATACACTGTCTCTTTTAATAATTCTGTCTTGGTTTGGATTATCTTACCTTATTTAAGCATGGTGATCTAAGTCAGGCATAGTGGTGCTCGCATGTAATCCCTGAACTCTGGGAGTTTGAGGAAGAAGGATCACAAGTTCAGGCCCAGCCTGGGTAGTATAGAAACTTAGTGAGGCCATCTCAAAGTTTAAAAAAGGATCGGAAGTGTAGTTTAGTGTGAAGACCCTGGATTCTAGTCCCAGTAGCTTGAAGAAAAAAAAAGAATGGTGGCCTGCAAGAGTTTCCCTAGTGACTATTCCTAAGTTGTTGTTGACTCTTCAGAAATTACTTTTTATAAAAATTATTTAAACAACTAAGAAACAAATTTCAGACCATACTAAACATGCATTTATAGCAGGTTGGTTGGTTGGTTGGAGACACAATCTCACTGTGGACTTCAGACTGGCCTTGAAATCAACTGTGTAGCCTAGGCTGACCCAGAACGTGTGAGTATCCCTCTGCCTCAGCCTCTCAAGTGCTGGAATTATAGGCAAGTGCCTGATTCTATAACAGATATTCTATAACAGATAACCACACCATATTCTATAACAGATATTTTACTTAAGGAATTTTGTAACTGATATGAGATTGTACTTGGGGTGGAACACTGACCTCACATGTATAAATCTCTGGGTTCAATTACCAGCACAAATAAAATAAATTAAAAAATAAAATAAATTCAAAATTAGAAATACTAAGTAGAACACTAAGAATGTGTGATTTTAGAAGTCATTCAAGACTTTATCAAAAAAAAAAAAAGCTTAAGGTATCTGCCACCCTTGAAATTAAACCAAAAATCTATTTACTGTAAATCTATTTACTGTAGTTCAGATTCTAAAAACCAAACTCATATCTGCAATTCTTTCTCTCATTTTCTAGTCTGAAAAATTCTTACATTTGTACAGATTGTCACACTTAAAACAATGTTACATGGATTATTTGACTGTGATTTTCTATTCTTTTAAAATACATTTTTAATAGGAAAAATATCAAAGGTCTGACAGCTGTTTTAAATTATACTAGGTTGTATAATCTTCATTTTCAGTAATGCAATGAAATTTTATAGAACAAGGTGAATTTAAAAGAAAAGGGGTCGGGGTTAGCTCAGTGGCAGTATGTATTCTTAGGATGAATATGGTCTTAGGTTTACTTCCCAGCACCAAGAAAAGAAAAAGGCTATATTTATTGTGAATAAAAATATATCTGACTTGTTTAGATGGGATGTAAGCAAGGGAAAAACCTTCTCATAAGTCATCTTAAGCTACCAACTACCTGTCTATACTCTCTTACTAATCATTTGAAGTTCTAGGTTTTGTGTATTTTGTCTTCTTTCTTTCTATCTGTCTGTCTATCTGTCTTTCATTTTTTTATACTAGGGATGAACCCAGGGCTACTCCCTAGCCTGTTTTAAAATTTATTTTGAGACAGATTCTCACTAAGTTGCTCATCCTGGCTTTCAACCTATCAATCTTCTTGTCTCACCCTCCTGAGTCTACCCACTATGCTTGGCTAAACCACTAGTCTTAACAACAGTCTTTAGTACTTTAATGATAAGCATTCAATATATATTTTATTGGTAGATCAAAAGACAGTATACTATGCAGTTACTCAGTAGCTTTAATTCTTTAAAGTTTAATCATCAAAGCTGGGGAAAATATAAAGTACAATAAACACTAATTACATATAGATATTACTATAAAAAATTGTATTAATTTAAATTAGATACTGGGAGAGAGCAAAAAGAAGAAGTTCCCAGGTAATTTTAGTATTGCTTGGTAGTGAACCAGTGTTGATATTTTCATTCTGAGGCTGTTGTATGTGTATTATGGGATAAGGTCATAAACAGTAATATGATGGCTGCATTGAAAATACAGGATTTGGGTTGGAACTTGGGGTGCTGGGAAAACAGGCAGCCAGCACGCTGCTCTGGTAAGTGTCTATGGCCTCCCAAGCCACGGCCGCCCCAGGGCAAGAACCATATCAGCATTTCCTGAGATCGGCGCCATGTTGGAGCTTGGGACGCTGGGAAAACAGGCAGCCAACTCCCTGCTCTGGTGGGCGGCTGTGAGCCTACCGCATGAGGGCTAAGAATCAAACATCCATCTCATTCCCCACCCCACCCCCAGCAAGTGAGAGCCAAAGATCTGAGCATCTCTTGGGAGTCTGAGTTATAAGCAATATAGCAAATAAGGGGGATTTTCTTCTGCCATCTCTTTGAAGGCAAATATTTTTATCTCTGTTTTGTTCTGTTCTGATCAGTGGTATTGCTCTATTCAATATTCTGTTTTTATAATTTCAGTATTTCCTTCGATATTGCTCTACCTGGTCGAAGGAACAACTATTGTGAAGAAAACCAGATATACTATTGTACCTATTGGTGCTTTCCCGGTAACCTGCTGTTAGGTTCTGTACCAGTTTCACTGCACTGCCTCAACTGGCTTTGTCCTGTCCTGTTCTGCTGTATTTTACTACCTTCAAAATAAATAAATGAATAAATAAAAATAATAAATAAGAAAAAAAAGAAAATAGGGGCTGGGGATTTAGCTCAACAGCATAAGCGCCTGCCTTGCAAGCATACAGTTGTGAGTTTGATTCCTGGTACTGATTAAAAAAAAAAAAGAAAGAAATGGCCAATAAATACATGAAAAAGTGTTCAGCTTTAAAAAAAAAAAAAGAAAAAATATAGGATTTGGAATGTGAGATAGAAACAGATACAAGATCAAGGACATTGATCAAAAACTAAATAAACCTGAATTAGAATTGGTAGCATCAATATAAAGACGTGATATATATGTACCCATGGGTGATTGAAATATATGAATTATTTAAAAAATTTATTACAGTAAAGATACATTGCCATTAATTTCCCTCAAAATACTTCTCCTTGCTTCAGACACATTCCATTCTTGTTGTAATAAATAATCAGATCTGGAAGTCCTCTCTTGTGATTGTCTTTATAAGGTATGTTCAAGATAGAGGGAATGGACCTCTGGGAAAATGGCATAGTGGTAAGCAACAACAACCCAGTCTTTCAGATTTGAAATCCAGACATGGGAAAACAACTTGGAGAAGGAAAATATAAGAGAAGTAGACCCCTGGGAACCACAAAGGATCTGGCAGGAAAATTAAACCTAGAGAGAGGCCTGGGATATATAGCTCAGTTGCATAGCTCCTACCTAACAAATGCAAGGTCTTAAGTTCAATTCCTGTTACCCTGCCACCCCCCACCACCACCAAAAAAGGAAAACTTATAGAGAAATTGAAGAGACAGAATACATAGAAGGGAAGGGACAGTCTACACTTTCTTGCTCCTGGCTCCTGGCTCTTGTGGAAAAAGAGACCAAATTTACAAAGCAAAAGCTGGGTACTTTGGGAAGAAACACATTGGTGGAACAAACCAGCAGATACTGTGATGTGGAGGGAACACACAGGGTTCTGCTCCCACGTAGGTCCTTTAACATGCAATAGCAGATTAAATGCTTGATCAGGTGTCATTCTGGGGAAAGGTTGATTGAAGGGTAATTCTTCTACACTGCAAGTGGGAATGTACATAGGAAGAGCCATTGTGGAAAACAGTATTAAGGTTCCTCAGCTAGAAATAGAACTGCCATATGATCCAACAATCCTACTACTGGGTTTATTTCCAAAGGAACTAAAATCGGTGCACTGATACAAGGTTTACACTCACATGTTTATTGTAGCACTGTTCACAATACCCAAATCTGGAGTCAACCTAGCCATCTATTGTGAATGAATGGATAAAGAAAAAGTGGCATGTATCTATAACAGAATATTGTCCAGCCAGAAAAGAATGAAATAAGTCAGGCACAGAAAGTCAAATACTACATGTTCTCACTTACATGTACAGGCTAAAAAGTTGGTCTCAGAGAAGCAGAGAGCAAAACTGGTTAGTTTAATGTTTCATCACAGAGAAATAGTATATGTCCAAGGTGGTAGATAGGCCAGTTATCCTGATTTGATCATTGCACATTATATCCATGGATTGAAATGTCTAACTGTATTTAACAAATATTGTATGTACAATTACTGTGTGTCAATTAAAAATAAAAATATATATTTAAAAATTTATTCTGGGGCCGTGGATTTAGCTCAGCGGCATAAGTACCTGCCTGGCAAGTGCAAGGTTCTGAGTTTGATCCTTGGTACAAAAAAAAAAAAAAATTATTCTGGCTTACATTTATATACTTAAAATTTAAGAACAAAGGGTTATAGCTAGAATGTTAATATTATCATCAGATTCTTATACAGATAAGATTAAAGATATATATATCATAATTACAATGTCCTTTAGTTATTGAATATTAGGAGCCAGCTACTCACAAATAATTTAAATGGATTAATGCTGTTTTTTTTCTTCCCGACGATGTGAGGCACAGGTCTATTACTATTGCTACATTATACAAGAAGACTGGAAGAGTAGGGAAATGAAGCATGGAAGGCTTAGACACTTAAGTTCACAGAGCAGTTAGTTACAGAGGCAGACTTGTGGTTCTTATAATATAGGTAATCTTATCTTTCCATTTTTCCTAAGTTTTGAAGGGAAAATGTCCTAAGCAAAAAAATACAGTTGCATTCCAGAAATGGAAAATGAGTATATAGCTGACAGTGTCACACAAAGCAAAAACATAATTTAAACCGAAAAGGTCTAACTAAAAGTACCTTTCTGAGTATTTACAGCTAGACTATATGTTCCTTGATGGCAGAATGACACTTTTCATACTTGCTCCCTACTCATACAACCTACTCATACAACCATCCACCCTTCCATCCATCATCTGGCTTCAAGAAACAAAGAGAGTATATCAAGTGAAAAAAGGTCATTCAAGGAAGAAGTACGATATATAAATAAGAACAACTCCTGCTCCCGTCAGTCCTACTACCACTTCTCATAGCCCTATCTCTCTAATGCTAATACTGTAGTGTGCTTACTGGCATTTCCATTTCCTAAGGGTAGGTTTTAAGCCAGCCTGGTGGTGGTGCATGCTTCAATCCCAACACTCTGGGAAGCTGAAGCCAAATTGAAACCCTACCTGGGCAGTTGAAACCCTACCTGGGCAATTTGGGTTCCTAACCACCCAACAAGGAACCCAAAATAGGCATATGGTATTAGAATACACAAATGTTAGCACTTACCTTGATAAATAACATGCCTAAGACCAAATAGTACCTATGTTCTGAGTATGAGCAGGAGTTACAGCAAAAAGCCTGAAGTGTCACCCTATGGCCTTTAATTCAGAACATAACAGAGAAACTACTGGGAAAAAAACATAGATTTGGTTCAGAAAGAATGTACCATTATTTGTGTTTTACAAAGGTTACTGGATGGCTTGAAAGTAAAAGACCCTTACACAGAGAGACTTATTATAAAATTCCTGATGTAGTCTAGAAAAGTGTTAGTGAAGACCTAGCTTTCTTTATCTTGAAAATGGTGATAATACCACCTACTTTCCTATGTTGTTTGGATAGCTGACCTGGCTTGAATGAAATACTTTTAAAGATGAAGGTATTCTGAAAAATATTAGTTTCTAGGCGTTTAAAGCTGAGGACTACTTCCTAGGAAGTGGTGAGTGAAGAGTCTAACCAGTTGCTCTGAGAAGACATGAGTGGTGAGTTTTACCTCAGAGCCCATATGCAAATGTTTTATTCCCACTTACAATCTCAGACTAAGATCCTCCCAAAGTAAATGGTGAAAAATAGAAACAGTGAGTGGGAAAGACTGCCATCATTGAGGAGACCCAAGTCTGCCCATGTGCCTTGCTTAGTATCCTCACCTGAGTCTTCTAGCAGAGGTAAGTGTGATCTAACAGGCAGTCTAGGCCAGGGCAGTGCTGTCCCCAGCAGCTGGTGCAGCCTTGGCTCAGCAATCCCCAGGCATAGCCAATGCTTTTTCCTCCTTACAGCTACATTCCCCCAAACTGAAGAAGCTCTGGAAGGAGCAGGAAGTGCTTTACCCCAAAGGAATGAAAACAGCCTGAAATCTGAAGGTAGAAAATGATTATGAGATTCTGCAAGATCGACTATAGAGTTTGTCCAGTCAACTATATTATAAGTAATGGGGCCATTTAGAATGTTGATGTTTATGATAGAAAGATTAGCTTTGGGCCAGACACGTGATATTTGACTGAATAAATGAAATCACTTTCTAGTCAGGGACAGTGATTTTTACTACTGGCTTAGTGACATACAGAAAGGCAGCCCTGAATGACTTAAAAGTGATAAATCAATTCATACTTGAGTTTACAGAGATTTGAAGAGAGAAGCAGAACTGACATCAGAGAACACATCAAAGCAACAGAATTTAAAAGAAAAACATATTTCTCATAAATTCCATTGAAAGCCAAGGGATTTTTCTGACACCAATTTAGCAAATGTTGAAATAAGAGTAGAAAAACAAAACAAAACAGAAGGATGTACTTGTTGATAAGTTACAGTGGTTGTACTGTTAAAGCTATAGAAGTAAGAAAACATGCTGAGCAAATATAGTAAGCTGAAGACTGTGGCTACACATAGGGAAAAGGAAAATATGAAAAACATGACCAGAAGCCATCTTCACTAGGACAGTTCAAGTCTTCAAGTCCCAAACTGTTGGATTATCCAAAGAACAGTCATGTGAATGGTCCCATGAATTGCACGAATCCTTATAAATGGAAACATAATAACGGCTTAGGAATTGGAGATAATTCTTTACTAAAATTCAGTTTTTCTTTATGTCACTGAGACCAAGAAGGTCCAAATAAATATAGGGAAAACCCATTCAGTAAAATAGAATGGCAAGCTTTTAAAAATGGGTTAATAGGGCCGGGAATATAGCTCAGTAGGTAGGGCGCCTGCCTGACAAGTGCAACATTGTGAGTTTGAATACTGAATACTGGTTCCAAAATAAATTTTAAAAATAAATAAAAATGGTTCAGGGGCTGGGGATTTAGCTCAGCAGCATAAGCGCCTGCCTTGCAAGCAGGTGGTCATGAATTCGATCCCCAGTACTGATAAAAAAAATAAATAAGGTTCAACAATGATCATTTCACTCTCATAAGCTGCTTCTGCTCATTAGAAATCTGTTATTTACAGAATCTTTGTTGGTTCATTAAATGAAAATGTGTTCTTTCTGAGATTTTTGTTGTCTTTTCTTTGGAGACAATGACTTGCAATGTAGTTCAAGCTGGCTCTGAACTGACAATATAGCCCAGGCTGGTTTGAACTTGTGGTGGTTCTCCTGCCTCAGCCTCCCAAGTGCTGAGATTACAGGCAAGTGCTTCCATGCCTGGCTCCTTTTTTCTGAATTTCTTTTTCTTTTTTTTTTTTTTTTCCCATGCCGGGGATCCAACTCATGACTTCTTGCGTGCCAGGCAGGTGCTTATGCCACTGAGCTAAATCCCAGTCTTTCTGAATCTTATGTACAGTGGTCTTACAAAATAAGTACTATACTGGTGGGTTTGATAATAAACATGATTTGAGGAACTTTAGCTGTGAAGTATCCTCTTGCAGAGATACCAACAAGGTCTTTTAGGAAAAACAAATAACAGAAAATCAGACAAAACTCTTATCCTCACAAGAAACTATTATAATTTTTCCTCATCCCCATAACTTATGTGTCCACACTTGTAGCAGAAACACAGGGAGAAGATTTTATAGTCCGAATATGTCAGACTGGCTGGCCTTGTGGTGCAACGGTAGCGCGTCTGACTCCAAAATGTCAGACTGTAACAGACTATTTTGGGCTCTGTTTACACAGTGGAAATCTGCATCTTAAAACATTATTTTCCCTGCCAAGCACGAGATCCTGAGTCCGATTCCAGGTACCAAAACCAAAACCAAAACCAAACCATTATTTTTATTTGTTTAGAACACCACCAAGAAAAACATTAAGACAACAGATATGAAGTCCTTATAGAATGCACAGTGAATATTCACAAATTAGAGAGGAGAGTGGTGGAAAGAAAGGAGAAAATGGTGATGGAGGTTTTTATATTGTAAAATAGGCTGGTTATCAATCCTCTGAACTAAGAAACACAGGAGAAACAATCTGGGTGAACTGGAGTGATAAAGGTAATACATTGGATATCCCAGAAAGATAAACCAAAGAAGAAAAAATTCAAACAGAACATATCCCTAGTAAAAGTTTAAAGACAAGAGTTTCCTAGTACTAATGTTTCATTTCCTTTGCTTTAATTTTTAAAGGTTTCATTTCCACGGGCAGGCTTCTTTAATTGTAACATTCTCTCAAGATGTTAATTATTTACTTCTGATTAGGGATATTAACTATAAATATTCTATCAAAGTTTGCAAAAAATAAATGGAGAGTCTAGGAAGTGATGGTATTCACTTCTTGAAGATTAAAATCATTTGTATTATAATTTTGCATTGCTGCACAGCACCCAGCAAAACAAAGGTAAGATCCAAGCTCTCTTGATGTTTTCCAGTAATATTTGTATTGTTTTACATAGTATCAGTAAGTTATCTTGACATTTACTTATTTATAATGCTGGAGATCAAACCCAGTGCCTTGTACTTGCTAGCCAAATGTTCTGCCACTGAGCTACATTACCTGGTTTTAACTAAGATTTTTAGAGCATTTCTTGAAACCAGCATTGTCTATATCAGTTGTCTCATTTCTGCCATCTCTGAACAGAAAGTAATGTATCTTTATGTTTGCCAAACATGTCTACATGCCAAGAAAACTCCCCAGAGGAATAAGACGTGTCTTCCGTGTGGTAATCGTTGGAATGCCTTTGTCAGCAGCTGTATTTTGCCAATACTTTCCATGCCACAAATAAATACAGTATTTTCTAAAATCTTTAGACTATATACAAATAAATTACCCCTAATATTTTCTTATCTTTAGTTTTCCTGTGCTTTTCTTTCTAATGAGCTATCTTAAAGCAACCCATTTCCTCAGACAAGAACTGGTTTGAGACAGGTTGTCATTTGATTCTCACATTGTCAGGAGTACCACTTAGCACTTCCAGCTTCCACCATTCCTTTTGCCTAGAGTACTCCTCTTATGCCTTCATTTGTCTTTGTTATAGTGCCAACCTTTCAAAGAGGCTTTTCTGATTAATTGTCTCATATTGAATAACATTCCATTCCATTATTTTCTGTCCTCTTTCTTCAGTTCATTTTCTTTACAATACTTTTCATCCTTTGAAATTATATACTGTTTATAGTCTCACACACTACAGTGTAAACGCCATGCTGTCAGAACTTCATTTTCTCAACACACAGAACAGTGCCTAGCACTTAGAAGATATTAAATTAGAAACAGTTGATTGAAATTAGTTTTTTAAAAAACACTAAACAAAAAAAGGCTTCTTAGTAATCATTCCTTAATTTTTTCTTGGGAAAAAATTGTTTCTTGGTATCCATATTCCTTGTTTATAATCTAAGTCTCTTAGAAGAGTGTGATTGTTTAAAAATTCCCTGAAGAAAAAGGCCTCTGGATCACATGTATGCATATACTCAAACAAGATTTTCTCAAGATGTTTCAAGATACATAAACAATAATTTTTTTAAAAACACTGCTTCTCCAGAAATTAAACACAGAATTGTAATACAGCAGTTCTATTTATTAAAAAAGTAAAAACAAGAACTCACACCAATATTTAAGGATGCATGTTCATAGCAACTTTATTCACAGTAGTTAAAAGGTGGAAGCAACTTGAGCATGCAGCAACAGATGAAAGAATAAGCAAAATTTGTTATATACAAAGAATGGAATATTATTCATATCTAAAGAAAGGTGATCTGGGGGTGTAATTCAAAGTGCTTGCTTAGCACATGCAAGGTCCTTGGTTTGACTCCCAGCACTGGAAGGAAGGAAAAAGAAAGGAAAGGAAGAAGGAAGGAAATTCAGATGTATGCTAAAACACATATAAGTCTTGAGAACATGATTCTAAGTGAAATAAGCCAGTTACAAAAGGACAAATGCCATGCGATTTCACTTATATGAAGTACAGTACATACAGTACTCAAATTGATAAGAGATAAGAAGTAAAAAGACAACCGCCAAGGTTTGGAGAGATACAGTAGTATTAAATAGTATAATTTCACTTGGGGAAAATGAAGTTCTAGAGATGAATGGAGATGATGGTTGTACAATGTGAATCTACTTAATCTCGCAAAACTATACATGTGAGACTGGTTAAAATGGTAAATACATATTTCGAAGTCATAAAAATGTATAAAAACATTAAAATAGAAAACCAGAGATATAGCTTCCTTTTAAAAAGAAATAAAGAACAGTCTCTACAATTCAAAATTCCTTTTAATGTCTGTAATAAAGCTATATTACATCAGAACAGTGATGTGTATCTTTTGCAAAGCTCTTCCTTGTGCATTCTCACATCAAGTGTTCTAGACAATACAGGCATCATTCTTTATTCTCTCTGAATGGGGATGTTAAAATGGAGGCTAAACTGACTTATCGAAAGTCAAATATAGAGTAAAATACCAAAACCAACTCTAGATACCAGTCCTACTGATTCCTAAACTAGTGTGTGCATGACTCTTACCCCAACAAAAAAACTCAAAAGACTTATCTTGTATCTTTCTGAAAGAAACTACATGTCTTCTTTACACTTTCCTATGTTTGAGGCATTATCACTTTTGTTACTCAACATTACAGGAGCCTGTGATAGAGCAAAGACCTCTTGCTGCATGAGCCAAGGGGTAAAGCGACAAGAGGAAGATAGATGGTTCCACAGTTCCTTTCAGAACATTCCTCCAGTGACCTCAGGAGTACCACTTAGGCTCCTCCTGCATAGTGTTCCCTATCTTCCAGTGGCACCACCCTGGAGACCAATCATTCAACATAAGGAACTATAGCAGTGATAAAATACACATAATGTAAAATTTACCATCTAAGACATTTTTTGAATATACAGTTCAGTAGTATACAGTTCAGCATAATCACATTATGCAACTGTCACTACCATTTATGTCTTGAACTCTTTTCATCTTCCTATCTTCCCAAACTGAAACTGTTTCCATTAAGCAATAATTCCTCTTCTACCCCTCCCGCTTAGTCCCTGACAATCACTATTCTACTTTTGGTCTCTATGAATTTCACTACTTTAGGCATCTTATACGAGAAATACTTCATAGAGGTGGTCAAAATCATACAGTATTTGTCTTTTTGTGACTGGCTTATTTCACTTAGTATAATAATATCCTCAAGGCTTAGTGGTAGAACTCTTAGCTAGTATACATGAGGCCCTGGTTTCTACCCCCAGCATTGCAGAAAGGAAGGAGGATGGAGGAAGGGGTTCATGCAAGTAGAATGACCTTTTATGGATGAATAGTATTTCATTATGGATGTGTGTATGACTATATTTGCTGATCTGTTTATCTGTTGGCAGGTACTTGGGTTGCTTCAGCATTTTAGCTGCTGTGAACTAGGTTTTGGTAAACATATACAAATACTTCATCATTCCCTGATTTTTGTTCAGCCAGCTTTGCACAGGAGTTCCAATTTCTGGACAGTCTCACCAACAGTTTTTATTTGCATATGTGTGCCTGTGTGTTTATAAAAACCCAGTGAATGTGAAGTGGTATCTCATCTGGTTTTGATTTGTTTCCCCAGTAATTAGTGGTACTATCATTGTTGCCCCCTTTCTCTTACTGAGGATTGATCCCAGGGCTTTGTACAGTAGGAAAGTGCTCTGCCCCTGAGCTATAGCCACAACATAATTAGTGATGCTGAACACCTCTTCAGGTTTTCATTTGGCCATTGATCTTCTTTGGAGAAATAATTATTCAAGTGCTCTTCAAATTTTGAATGGAGTTGAATTATAGGAATTCTCTTATCTTGGATGTTAATCCTTTATCAGATACATGATTTGCAAAATTTTTTTGCCATTCTATTAGTGTATAGTTCATTTGGAAAGCAAAGTTGACCAAAACAAACTTTTAAGACTCCTTGCAGTTCCATGATTCTGACTTGCTGAGTTAGTAAATGTTTTCAGGAACATAATTTTAATTTTTCCTTAATAGGTTGCTGCTATCATGAACATTGTTTTACTCTGTGCCTTTGGAATTTTTAGGATTTTCTAGAGATCATCTGCCTCTATATTAAATGGCCACAGAAAGACATTGACCTGGTTGTAACGTTCTAAACTTCCCTTCTGGTTGCATCCTTTTGAAGATTCTTTTAAGAGGCAGGGGTTTATTATTGTCTGCTTCTGCTTGTTGTTTATGCTCTATTATTGTTTGTTTAGTTTTTTGGCATAGGATTTTTTTTGGGGGGCGGGTACTGGGGATCAAACTCGACCTCATGCTTGCCAGGCAGGTGCTTACACCGCTAAGCTAAATCCCCGACTTGACATAGGATTTTGCTGTCATTCAAGCTGGCCTTGAACTCACTATAGTCCAGGTTGTCCTTAAACTTGGGCCAATCCTCCTGCCTCAGCCTCCTGAGTGCTAGGATTACAGGTGTGCACCACCACACCTGGCCAGTCTGTTTTTGTCTTGTTCTTAAATGTATCCAAAGATAAAACCGAAGGTTCACAGAGAAGCAAAGTAATCCCAGCTCTTTTACTTCATTATGTGTGTGTCCTTGGTCAAGTTGCTAACCTCACTCTGTCTGATCAGTAAAAAAGTTGGCCAGAGTGTGAGATGAGTGTGTGTGTGTGTGTGTGTGTGTGTATGTTAAAATTAGTCTGACAGATAGTAAACTAAATATGAGTTGTGTGTGATGTTAGGTAAAACATGCTTGGCATGTGAGATGGACATATGAAGTTATTTCCTTTTAACTTCGGTTTTTGAGGGATTGTTTTGCTTTGCTTTGCTTTGGTATGTGTTTTGTTTTGTTTTTTGTTTTGCAGCACTGGTGATTGAACCCGGGTCTTTGCACTGAGCTATATGCCCATCCTGTGTGTGTGTGTGTGTGTGTGTGTGTGTGTGTGTGTGTGTGTGTGACAGGTCTTCTTAAGTCACTGATTTGCCCAAGCTGGGCTCAAACTTGTGATCCTCTTCCCTCAGCCTCAAAGTGCTTGAATAACAGGGATGCACCACCATAACTAATGAATTCCCTTTCTTTTTTGAACTTGATTTCTACCTGGCCTGGAAATTGAGATTTGACTATAGTAGAACCATGTATCCCACTTTGCTTCGTTACACTGGAGTTACACAAATACCCCTTTTCACTCAAGCTTTGTGAATGGTGTACTACAGTATATGATCATTTGATTTCACAGGAGTTAAGTGTTGCTATAGTTTTATATTACTGTTACAATTTGCTTATTCACATTTGCTCCCCAGTTCCTATCCTTTTATCTATAATAATCAAACTAACATCTAATATAGAAATAACTCCCTTCCCTATCACCATTTTCCAAATCAGAAAGTCATACAGCTATACTGAGTTTTAGGAACCCTCTTTTTATGTCCTTATTTTATAAATGCAGAAACAAGTTCATTGAAGTTACCTTCTTTCTATACTGTGTATCCTGTAAATCAAAGACAGAATTCAGTCTCAGATGCCTTAACATGTTCATGGTGAGGCCATACTTCCTAACTCTGACAGCAGCTTGAACCACTGGTGGTACATGCATGACTGTCTTCTTGGGCAGCTTGTATTACTGGTGGTACAAACGAATCTAATCACTATTATCAGTCTTTTTACTAATAAAATTAATTTAAAAACCACCCAAAGGTATAGTTATGCATGTATCATCAGTGGCTTGAGCTTGCAAGAACATGTTAATTCCTACTGTGTTCTCCCCTATGTAAAGGAGTAAAAAGTAGAGTTTTTTTTTTAAGTGTTTTTATGACAAAGATCAGCTTTTTTCCCCCAAAGTATATGACGTTAAGTTCATTCTTTTAGTGCTCTGTAGGGCAGCAGGGCTCCCTTAGATCATTCTGTGTATGTCCTTTTCATACTGAGAAACCTTGATGTAAAGAAACCTGTCAGAGTTTGTTTAATACCACATTTGCCAACCTAGGGAAAACTTTAGAAAATGCTGATCTAGGTTTTGTTTTGTTTTGATGGATGGGGAGCGGGGAAAATGTTGGCTTAGAATTTCCAAAAAAAAATGTCTCGGTGTTGTTCATTCTTTGTTATGGTCAACATTCAGTTGGGTCTGCTGCAATCAATGAAGCATATTTTAAGGAAGTCATATCATCTGATTAGGGTGTTGTATTAGTGACTAACAGAATTTGCTTCCTAGAGTGGTGATCCCATAAAAAGTCTTCATCAGCTTTCTGGGACTATTTACTTTTATCTGCTGGGCTTCTAGTCCTGGAGGCCCCCTCTTTTCTTCCTTTTCCTGCCCTGTCTTTCACAGATTGGATTTAATTCTTCTATCTGTAAGAGACAGAGCTGACTTACCCAGAAAGAAAAGAATCTTTGGAGAGATTAGACTGAAGTTAATTCTCATTTCCAGATCTAAAGGCAGAAGATTAGAGTAAGGAATAAATAACATTTTTATACACCATTTGGCATAGATTTTTTTATTACCTAAGAAATAACAAAATTATTCCCTGGGAATTTTGAGACAGCTTTATACTGGAATTCCTCAGTCAGGGTTAGCCCCAGGATTTGGAACTGTGAGCACAGAGGAGCCTTAAGAGTTATGTCTGATCCAGAACCCCGTATGCCCCCCATTTCTTTCCAAGGCCTATTTATTTTGGTATTCAAATCCTTTGGGAGATAAAAAGTCACCCAAACTAGTTCATTATGAAGGGGGTTCCTGTCTTTAAGTAGCTATCAAGAGACTGTCCCTAAATTCCAAGGTTACTTTTATTTCAGGGCATATCCTTAGGATGAAACCTCATTGCCTTGAGAAATAGCCAAGTATCTGTAGCTCAGCCTGTGCCTTTTCTAGTTCTTGCTACATGCTCTTGTTTCTCCTAGAGTATCTATGTTCATCCTAAAGTAAGCTTTTTAAAAAGGCATTTTTGATCTCAAAAAGACCAGTGTAATAGGATCTTGTGGCATTATAAACCATATAAAGTTCTCAGTTGAAAATGTTTCTCATGTGCATGTACATGTGTGTTGAAATAGGAGTGTTAAGCTCTGTCTGCGTCCAAGGAGGACCCTTCTGATTTTTCTTCATCTGGAAACAAGCTTCTATTCTGCCTTGTTGTGTTTCAGTGTACTTTGTGCCTTCAGCATACTTTGTGTTAGTGAGTCACTGCAATCAAAACAAATTTAAAAAGCAAACAAAAAGCTTTTTAAGAATGAGAAATGAAAAGAAGCCTACCATAGGAGTAACAGAAAGCAGCTGTATCATTAGAAACACTGGACCCATATTTTTTATATCCACCGTTAATCTCAGATACAAAACTCATCCCCCACCCCAACTTTACTGGGGATTGGCCCCAGGGGTCTCACCACTGAGCCTCATCTCCAGCTCCAGGTTTTGTTTTTTAACGTTCACAAAATAGCATATTAAACCCATTAGCTTCTTTGCTGTGTAGTTCTGACAGAATGCATTTTCATATTTCTCTAACTGCCCATATCTGTTCAAGATTCCAACAATAAACACTAAAATAAAATTTAAAGGTTTTGTTCTCTTAGGCAAGTAGATAAGATTTAGTAGGAAATTTGCTTATGTAAGTATATAATTAGGAGGTACTGTTACATAGTACAGTACTTATACAATATCTGGTTAGTGGAAGTTTTCCAGTCTTATTCTGACAGCTATAAACAGCTTATATGCTTAGGTAAATAAATTTCCATGTATATTTACACACACACATGCAGAGAAAGGCATAAATATTAATAGTGATTTTTCTTAAATGTGAATTCCTAAGGTTATACTTACATTAGCAATACAGATAAAAATAAATTCCAAGAATCTTAACATAGCTCTTTTTTTCCAGTGGGTTTTTCATGGTTATGTGTGTTTCTGCCTTTCATTTGTTAAAACACTTCATCTTTCATTTTAAGGCTAGATAAAGCTGCTTTCTAGTTGGTTTCCTAACAATTCCTATAATGGATTTTAAATTGCATGTATTTTTGTTTTTGAACATTTTCCTTAAACCACTGTCCTTTTCATCAGACAAATTTATATGTTCTTAGTATGCATAGTACTGGTATCAACCTCTTTTAAGTGTATGTAAGTTGCTTACAATATCATAATGACTAATGATTGTCTGCAGGGTTTTTCACTGAAGCTTTTTTTTTAGGCTAAATACCTTTCCCTGTACTTTGAAGTACTCCTCCTATATGTTTAAATTTGATGGATATGTTCCTTTTTACTCTCTGAGAAAGTATATAATTGATACATTTTATGACTCAAAATTACAGCTAACCCAGATTTGTAATGCGGAATTAAAAATTTTATGTTCAGAAAATGTTACATAGGATATCATTAGCATATCATTATGGTATTTGCAAATAAAAATGGTTTTCAGTAGCATACTTTTTTTAAAAAACTGACTTTAGATACATTTGAAAAAATAAGTAAAATTATTTTTGTTTCATATCAAGAAATGGATGAAAAGAGGCTGCTGGATCCAGGGTTGAAGGCTCATAAAGGTCTCTGGGATCATATTCTGAAGAACCAGCAGATGGAATGCCTGAGTGACTGAAGAAAATGGGTGCTAATGCATCTAACTATCCTCATTCATGTTCCCCAAGGGTAGGGGGAAATTCACAGGCCCAACAGACTTTTATAGGTAAATAACTTTATTTTCTTTTGTGACTATAAATAGAATTGTTTTCAGCGGTCTCTGGATAAAAAGAATTAAGATATGAAGAAGTTATAAATAATTCTGTTCCCCCCACAAATGGAAATCTGATTTGTATAAGTTTTATTTAACTTATATAACACAATTGACCTTTTCTTTAGTGGCTTTCACCATATTTGCAAATTAATTACCTAGCAAATTGGCTGTCTCCATTTGTCTGTCCTGGTCCTCATAGATTTTACCCCTACAAATACATCCTTGCCCTAGTTGAAAAGATAAAGTGTTTCCCAATTATATGCAAGCAGTATTCCTGATTTATAAATCTGCTTACCTCTCTTTTCTTAAAAAATATGATTAAGATTTTTGATATCAACTGGGCATGGTGCTCCATGCCTGTAATCCTAGCTACTTAGGAGACTGAGGCAGGAAGATTGTAAATTTGAAGCACCCAACCTGGGCAAGTTAGCAAGATTCTGTCAAAAAAAGGTGAAGACTGAAATGTAACTCAGCAACAGCTTACCTCTGGGTTTGATCCCCAGTAGTTAAGAAGAAAAAAAATTCTGTCCTCAGTCTTTGATTGT
Organism: Hydrochoerus hydrochaeris; assembly: GCA_004027455.1. Taxonomy (NCBI): domain Eukaryota; kingdom Metazoa; phylum Chordata; class Mammalia; order Rodentia; family Hydrochaeridae; genus Hydrochoerus; species Hydrochoerus hydrochaeris. Next base: position 270,281 of record PVLA01000900.1, on the reverse strand, counting down.
CAGAGAACAAAAGGAATTTTTAAAAATTCAGATTAATTTGCTATGGTTTTTCCTATTTCTTGTTTTAAAATGTTATTTGAAATTCTTATAAAAATGTTATTTGAAATTTCATTGTAAAAGCAAAGTCAATTTCATTTGGTCCAAGATTATCTGTTTGCAAAAAATTTTACATGAAAAATGTTAGTGGTAAAAATGAATGTTAAGGAAAAAATTTCATTTCTTTAATTTTGTTTTTAGGGACATCATCCTATTCTCAGCATGGCTATGGTTGTGAATCAAAATTATATAGCCTTGACCATGGCCATGAGAAAACACAAGACAAAAAAAAGAGAACCTCTGGCCTTGCCACCCTCAAAAAGAAATTTATTAAACGTCGAAAATCTAACCGGTCTGCCGATCACGCCAAGCAAATGCGAGAACTCCTCTCTGGATGGGACGTTAGAGATGTCAATGCGTTAGTGGAGGAATATGAGGGAACTTCAGCCTTAAAGGAGCTTTCTCTACAAGCCAGTTTGGCTAGACCAGAAGCCCGGACATTGCAGAAAGATATGGCTGATCTTTATGAGTATAAGTATTGTACTGATGTAGACTTAATATTTCAAGAAACTTGTTTTCCTGTTCATCGTGCCATTTTGGCAGCAAGGTGTCCATTTTTTAAAACACTGCTTGCTTCCTCGCCTGAGTATGGGGCAGAGATAATAATGGACATCAATACAGCTGGTATTGATATGCCCATGTTTTCTGCTCTGTTACACTACCTTTATACAGGAGAGTTTGGAATGGAGGACTCAAGGTTTCAAAATGTCGACATCCTCGTTCAACTTAGTGAAGAATTCGGAACACCAAACTCCCTTGATGTAGATATGCGTGGACTCTTTGATTACATGTGTTATTATGATGTCATCCTTAGTTTTTCTTCAGACTCTGAACTGGTTGAAGCTTTTGGAGGAAGTCAAAACTGTTTAGATGAAGAGCTGAAAGCCCACAAGGCTATTATTTCTGCACGGTCTCCATTTTTTCGAAATTTATTACAAAGGAGGATACGGACTGGTGAAGAAATCACAGACCGAACCTTGAGGACTCCCACAAGAATTATTTTAGATGAATCCATTATACCAAAAAAATATGCAAAGGTGATACTACACTGTATGTATACTGACGTGGTAGACCTCTCTGTTTTACACTGCAGTCCCTCTGTGGGGAGTCTCAGTGAAGTTCAGGCTCTTGTCGCAGGGAAGCCAAGCATGACCAGGGCAGAAGAAGCCATGGAACTTTACCATATAGCACTGTTCTTGGAATTTAACATGCTTGCACAAGGTATGAAATTCTGATTTTTATATTTATTTCTAAAGTTATAAATTTGTCTTCCACTTAGAAAACGCAATCAGTTTGTTCTATGATTTCAGTGTTTGGTATGTGCAAGGTCAGTTTTTTTGAGCCCACAGTTATGATAACTGAGATAAATGAAGGGTCATTATTAATGTGACTCTATTCTTAATATTAAAATCAAGCATTCAGTTCTAGTGACTAAGCATCAAACGAGACTTGAGGCTTTTTCTTAATGTAAAATGATAGGTATCAGGTATATAGTTACCCAACTACATTCTCACCCAAGCTTTAAAACTAGCCAAGTTTTCCTGATTGCAAGGGTAGATTTTAATCTTCATATTCAATGGTTTAATGATGTTTAAATGTTTGGAATTAGAATAAATTTATTATAAAAAAGAAGATAACCACATTTAGATATATATTCATTTGAATGAGAGAATTGAGTAGGGCTTCTCATTTAAATTTTAAAATATTTTGTATCTTTTAGTTGTATTATCAAACAGTAGCCTACAATGTGTAAGATTCACGTGCCTTATTAAGTTACTTTCAACCTAATAATTTAAATTATTCTTTGTGATAAGAAAATGAATATATGAGAGTTACATTTAAAAAGTAAATATCTGTTGGTAACTATTAGAATCAACATTTCAGAGCTGGAAAGAGACCTTTCATGAGAAAGCAAAGGAATTTGCTTCCCTACACAAAGGGAGAACACTTACTTATCTTTCTATGGCTGTATATTAAAGGAAGCAAGTTATGTGAACTGAGATTACATTAGAAATTTATTAAATTATTGCATAATAACTAAAAGAATTTTAGAAGCTGCCACTTAAGAGAGAATGTTATCAACTGTCATAACTTTTTATGACAACCCATGCTGTGTTTTCTAGATGCAGCATGTACTTTCTTTTGCTCTTTCCCTTTCTCTGTTTACTTGGTCCAGGCTCACTCTGCAGAGCCAGTTTCTCTCTCTTCATTTTTCCTTTCCTGAATAAACTTTGCCACTGCTTTAAAAAAAGAGAGAGAGAGACGGTATGTTAATAGATAAAAGAATCAAGCCAAGCACAAGGGCACATGCTGAAAGGCTGTGGGGGGAGGACTGCAAGTTTGAGGCCTGTGTGGGCAACTTAATTACCTCAAAATAATATAAAAGACCCAAGCGTCATGGTGCATGCCTGTAATCTAACAAGTTAACATGATAGGATTCAAACCCATTCAGTCTGGTCCCACAATCTTGTGCTTTTTAGCTTTATGGTATGAAATCCTTTCCCAAGTACCCAAATAGTCTTCTTCCTATGGAAGTGAGGTAAAAGTTATGTTAAAGTTACAGTGTGCTACAAACCCTAACATGAATATCAGAGGTATGGGAGAAACATACGTCCAACATGGAGCCCTCCTCCCTGCTCCACCAAATGGGCAAAACAGTATTTTAAATAATAAAATGAAAGAGGGGGAGGAGGGCTCCATATTGGACATATGTGTTTTTTTTGTTTGTTTTGTTTTTGTGGGTTTTTTTTTTTTTTTTTGAGACAGGGTCTCACCATGCAGTTCAGGTTGGCCTTGAGCTCACTTTGTAGCCCAGGCTGGTCTCGAACTTGCAGGGATCCTCCTGCCTCAGCCTCCCAAGTGCTGGATTACAGGCACATAGCACCACACCTGGCAGTATTGTTCTTATTTTGTGTCCCCAATGCTGAGGTGGTAGGCATTTAGTAAATGTTTTTTGAATCAGCCAATACCTTTTATTCCAAATTAGATTTAACTAAAAATTAAGATCTAGTATTCTGTACAAATAATAACCAAAACAGTAAGGATGGCTATTTCAGTATCAAATAAAATAGACTAAGAATGTATAAGAGACAAAAAAGGATATTATATATTATTAAAAGGTTCAATATAGGAAGAAATATAGCAATTAAAAATATTTACTCATGTATTGACAGACTAATACATATGAAGCAAAACCTTATAGAATTGAAGGGTGAAATAGTTCTACAGCAATAATTTGATATTTCAGTATTGTACTCTGAATAATGACTAGAACAAAGGAGAAGTAAAGGAATAAGGAACTTCACACAGTAAACCAAGTAGATCCAACTGATGTGTAAAATCTGTACCCAACAATACCATATACATTGTTCTCAAGTGCGCAAAGCCATTTTCCAGCATATAACATATGTTGGGTCACAGATAAGTCTCAGTAGATGTTTTTAAAATAGTTTTTATACAAAATATTTTCTCCAACCATAATGGGATAAAGTTAGAAATCAATAAAAGGTAAAACTGGGAAATTTACACATTTATGGAAATTAATACACTCCAAAACAACCAGTGGATAAATGAAGACATTATACTAAGTGGGATAAACTAGTCACAAAAAGAAAAATTCTATATAATTCTTACATGAGATAGTCAAAATCATGCAGAGGGGTGGTTGTCAAGGTCAGATACAGGAGAGAAATGGGGAGTCATTATGTAACAAGTGCAGAGTTTCTGTTTTGTTAAGAGAAAAGAATTATGGAGATAGATGGATGGTGGTGGTGGTTGCACAATATCATGAATGTTTTTAACACCACTGAACTGTACAATTTACACACTCTATCAAGAGAGCCTGGGATTTTGAAACCTATGTGTACAGATTAAAGGTAGTAAAAAGCAACTTAATAATTTCAGGGGTATTATAAAAAGAAGCAGTGTAGTTCGTGGGAATTCTTGACCTACACAAAGAGGTGTTTTATTTAGTGGCAAGAGCAGGTAGGAGGTAATCTCAAGTAGTTAATGGGGGCTGCAAAGATAGGCCTGACATTTTAGGATCCGGTTTAACTAACTTCACTTTGTTTCTGTTTAAACATAGCACAGTGAACATAAGTTCAGTTTTGTTTCCTACAAAGTCCTCATATTATAGTAAAAGAATAAATGAATACAATATAAACTTTCAAAGACAAAAATATCTTGAAGAAAACAACAGGATAAAAGTGATTTTGAAATTTTTGGAAGATGGAGAGCAGAAAACTAATGACTAACTTGTCAGGGAAGAAAGAGGCCTGTAGTTCTCAAGTCTTCTTAGGAAGAAAGAGGGGGCTGTTGTGTTTCACAGATTGGTTCAAGAGTAAGCAGTATTTAAATTGTCATCGTAATATGACAGTAACTGAGTGTTAATTTAAAAAAAATTATAATACAGGTATATACCAGAAGAAAAAGCTAAAGAATTAAAAGTAGCTGCCTCTATGGAGCCGCATTAGTAATAGATGGGCTATAGATCAGGAGGTTTTGTTTTTAGGGTGTATCATTACTAGACTTTTAAAATTATAAGCATATACTACTTTGATTATAAAATTAATTTTAATAGATATAACATCATTGCCCATTAGTCCCGGAGAGACCATGAGAAGGCCACAGTCCTAAGGAGTTTATCTGACAATTGTTGACAGATGAGATTATGCTTATAATTTTAGTTTACAAAGGGCTTTTACTTTATCTCATTTATCTTCCTGCAGCATTTGAGTATAGGAAGGGTCAGCAGTTTGTAGGTAGCATTTTCCCAGGCTTATCAGTGATGATAATGTGGCTCATACCAGTTTTTTCTGACTCTTTAAGTCCAGGAATTTGGGCCTGGTAAGTGATAAGGGCAAATGAGAATCACTTTCCAGTGTTGAGGTTGGGCAGCTGTGGCCCAATCATAAGAACAAAACAGCAGACTGTGGTAGTGATTGAAACATCAATTTGGAGGAGTCTCAGTATTGTACCTGCTTTGTAACTGAGCCACTTGGGGTGCAAATGATGTGGGCCCAGTGAGGAAGTTTAAAAACCAGAGGGCCAGAACTCAATGGGTCACCATTCAGACTGCTGCAGAGCACTTAGAAGACAGAAGGCTTGGTTGTGTTTTAGGCAATTTCCTGAATAAGCAGCATTTCTGAATGGGTCATCTGGCTTTTTGGGCTGCCAGCACTAGAACCACCTCCTTAGTTTTCAAGAATTGCTGACTGTGTAGGTCTTAGTAGAGGGGTGCCCATCTCACAAGCCTAAGAAGCCAGAGACTTGCTGTCTTGGCCTTTGCTGTTAGGGCTACAATACATAACCTAGGACTTTATTTTAATGTAGGGGGCTAATGGCACAGGAAGGAGAACTGTGGAGAATTGTTTCTGAAAGCTGGGTGGGGTAGCAACATCTAGTGGAGGAGAGAGGGCCATGGCAGCAGTGTCCATGATAACATTCACCATCTGTGCACAGCTGGAGCTGTAGTAACCAGGGTCCCGGGCAACTCAGTGTTCTTACTAGTCTCCCTGGCCCTAGCTCTGCAATGTTTTTGTCCTCACTGATAAACCCAAACTCCCAACTTTCCCAGCAGTGCTATAGACTAGTAATTTATTTCCATATAAATCCTTTTTCCCTTTAAGCCAGCTAGAGTTATCTTCTGTGGCTGTAATGCAAGAGGCCTGTTTGCTAAAGTACCTATAGTAAAAAAGACCAATTATTCAAATTTATTTATTTATTTATTTATTTATTTATTTGCTTGTTTATTTATTTATTTTTGGTACTGAGAATCAAACTTAGGACCTTGTGCTTGCCAGGCAGGCACTGTATAGCTGCTGAGCTGTATCCCCACCCCAAAAGACTAAAGTTTAAAGTTCCAAAATAGATGACTAGATTGGAAGATCCCTGAAAGGACCGGGTATTTGGTCACTGATTTTTCGCAATGACCTTAGCATACACTGGGTAAATAGCTCTGATAATATGAAAATAACAGAGTGCACCATTAGTGGGTTTTTTAAATGTTTTGTTTTGTTTTGTTTTTGAAAAGAAAGGACCACTCATAAGAAGAAGTACATAATTTCGCATAAACTTTAACAATTTAGAGGTCCTTTAACAAATACTACTGATCTCAAAACGAAATAGGCAGAGCACAGCAGTAACATCTACACATGTATTTGAATGCTGGGCATTTTACTTTAAACTTTTTATCTGGATGAAAAATGCGTTTTTAATCTTTGGAAGATGAAATATATTTATAACCTTCATTCCAAAATGGACTCTGTATTTCATTTGCCATTTTTCATTCATGGATGTGGTTGTATTTTATTGAATTAAAAATCTAATAGAGAAGCAACTAAAAGCAATGACCTAATTTTTTCCCTTAGCAACTGGTCAGGTTCCAAGAGAGAAACAAATGCAAAATAGCCTGGCTGTCCCCACTTCGCCTTTTCTCCCTCTTCTGGTCCTCTCCATTGTTCCTGTGTTGACACTGTTCCTTCTCAGTTCAGTGAACCTGGCAGTTGATTTCACTTCTGACAGTAGTTGTTCTCGTCTTCAGCCAAATCATCTGAATGTACTTCCTAGAGAATAATGGAACTAAGCTAAAGACCGTTATCAACAGTTCAGACTGATAAATCCTGGTTTTATTTAAATGTGCAATTTAGATAAAGAATTAATTTTAGACCAGATGTGGTGATGCGCCTGTAATCCCAGCACTTGAGAGGCTAAAGCAGGAGGATTGCTGTGAGTTCGAGGCCAGCCTGAGTTATATAGTGAGACCTTGTCTCCCCCCAGAAAAAACAAAAAGTTGGGGTTTCATGGGTTTGAGTTGTAGCTCAGTGATAGAGTACTTGCCTAGTGTGTGAGAGGGCCTGAGTACAAGTCCCTGTGTCAAAACAGGAGAGAGGGCAAGTTATAATTCATTTAACCCTAAAAGTAACTCTCTACTATCTCATTCATGATTTTAAATTACATATCAAACAAAATGTGACACTAACTCGTGTTGCTCTGTTGCTGTGAGATACAGTGGTACTCAGTGCATGAACTAAATTCTCTGCACAGTTCTGGTCACAAACTGAACTGGATGAAAATCAAATCAAATTTCCTTACAAGGTCAGCATTGAACCTAACCTTTGAATTTGATTTGGTTCTCATGCAACTCAGGTTGCAATCAGAATCATGGAAAGAATCAAGTTTGTGAGCCAAGGTACCACTGATTATCAGCTGAATTGAAAATACTGAATCCTTGAAAGCCACTCAAGGGTGTTTATCTTCTGAAGTCAAAAGACTTTAATCCAAAAACAATCTTACCCTTTTGTACTAGTTTATAATTTCAATCAAATAATTGTGTATCCAAAATTCAGTAATAAAAATTATTTTTGGTAAAAGTGAGAATAACTTACATTTATTGATATGTAACCCAGAATGTTAAAGTAACTTGGAAAGTCTTACTTTAAATTAAGTATCTTTCTGCTGCTTAATTACCTTGCTTGATTTACTAAGGGAAATAAAACTGTAAGGCATTGCCAATATTTCTTTCTTATCTATTGAAAATAGAATGTTTATTTACCCCATTTGTATACTTAAAAGATAATGTATTTAAATGAATAATATAGCTTGTTATAAGACTCTTTAAAAGTAAATGTTTATTCTGTACATTGTAGTAATAGCAAAAAGTATTTCTAAAATGTGTGCAGTTCACTTGCAGCAGATTGTTGAATATCTTCTGTTTCTTTTTATTTAAATAATGTTTAATTAGAAGTCTTCTCAGCAGTGAACAAAACCTTCTTTCTCTGTGAGAGTGAAATCTCCATTGGTAAAAGGAAAAGGTGAAATATCAGAAGACCAGTAAATTTTTGGATCACATTTTTATTGTGAATTATGAAGAAATCTGTTCCTCACTACACTTTGTATATATCACCATTTATATATAACTTCAAAAGTAAGGCATCACTGATATCTGTAGTCCTAAAATAAGACACATGGAGTAATTTTTTTTAAGTTTCAGGTTAGCATTTATTGAACACCATTGCTATGCAAGATGTTGTTCCAAGGGAAAAAAGAATTAAAATGAACAGTTTTTGAATGTTACTATGTATGTAGCTTCATAATAGGCATTTTTTTCATTTCATCTTTACAAACCTGTGAAGCTTGGAGAATGGGCTTCCCATTTATACAGGTTCAGAGATAAATAACAGTGCCCTGATATAATGGTATCTTGTAAATAGAAACTTTAAAGTTAGGCCTGTATCCCAATCCTGGCTCTATCACATACTGACTATATAGATTCCATCTAGAGTCCTCAATTTGAGTTTGCTTCCTCCTTTTTGTATGTGCTACCATCAACTATACCTGGCTCACAGTTGGTGGGCCTTTCCCAATGTTTTTAAAACTTACTTGTGCTAACAGGAATTTTCTAAAGTAAGGATTATTTTCCTTATACAGTTTTCAGTAGCACAGTTCTAAAGTCTAAAAAGATTGCCAGATTCAGATTTCTTTCTACTATCAATCCCTGATGTTTGTCCTTAGAGTATGACTGCCTTAGTTTTGTTTTTTGTTTTGAGATCAGGTCCACAACAGACGGTGTCTGTCTCCTCCAAGGTTGCAAGATATCTGGTCTTCTGCACTGGCTCCTTCAAGGGCCCAGCCCTATCTGACTGCCTATAATATTTCTGTCTAACTCAGCTGCCTATAACATTTCCTCCTCTGAAATGCCATGAGGAAGAAATGAGCAATGACCAATCTGGCTTCTTCAGGCTAAAAGCATCATAGTTGTTAATCAACAGTCAGATACTCTACAAGAGGGTCTATCTAAAGGCCCTCGATAGACACCAGACATTTTTATCTTGGGTAAGCGCACAGCTTTAAGTCATTTTCCCTCTTTTTTACAGCATGCCTCTAGTTGTAAAATAGCATCATAATTAATACTTCCCTCTGCGTTCCATTTTGGCTGTAGTGGATAGGTAGGCCACACACATGTAGAAAAATATCATACAGCTGTTTTTCAACATGTAAGGGTCAAACATCTTCCAGTTCTTAAGAATGCATTCCAAAGGTATAAGAGACTTTCACATTAAGTTATCTCTGTCTGCAGTGCAAAAACATGTCAGGGTTGAACATCTTCCAGTGCATGAGACTTTGACACTGAGTTACCTATTATGCAAAAAAAAATAATTGGGCATCCCTTTCTTATTTCTATTTGATAATGTCCTCAAGGCATGCCTCACGTTGATTGCACTCCAGGGCAGGTGGATGCCATCTGGAGACAGTAGAAGACAAAATGCAACACGCCTATCCACCTTTGAACTGGGGCAGGCAATTTTATCTTCCCAGGTAGCTGGTGAACTTTATTTCCATAAGATATTTATAAGCTTGAGATACATTTGGTCCTAATTGTGACAGAATGTTTAAAAAAGGAAGCATAACTTTGTAATAAACTACTTCTGTTGCTCTTTGAAAGAGAGCATATGTAAAAAGTGAGTTGAAAGTCAATCACTTCTCTGGTTGTGCTGTGAAGACTTCCTCTTGAGATATAGGTAAAGACAACAAATGACTTGGGGAATTCCGGGCAAAGAAGCCTCCAAGACACTGGTGTTACTCATCTAATCACCTAGGCAGTCTTTCCTGGCAGTGGGACATGGCAATGCTTTAAATTTTTGTATCCTTGAAACTCACAAGTTAAACTTACAAATTATCTAGCAATCACTTTTTTTTTTTTCTTTTGTACCGGGGATCGAACTCATGACCTTGTGCTTGCCAGGTATAGGCATTTACACCACTGAGCTAAATCCCTGGCCCAGTAATCAGGTTTTGTGTATTAGTAAATGCATATCATTCTTCTATGAACACAGAAAAGAAAAAGGTGACTATTTACTCTTAATTAGCATATGTAAGGCACAAATGCAAACCATTCCCTTACTAGCTGCTGTGAAATATTGAGGAACCTTTGGATATCCTGACAGTGGCCCCTCAGTTGTTCTCAGTTTCTATTCCACAGAACCAGAGATCAGTCTCCAGAATGGAATCCAGTTGTCCGTCAGGTCAACATTCCATTGGCCATTGGCTTCAATGGGGATTCACCAAAAAGACACTGGGGAAACCTGTCCTCTGTTTTCAGAGTGGCAGCTGCTCTAAGAGCATTTAATTAACTGGCAGAGTAATCACTGTTTGTCAGAGTTCTATAAGGGATAGTTAAAAGCCTTAGCTAGCACTTTATAAGTTTACAATGAAGGTTTTAAAGTCCACAACTTGTTATTGAAGTATTTTCTTAAATACATAAAGGAAAGGTTGGAAAGCTGCCCTTAGTCTAATGTGTTTTGGACCCGTAAGTGTGGTGCTTTTGGAAATTGCGCATTGTGGTTTCACTCAGAAGTCAGTTCTTTCCAGTATCAGGTTCAGTCACCTGAGAGACTTGACCAGAAGATTAAGCCAGAACATGTTTTTTATGTGTTTTTTATTTGCCCTAGATGGGCAAAATTGTGATATCTCTTCTGACCCCAGGGATGGGGTATGTGTCCTTCATCTAAGATGACATCCCTGTCTTTGATGTTAGCAAAGGCTCATTTTCTATGGAGAAAAAGTTTGGAACAATCCAGAGTTCTTTTCTTTCTAACTTTACATGCCTCTAAAAAGGAAAGTACAAAGTATTGGGAAAAGATTAGAAGTCAGGCCAGAGAAAGGAAACTGAAGCAGAACAGGCTTGACATTTCCTCTAGAGTGTAGAGGAGGATAAGAGCCAGTCTGTCCCAGTGAGACCTGTTCTCTGGGTCTTAAAAAAAAAAAAACTAGTGTCATTTAATTGGTGGAAGGAGACCCATGTTTGATTATAGGCATGTATATTTTCTAAGTCTGAGCTTGATTTTATTTAAGAAGACCCATTTTACAGAAGTTTATATTAAAGTCTGCTAGGGTTACTGCTAGCACTGCTATCTAAGTAAAGTCAAGCAAGGAGTACCAGTAAATGTAGTAGTTAGTTCATGTGTAATGTGTACAAGAACAAAACAAGAATAAAAATGTCCCATTAAAGAAGTATCATAGGACTAGGAATTTAGCTCAGCAGCATAGGTGCTTGCCTGGCAAGCGCAAGGTCATGAGTTTGATCCCCAGTACCAAAAAAAAATGAAGTATCATAATCTTATAACCTTCTTTTTTTAAGTTAGATTTATCATTATTTTAGCAAAACTATGTAAGAGACAAAGCAGTTATAAGTAATAGGCAAAGACAGAGCACAAGCATTTATAAGCAGCTGGCAATATTGCTTCAAATGCAATATTTGAAGTATAACATTTGTTATGTAAATGAGTCCCAGTCCAGAGTCTATGAGACAAAAGCAAACTGTTACCTATGTCCAGTGATCTCAGTGGAAGACCTCCAAATGATACAAGGGAAAGAAAGCCCCAGCCTCTACTATATGTCTGGTACAAGTTCGTGTTCTCTAAAATTGAAGAATGAATTTTTGGAACGATGGATGTTAAGAACAGAATATATTTATTGAGAGAACGCAAGCTTCTGTCTGAAAGAGACAGAAGGGGTCCCAAGTGAGTTGCCCCGCAGTCAGTTTTTGACTACTCCTGTTTAGCCTTCCACTGCAATGAGTACAAAACTGTTGACATCCAAGATGCAAGTTATTTGGTATAAATAAAACAGGATTGGGGGAAGGCATAAATGACAAGTGAAAAATGGTTAAAGGAAGGCCCACTGCCTGTACAAGTACCTTGGCTATTTTGTTTAGTATTTCAGTTAATTTTATTGAAGGGATATCCCTTAGTACTAAGCATAACAGTAGTTAGTTACCTCTACCAACTCAAAATTAACACTGTTTTCAAAATACTGAAATATATCAGCCTTTTGGGAAAACTGAAATTATCCACAGAATGTGGTTTACACAAAGTTAAAGGTAAAATTTACTGTGTAGTTCTTGGCTTATTTTTCAATGTTTATTTATCTGTAACATGATGTCAAATGTTATATTTATTCTGCATATTCTCAGGCTTCTGCTGCACTGAGTAACTGTTCACAACTGTTTGATAATATGCATCTCCTTACATTCATTGGCTCACATAGAGAATTCCAAACCCTACCTCAGTGATCTCTTAATTATGAAGGTACCTACTTTTCTTAAGACACACTGTGGATATTTGTCAAAATATATTCCTTTAAAAAAATAATGTATTAAAAATAATGGCAGTTTGGTAGGTACAGTACATAGTAAAGACTTCAACAATACTTTATCTAGCAAGAACTTAACTTTAGTGTAGGGTAATACGAGTTTTAAGAGTGATAATTGATTTTGAGTTACTAATGTAATAGAACTTTTTTTTAATGTAACTAAACTGAGGCAGATTCTGTGTAAAAAATTTTTATCATGGATGCAAACATGTGTTCTAGAAATACTTAAGATAATTCAGTGAATGTGCCAAACTTACTAGGTTTGTGTTTTGGCTTAATACAAAATATCCTTAAATTTAAAAGTAATTTCCATATAGCAATACCATTCTCATCTCTGAATTATCTGTTACTTGCATTATGGGTGCAAAGAAACCATTACATTATCCAGAATATAATCCTTATACTTTTAAAAGTACATGTGTGAAATGTTGGTTTTGATGTAAACTTCATAATTTAAAATTTAACATTTAAATTAAGTAGGTTACCATTTTCAGTATTGCCTAAATACAATATATTGACCTAATATAGAAAGTTAAATTAATGTTAGAAATGAAGTTTCATCTTCTCAGCCTTATTATTGTTTCAATGGTGCCTCTAGCTTTACAGATCAATTCAAATCTAACAATCTTGCTACAGCATTATATTAATTAGGCAGTTTTTCCAAGTTGGAAAGCGTCATACTAATCTAGTTGTGATGTTTTGAGATTTCATCACTTAAATTCATTATAATATTGCAGAATCCATAGCTAAAGTAAACCCTGGCTTTTCCTATCCAGAGTTGAGATACAGAGCTGAAGTTTCTGCCTTAAAACCAAGCTCTGCTCTTATCTCCTAAAATATCCAGAGGGAAAGAGCTCTGATGAAATATGAATATTTTGTCTGTCACCAAACATAGCATTCCATCTATTTTTTTTGGAAGTGACTGGAAGTCACTGGGTAAAAGACACCCAGCTGAACTCTTTTGGAAGCATACTTTAATCTTAAATAGCACCTGCTGTTTTCCCATTTTCGAGATGAGAAAGCAATGCTTAACCAGGATTGCTTCTGCACATCAAAAGATGAACTGCAGAGCAAAAATTTACCTAAATTTACCTAAATGTACCTCCTACTGTACATTCTTGACCAAGCTTCCTGTTATACTTTGTACTTTAAAAGACTTCAGAGATTTTGTTTGATAATAGTTACAAATAAACCATCCTCTGTAACTGTCTTGTGCCAAAATGTTAAATTTGAATTCATTTCAAAAGCCATTCATGCTCATTGCTGGGAAAAAAAGGGAAATGATGCAGAAACATGACTACATTTTCATCCACTACCACCACTTCCCTCAAATCCTCATTTGTGACATTCTGTGAAGTTTGATGGTTTCCTTAGTGTGTGTGTATATTTCACATGCATATCTTGTTCCGTTGTAAATAGCATCATACTATGCATACTGCTCTGTGTCTTGCTATTTTCATACCTCATAAATCTGGGAGAAATGTTTATGTAAGTACATAAAGAATTTTTTAAAAACAGTACAGAGGTAACATACTTAAAATACACACACACACACATATTAGAGGCAGTAGTGGTTGGATTCAGGTAACAAATAGTGCTAAAGGTGTTTTAGAAAACTTGGTCTCACTCCCCAGTAATAAATACTATTTTAGAAAGTACCTTTTTATAAATGTCTGGAAAGGACTGATCTTACAGTGCTTTTATAGAATCGCTAAAACATTCAATAAATGCCAATACACCCAAAACTGCATGGCTTCAATCACCTTTTCATATATTTCAATTAAAAGGAATAGCATTCTCTATTATAAATTGATGTGGGCTAGCTTCACTAAGTATATCTCTAAGAAAGGGATGACTTGGTATAGTAAGACTGAGTTCTGTTGTGGTTCTTTATTCTAAAGCACTTTTATACATCTCATACTTAATATTGACATGCTTATAAAACTTATGACAATTGTTTTCATCTGCCATGGTGTTTGAGGCTGAAATGTTCACACACCTGAAAGTAATACTAAGAAAGCAAAAATAAATTAATGCTTTTAAATGTCTTTGCTTCTAAATATACTCCTCAGGCTGGGGATTTAGCTCAATGGCATAAGCCCCTGCCTTGCAAGCTGAGTTTGATCCCTGGCACAAAAATAAATAAATAAATAAACAAACAAACAAACAAACTCCTCACCTACAATAGAATTAAGCCTTTTCCAAAGTGATTTGGTTTTAACATTAAGTTGCTGTTGTCCATCTTCTTTCTTAATTGAAGTTTATATCCAAGAACAATGCTGGATTTTGAAACTGATTCTAGAAAATAAATGAACATCATATTGTTCTTCTAAATCTATTAATATGTATCTAATAAGAGAGATTCAGAAATTTTTATAAGCTGAATTGTGATTTAGTTTTTCTTACACCTCATTTTAAACTGTTTAAAGTTGAACCAGGTGTGGTGGCACATGCCTATAATCCCAGCACTCGGGAGGCTGAAGCAGGGGGATTACTGTGAGTTTGAGGCCAGCCTGGGCTACAAAGTGAGTTTGAGGCCAGAACTGCTTGGCAAGACCCCTTCTCAAAAAGACAAAAAAAAAAAGAAAAGAAAAGAGAAGAGAAAAGTAAAACTATTTAAAGTCTTTGATGATGTGAATACCACTCCTAAATTACATCTTTCAATCTTTTAGAGGTATTACTAGATTAAATAGAAGTAGATGATTCTGGGGGATATAGCTCAGAGATAGAGCACTTGGCTAGTATATGCTAGGCCATGACTTGGAGTCCTAGCGTCTTTGAAAAAAGGAGATAACTATTGTAAACCTGATCAACCTCATATGCCTATAAAATGAGATGACAGAGTCCAGGGATTTAGTTTAGCCATGTAAGCACTTACCTGGAAAGCACTAGGTTGTGAGTTTGATCCCCAGTACCAAAAATAAATAAATAAATAAGAGATGACAGTGTTGTGTGAGTTTTCAAGCAAATAAAAGTAAAAATGGGACATTAAGGTGGAAAAAATACAGACTCAGTTCAGATAGGCTCTTTGGCATAGAATTAGCCTTGTGTCTTCTAAACTTTATTCATTTATCAAACAATTATTAGGCTCTTACTGTATGCCCTGAGATTAATGAATGCAGTAGTTCAGTGGTGAGTACCATTAGGCAGTTTTGGCAGAAGTGCTGTAATAAAACAAAACGCTGTATGCTGTGCAGGAAGAAGAGAAACCTCTGCTCCCCATATGGAGAGTAGGGGTTAGCAGGACCCAGCCTCCCAGAGAAACAAGATATGGTGAATGAAAATGTTATAAAACAGAAGGACCATATTGGGCAAAAGGAACAAGTATAAAGCCCTAGAGATAGCAAACAAAGGGAAATCTTTTGGTTGGGGAAGAATGGGGTTGCAGAGATGAGAAGTGTGGCAAAAAATGAGGCTACAGGCAAACAGGACTACACCACATAGAGAGCTTTATTTACCTTGTTGACACAGGCTTCATCCTGGCTATAGCAGATCTTGTGGTCTGATTGCATTTGCATTTTCTGAAAGCTCTTTGGCTAATGTATACAGAACCTATAAGAAGTGTTCTAGAAAGAATGGGTTTTTAAAAAAAAATGGGTAGTTTGTAAGCAAATAAAAATCTATATATTGTAGACTGAATTTTTGTTTTGTTTTGTTTTCTTTCAGAGCTGGGGAGATCAGACCCATGGCCTTGCATACCCTAGGCAGGCAGACGCTTTTTCATTGAGCCACATCTCAGACCACTGCTAATTATTTTTTAAAGGTTTTATACTGTATTTATTCAGGGAAATATGTTGAGCAGTGTGCTTTGCCAGGCACTGTGCTAAGAACTTGACTCACATTATCCTCTGTTGTAGTTATTATTTTCACATACTGTTGAACTGGGTCTATAAAATATTATTACTTACCTTTTATTACAGATGAGAAATGTAAGATTTGAATCCAGGTCCATTTGACTCCAGAACTACTCTTTCCCATTTAGGGGAAGAGGGAATATGATCTCTGAGAAGAAATTATCTATGAGGTGCATTTCTTTTTCTTTTTTTTTTTTTTTTGTGCCAGGGATCAAACTCATGACCTTATGTTTGCCAAGCAGGCACTTACGCCACTGAGCTAAATCTCCAGCCCAAGGTGCATTTTTTTGAAGGCAGCATTCAGTCATGTAAGAGGTGACCAACCAGAGGGCATTAGAAAGTCTGAAAGGCATAGTTACATGACTACTTTCAAAAGCTGTTGAATTTTCTTCTTTATTATAATGGAGATAAAACTACGAGTTTACTGTCACTAGGGAGATAATGGCTTAAGATACTGAAGAAGGTATAGTTGTTACCTTGATACCCAAAGTAAAAGGTGTTTTTTATTTTGCTTTGTTTTGTTGGTTTTTGTTGTTGTTCTGTTTTGTTTTGTTTTGTTGTGGTGGGGGTTTTTTTGTTTTTTTGTGTTGTTTTGTTTTTTTGAGACAGGATCTCACTATGCAGTTTAGGCTGGCCTTGAGCTCACTTTGTAGCCCAAGCTGTTTTCAAACTTGCAAGAATCCTCCTGCCTCACAGCCTCTTGAGTGCTGGGATTACAGATGTGTGCCACCATACCCGGTTGTTCCCCCCTGCTTTGTTTTTTGTTTGTTTGTTTTAGATAGCAGTATAAACCTCTAAGTTTTCCACATGATAATAGTATTTTCTGTGGCAGGAAAGTGTACAATACATTTGGATTGTCACTATTTCTGTTCCCCTTAAAGATCTTTAACTCATTCTGCTCTTTGAGACTACTCCCTTTCTCACCCCATACATCCCTACATGTCCTATATTTGCCTTGAATTAGAATATACCAGAAGTGTATACCCTTCCAAGGAAGCTTGATTATAGTAATAATTCATTCATGTAATGTTTACTGTAGTGTTTAAAGTAAATAGCTACCATTCATGTAAATGTTTACTGTAAACAATGTATAAGTGCCATTACTGTAATCTTATTTTTCAAAATAAGTCCATGAGATAACTTATACACATTTTTTGAATGAATATGCAGGCAGAATTTTAACACATCACACACCTAAAGCGAATTGGGATTGGGACTCTGGTCAATCCAAGTCTAGTGGTATTTCTCACATCTCTCTTCCAAAAAATAACACATGTAAGAGTTCAAGTTCAAACATCCTGTGAGTCCAAGTTCAGTTCCCTCACATTGTATGTGGTACCTGTGTCCCTAGAGCTGACATACAAATGCTGCTCTCCCAGAACACTCACATGAAGAATGTCTTATCAGGCCAGATTTGGTGGCATATACCTATAATCCCACCTTCTCAGTAGGAGAGTAACAAGTTCCAAGACAGCCTGGACCCCTTAGACCCTGTCTCAGAATAGAATTTGTAAAGGGCTGGAGATACACCTCAGTGGCAGAACATTTGCCTACCATGTGCAAGACCTTGGTTCTACCCCCAATACCACCACCAAAATAAAAAGCAGGTTAGAGAACATTGATTCGTCAAGTAAATGTAAATAGCAGCCTATACTTGGCCTTGTAATGCATACCTGTAACCCCAGCATTCTGGGATCCCAAGGAAGAATAGGATTGTAAGCTCAAGCCCAGACTGGGCAATTTAGCAAGACAGTCTCAAAATGTAACATAAAACTGGAAATGTAGCTCAGTGCAAAGGCTCTGGGTTTGATCCTCAGTGCTGCAAATAAATAAATAAAATAAAAAATTTAAAAGGTCAGTTCATATTAAGTATTTTAGTGTACTTAAACCTAATCCTGTATTATTTCATGGCCTGAAGGGAAATCTTTTATACGACAATTGATAAAAAAGATTTTTTTTCCTTTAGACCGTGAAAGTGTGCCTGTCCTTTTTCTTTGTTAATTTACTAAAAATTTTCCCAAAAGTTTTTCTGCTTCAATTCCATCTTTGTCTGCTTCTCCCTCTGATATAACTTGGCAGAAGTTATAGGAATAAGAATGCACATTAATGCACACACACAGCACAAATCTTAGTCATTGGTTTCTTTCCATCAAAAAGGAGTGATGTTCTCAGAGTGGAGTGCCTTCACATTTCCTTCCATTATTTGCTTGGGTTTTGTGGTCAGTGATTGATTTTACTGAGTACTAAGGGAAGGAACTGCCAGCAACTTCTGTAGCCTGGTGGTGGTGGTGGTGGTGAATTTTTTGAATAGGTAATACATAGACACAGAGCAAAATTTTAAAAAATGAAGTCTTCTACCCTTCTAAACTTTGTTCCCCAGCCACTCAGTTTCCTTCCACAGAGGCAGTCAGTGTTACTACTTTCTCATGTAGCCTTCCATGTAGCCTGGAGTGTTTTAGGACATAACTTTTAAAATATATTAAAGGGAAACATGAACAGATATTAGAATCCATTTGTAGTGTTAGTAATCATTTCTAGCATTTAGCTATTGTAAAAAAATCTTATAAGACTATTAAAAGGGGACAGTGAGAGGGGAGGACTAGGATGGAAGCCACACCCCTACACCCCACTCTACACCCTGTGAGCCAGCTAGCATGTGGGCTGGGAGCGAAAGAACACCACCACCCCAATCAAGCAACTGGCTGACTTGGAGGAACACAGACTGAGATGATAGCAAGTGAAGTAAAAAAGACAACCTAAAGCTCATATCATTTGATTAACTTTGCAGGCGTAAAGCTGATAGTCCAAGCAACTATTTAGGTATAACAATATGCAATATATAGTAACTGTGGTAGATTCTCTACTATCTTGTTTTTGAAATCCGGTATCAGGTTGTTACTGTTTTGTTTCATTTTATTGTTCTGTTTTATTCCCTTTAAAATAAAAGGGGGACAGAACTTTGGAAGATATACTTCCATGTGGCTAAGTATGTTATACTAATAAGACCATACTTCTGTACTCTGTACCTCTTTACCCAACAGGGACAACTAAATTCAAAATATTAGCTACAAGAATGAGAAATAAAATGCAGAAATGTCCTTTTATTCCCAAACTATAATGCATCTTTATCTAAAATATTGGTTGCCTTCTTTGTTTTGTTTTTTGGTACCGGGGATTGAACTCGCGACCACGTGTTTGCAAGGCAGGCACTTATGCTGCTGAGCTAAATCCCTTGCCCTTGGTTTCCTTCTTAAACTGTTCAAGGGAAATAGTAATATGAGATATGTTCTAAGAAAAGGCATCTGAAATAGATGAAAAGAATGTGGGTGCTAAGGGCAGAGTATATGATGAGTGTATTGGTGAGGTGGTCATACATTTACTGGGACAGGTAGCCTATAAGGTGATCCCAATTGCTCCACTTTCTGGTATTCACACTCCTTTTTGAGAAAAGGTCTCACTATGTAGTTTGGACTGACCTTGAATTCACTCTGTAGCCAAGGCTGGTCTTGAACTGGCTGTGATCCCCAACTTCAGCCTGCTGAGTGCTGGGATTACAGGCATGTACCACCACGCACTCCCTTCCGGTAGTTTTCACGCTCTTATGTAACCCCCTCTCCTTAAGTGTGTGTGCAACCTATGGCCAGTGTCAAAGATGCTGAAAATTATACAGAATTCTGTTTTAATAGTAGACTTGTTCTAGACACTTCTCCCTGTGCCACATTTTGAAGAAGTAAGCCGCAACAGTCAGCAAGAAGCTGGGCCTTAGTCATTCTGCTGACAGTTTGATAAGCTTGGAAGCAAATTGTTCCCCATTTGAGTCTTGTTCCTCATTTGCGTCTTCAGATGAGATATATATAGTTCTATATATCATATATATATATATATATATATATATATATATATATATATATATATTTGACATTTCCATGCATCCTTGTGAAACCATGACCAAAGACCCAGCTCACCATGCTCAAACTTTTGAATCCCAGAAACTATGAAATGATAAAAGTTTGTGGTAATCTGTTACACAATAATAGAAAACTAATACATTATTTAACCTTTTGATATTTTTTAGATCAACAATATCAACGTTTTTTTTAACAATTAGGGACAACCCACTCGAAATCCCTTCTGTGTCTCTCTCCGACAAGGTTTCTTTCTCTCAGGGCTGATCTTGAAAAAGATAGCCATCGTCTTGCCAGACAGAGAAGACTACCATTCTCCTATAAGGAGTTTGAGCTCTTTTTTAGCCCAGAAAATTGAGGTGAATCTTGGGGATTAACATCTCAACTCATCCATTCATTCCAAGTATAAGCGTTCCTATCAGGACCTGAATTCCCCCTACCTCCTTTTTTTGTTAGTACTAGAGATTCAACCGAGGGCCTTTGTATTGAGCTATATCCCAGCCTTTTTTAATTGTTTATTTTGAGACAATGTCTCAGTTGCATGGGCTGGGTTCAAATATGCAGTCCTCCTGCCTCAGCTTCCCAAAGTGCTGAGATTACATATTGGGTACGGGACCAGTGTAATCAGTGGAGCTAGAGCCCAGATTTTATCATAGACTTACTGAGGCTTTCATTCAAATAAACTTTGTAGCTCTGGTAGTCTTCAGGTTAAATCTTCAGCCTGAGTTGTAACAGTCTTCCCTGTAACTTCAGGATATAGATTCTCTTTAAACACTGACCTGAAAGTCTCCAGACTTAGAAAAATGCTGGATTTCGGAGTTAGCCAAGCCAAATCCACAGCTTTAGTCAAACTGTTAACCAAAAACTATCCAAAATTAGGACTTTTAGTCACTAATGTTCGTGTTCCATTCAGGTGCCACTACTGCTGAGTTAATCTTTCATTTTCCATTTATATCTGAGGTTAATCTGCTTTCAGTGAAAATCCCTTCTATTATGCTGCTGCATGCAGGGGTTATTACAAAGAGGGGGAGAGATTTATTGCCATTACCACAGAGGAATCCTGTTTTGGGTTTTGTTGTTGTTGTTGTTTTTGGTACCGGGAACTGGACTTATGACCTCACACTTGCCAGGCAAGTGTATTGTGCTGCTGAGCTATATTCCCAGGGCCAGAAACCCTATTTTCTAGAGTCATTTCTGTTATTAGCCATTATGACCTGAATTTCTTCTTTCACTCGCTACAATCTCTGCTGCCAGCCAACCCAAAATGAGTTTCATGCAGGTCATTTGTTTGCTAAGTGCTCCTGGGCACAAGAGAAGTGAGGCTGGGAAGCCAGGAGAGCAGTGGGAGAGGGGTCTTCAGAGCTCTCAGAAGTCACAGTGTCCATAGTTTGAACTGGCAGTTTAAAATACTGAGACACAGGTTGGCTTGTCTTCTGTCCTGTTTGTCTCTCGTTTTCTGTCTTGGATCTTTAATTCATGGTTGCTTGTTTAAAATAGATAAATAGAGATGATGAGATGATAGTGGTATTTTAGAAAACTTCAACATTGAACAGTTTCAGTGTGGATTGAAAAACTGGAGGGAGAGGAGACTTCAGGAGTTGATGCGTGAGGTGCTGAAGATTTAAACAAAGATAGTATTAGAGGGAATGGAAAATATAGAGGCTAATGAAAGAGTTGTGACAGATATGTCAGTGGAACATATTGATTTAATATCAAGGTCAAAGGGCAGGTAGGCACAGTAGAAATTCACAATGTCTGGTCCAGAGAAAGGACAGTGTGTAGACAAATGGCCGCAATAGTCACCACAGTCTCCACAGTGCTTGTGGGTATTTCAGCTTCATATGAGCAACTAAGATTTATAAGGGTGTGCTGGCAAAAGAGAGTCAGGAATTAGTAAAATAACTGCCCCCATTCAAAACCCATTCTTACGGCTGCTTCCTTTCATCCTCGCTTCCTTCTTGTTTCACAATTCCCTTCTTCAGGATTCAGTCAGTAATCAGCTTAATAAAGAAGGGAAGCAACTTTTCTGCAAGCCTGTTTGTACTTCAAATTTTATTTCTGATTTCAGTGCCACCTACTGTAACCCTCTACTTTAACCCTAGTATGCAACTCAGTCTGATGGCCACAAGACATTGAAATATTTCCCACTGGTATTGGCTAAAGAAGTTAAGAGGGGATACCAGGAATAATGGATGGACAAGCATGAGTGAGGAATCAAGATAGATCCTGACTGTTCAGAGAGCTGTCAGCACTGAGCCTAACATTAGTTATCACTGGAGTCTGGAGAAAAACAAAACAAAAATTGATGATAAAAACAAAGTGATCTTGTTAGCATGCAGCAGCTGTAGCAGCAGTCATTTGTGTTCCTGAATTTCAAATTAGTTTTACTTCTTTAAGCCTTGATCATTTATTCATATTGATTCTATAGCTCAGATTTTTGAAAAGAAATTTTTACCCACATTAAGTAGTGGGAAGAAAATATTCTGATGAAAGAGAATAGAAGAGCATACATGTAGGAGGCAAATCCGTAAAGTGTGGTTATCACACAAAAGAATTTTAAGAAATTGACTTCATGCTGTCCGCCAACCTTACAATCGCATGGTTGAAAACTGCTATTTAAGCAGAATGCACTGATGCTTTTATCTATTAAATGCTGTGTCCATAGGTTGAATTTTTCTGTTACAAGAAAATTGATGGTAATAGCTTTTGAGTTCATTCAGAAAGTAACATGGTTTATTTATCGACCATTACTGTGTAACAAACACCCTGAGGACTCAGTGGCACTTAAGTGTTTATTTTCTGCAAGTTTCCAGGTCAGCTAGTGCAGCTCTGCTTTCATTGGCAGGAGCCGGGGCTGCTCCAGTAGATACTGTTGGTCAGCAACAGTGGCTTGTTCCCAGTGCTGCTCATACTCTTGGGACCAGCAAGCTACCATAGTGCTGTTCGCATGGCAGAGCCAAGAAGCCAAGCCCAGCTGCTGACGGAGGAAAGGTCACAGGGTAGAGCATTCCTGTACAGAGTGTGTCCTTAGTAAGATAAGTACACAAGTGGAGACTATAAAGAAACATTTCCAGTAATTTGATGTTGCTACAATATTCAAGGGGCATTTTTGATGAATTTTATTAAAAGTATTGCCCATAACAGATTAGAAATTTATAAAAAACAACCTAGTCTTTGACCCAAGATAATTTGAGAATTACTAAGATAGAATGTATGGCATCCTGCTCACTAGAAAAGAATTTGTACGTGCGTGTATACAGGCCTTCTCATCTATGCAGTGATCTGAAAGAATTTGTATCACTGCATTGCCAAGAATCTGGCCATCTTTGGGTGTGCTAATAATTTTGGTCCAGAATGTTCCAGTAAAGTGACACTATGTGACATCTTTGGCATCCTACTTGTTTGCCTTCTGCCAGCCTCCTTTCTGCTCTGTTATATGTATGTTTTCCCCATAATGTTAACCTTGACAAAAGACATTATTACTAGTTAGTATGAAAATACTGGCAATATAACTTTTAAAAATATATCTTTAAACATTCCAGGGTTTGTTTGGGTTTTGGGGCCTACTTAATATCACCATGTTTGGTATGTTTCTAAGATGCTTTCATTTTCAGGAGAGAAGTGGTTCTAAATTGATCAATTCTAATGAAATTGATCAATATAAGGTCAAACATTACAGGCATAAAATGGGGGAGAGAGATTTTTTTCAGGAGGGAAAGGAAAAGATGTTTGTGTATACCTTTTCGTCCTAGCTCTTTGACCTTGGGCAAGTTATTTGAGCTTTGTCATTTCTTATCTATAAAATGAAAATATAGTATCTTCCTTGAGAAGTGCTAAAATTAAATATTCTCAGCACATAACACAGTTGGTGCATATATATATATATGTTTATATATATATATATGTTTTCAAAAATGTTGACCAATATTGGGGAGAGTAATTTTTGTGTTTGCTTGTTTGTTTATTGAGACAGGCTCTCACTATGTAGTTCAAGTTGGCCTTGAACTCACTGTATAGCCTTGGCTGGACTTGAACTTATGACAATCCTCCTGTCCCAACCTCCTGAGTGCTGGGCTTATACGCATTCACCACCAAGCCCAGCCACTATTTTTTTTTTTATTAGCTGTCCATTAGATTTCAGTCACTGTAGGTTGAAATAAGGTCAGGCTGTACTCCTGAGGAACTCTTAGTCTGGTGGAGGAGTTAGGTGAATACATAAGAAAGATAAAGTATTACGACGGTTTAGTGCTATTTTAGATAGAAACATAGGGCATCAGAAAAAAATTTTAGGTAGGCCCTGACCTTACCTAACACCTGACAGTGATCTGGGGAGTAGTAGGTTCAAGATAGCTTCTTAAAACAGGTTTTGTCTAAGTTAAATCTGGAAGCCTTGAAGAGGAGAGTTAGGAGCATACCAGAAAAATGGAGCAACATATAGAAAGGCCTTAGAGTTTGGTAAAGTTCTAGGAAATTGTAAGTGATGTGCTATCATTTGAATCACATGACAGCCCTACAGAGAGATAACCCTAGAAATCTGTTTCAGAGTTAAGTGATTTGCCCAAGGTGATTTTGCTACTAAGGAACAGAGGTGGTTTTTAAAGTCTAGTTTGTCTGATTTCAAAATTCACCTTTTCCTACTGTGCTCTACTTCTTTGTAACTTCAGAAGCATAAACATACAATCATGTTATCTGTAAATCTCTATAGTTCTCTGTTGATATGCTGGGTTGGTAGGGCTCTGATATATCCTTTCCTCTAATTTTCCCTTCTTCATTCTGGAATACACCTATAAGCTTGCCGTTCCCATCAGATTGACTCACTCCCCTGCCTTCTGCTCCAGTGATTACTTTAAGTAACATCCACTGTCTGCTGAATGAGGTCTGTCCTGGCTTGATGTTCAAGGCTCACCGTAAATCAGGAAGACTGTTTAGAACTTCCCTTACATCTCACTTCTCATCCACACATATTCATGCCTTCAGGTATCATTTACATGTTTGTCTCACTGTGGTGGTCACACTGTGTCTTAGAAGGATGTTATTTTAATGTTTTGATTTTTTAAATGACTCATATTCTGTTACCATTTTTCTAAAAGCGATATTCCCTTTGTGATAAAAGCGACTTGGTATCTTCTGACCTCATTAGTTCCTATCTAGTGAAAACATTGTTTGTACTTTGTCCCTTATGTGATGAGCCAACCTCTGCTCCTACTTTTCTGGAGAGATCTTTTTTTGATAAAGGAGAAAAATTCTAATTGTTATGAATTCCTTATTATTGAGCCACTTGTTTCCCACGACCTGCCCTTGGAAGATCAGAAGTCAGTTATTTCTCCTCTCCCTCATGAAGGCCCATCAGACATTTAAAGATAGTTCTTAATGTCTCTCCTGAGGTTTCTCTTACATAAGCTACAGAATCTCATTTGTTCAGAGCTTTTCTGCTATGCAGGTCTCAAGCTCACTGCTGTTTTCTTAACATCCTCTAAAAACCCTGTGATTTAAACTGCCCATGTGAAACACAGGACATAGAAAAATATGGAGGAGAGTAGTCTCTGATGAGGACTTGATATTTAAACCTTAAAGGCCTGAGATTGCTTCAGCTTTATAGCAGCCATATCACATTTTGCATTCCAGCAATTAAAATTCCCAGATACTATTTTATGTACGTGGTAATTACACTAACTCACATACAGTCTACTCTGCGATTGATTTTCTTCATAAGTGTGGCACTTCCTAGTATTTCTAGTTGTATTTCAACTTGACTTTGACCAATCTTTTTGGCCAATTATTGCTGTGCTATGCAGTATGTTTAGGTTATCTTAAGATTTTAAAGCTTTCTTTCCAAATTTTGGTGGGGCCTTCTGCATGCTAGCCAAGTGATCTACCGCCAACCTACATCCCTACCCATTTATTTGATTCTGAGACTAGGTCTCTCTGAGTTGACCAGGTTGGCCTCAGACAATGTTCCTGATGCTGCCTCAAGTAACTGGGATTACAGATGTGTGCCACCATGCCCAGCTTACTTTCCATATCTTTATCCAACTTCTTGATAAACATGGCAAGGACAAAGACCACCCCTCATTGTACCCGCCATTGATGCTGCCTACAAGTGGTTCTTTTCACAGCTGTCCTGTTGCCTTCCTCACATCTATAAGGTTCTATTTGTTTATCCTGTGCATTTTTATTTAGCACCTACTATGTTCAAGAAAGTGCTAAGTATACACTAAAGACAGCAGCTTCTGTCTAATGATGCTAACAAATTAGCAACATCATGAGATAGATGGTTAAATGTTTAATGGATATCATGTTACATAATTACTTATTTCTCTTTGTTGGGTACCATATTAGAAAAAGGAAAAGAAGCATTACTTTTTGTCAAAACTATATCAGCTACTAATGACCTTGTACCCCTGAAACGGGATTCACTCACTTCTCTTTCTATGTTCAAGAATTTCTCTCTCAAGTAACTTTAAGCTTTATCAGCTACTAATGACCTTGTACCCCTGAAACGGGATTCACTCACTTCTCTTTCTATGTTCAAGAATTTCTCTCTCAAGTAACTTTAAGCTTTGTAAGTCTCTGGAGTTCACTGATGCCCTTTCTTTTGGATATATCTTTTTTTTTCCTTTTTTTTTTTTTTTTTTTATAATCTCAGATCAAACTCAGGACCTCATACTTGCCAGGCAGGCACTGTGACACTGAGCTATTTCCCCAGCCCTTGACTATATCTTTTACAGCCAAATTTATTGGAGAGTAACCTGTATAGCCATGTTTTTATTGTTGAAAGCAATAATGTTTAAATGTTTCTTCTTTTTGTTTACATGTGATCAGAATTGGAGTTGATCGGTTTATTTTGTTTCTTGAGACAGGTCTCTCTATGTGGTTCAGGTTGGCCTTGAACTCACTGTGTAGCCCAGGCTAGCCTTGAACTTGAGCAGTCTTCCCATCTCAGGCTCCCAAGTGCTGGGATGGTTTTTATATAATAGTAAAAACTTCTGTCCAACTTTAACCATTTTCCATCTACTATCTTTCTTACTCAGATTTTATATCTTTATTTTTTTTTTTAATGATCTCACTTAAGGAGAATAGCTGACCATCCTCAGATTTTCTTTTCTTATTCTTGTAACACTTAAAATACCATATGACTTTCTCTGAGATCTTGGTCTTTTTCACTTAAATCACTTGTTTCTTCTTAGTTTTGCTAGAATGAAGCCCAAATGGGCATAAAGTTTTGATATTTTGTGTGTTTTCTGAGGAATTAAGTTATTAACAGCGTAAGATTTAAAGTTTTTATTAGGATAATACAAAAAACAGGTATCTCCATGGTTGGCAACCCACCTATCTTCTCAGGTGTAGGCGTTGCGTCAGCCGCATGTCTTCCATTTTCTTCCTCTGGTCAGGTTCCACCACTTCACTTCACTTCACTTCACTTCACTTCACTACTCTTCTTTCCCTTCTGGACTAGTGCTTTACACTGTCTTATTCGTATTACTGGATTTGCACATAGATGTTTATTCTCTTGAACAACTGGGAAGATTCTCCACATTTTCCCACATATCCACCTCTTTACAGCTGCAGATTTCCCATAGATGTCATAATCCATTACTATCCCATTCCACCAGTCTTGGTGATTTCTGTGAGATTTTGTTTTATCTCCTTGGATTCTTGGTACTATTGCCAGCTTTAAGTATAGTGCCTAGCACACTAACGTTCAATAACTAATATTTATGATTAATCTCAGAAGTCTTTGCCTTCTCTTTTAGGCTGTGAGGATATCATTGCAGAGAGCATCTCATTAGATACCTTAATTGCCATCCTCAAGTGGAGTTCTCATCCATATGGCTCTAAGTGGGTGCACCGGCAAGCTTTGCATTTCCTCTGTGAGGAATTGTCCCAGGTCATGACTTCGGATGTTTTTTATGAACTCAGCAAAGATCATCTGCTTACTGCTATCCAGTCTGACTACCTACAGGTAATCATTTATACACCTCTCAAAATCATTATCATTCATATGTGCACCAAGAATTCATCTGTACTCTATTATTCTTCTATGGGGAGGTGGGGCAGGTTGTGATCAGACCACTCAGGAATGCCCTTTACATATTTGCACAGGAGAAGTTTTCTATACCACAGGCCCTTTGTGCCACCTATCCAGTTATATCAAAAGAACTTGAGGTGGTAGGTGAGGTCAGAAGTACATCTCTGTAATGATTTTTTGTCATTAATGACAAAAAATAATGATTTTTTGTCTTCTGTTAATGTGGATTCACTGTAACAGATTGTTTAGGTAGAGTATCAGGTAAGTGGCCCCTTGGTTCATGAATGCTTTTGTTTACAATTTGGTTCACAAACAGAAGTGTTTGGCAAAATTTTATTTTTGTTTGCAAACTTTGCATCGGGTGACAAACATGACCATTTTCACCCACAAACATAAATGTGGCCATCTTTTCCAAAATCACAAAACAGATTAAGTTTATGAACCAAGGTACCACTGTACTTAAATTGTAGATAGTAGCTTAAGCAATGCTAAGTAAGGAATAATATTTAATTTCTGCTTAACTCATTGTAAAAACTCGGTATATATGTTCTGCCAAAGTATAGTAGTGTTTCCAGCTACTTATTTTTAACTATAAGTGACTTTTAATACACTATGTCCTTAATGTCAATCTAACTTTGTAATTTATTAATAGATTCTAATAACAAAAAGTACTTTCAGGTAAAGTATTTTCAAGCCTGATTTTTTTAGGCTGTGTAAATTTTATGCTAAAAATGGTACAATGCTTTTAATGCTATAAAACCATAAACTCAATTTAGCAGCACATACACTGAAATTGGAACAGTACAAGGATGACACACAAATTTGTGAAGTATTCTGTATTTTTTCTTTGCCATTTCATGTCCTCTTTTTTGTATTAGAAAAATTACAAAATACTATCATCTCAATCAGAAAATGCAGTAAAGAATTAAATAATCTACTCTGTATCTATTCTTTTCTTTTGATATTACTTTGATTGCAGTTGATTACTGTCATGCTTGGGCTTGATTTATGGAGGATCTTTGCTCAATAACCTTGTCTCACTGTTAAGATCAATTGTTGTCCACTTATGGGAATTAGAATGTGTTCATTCTCTCAGATTTTTGTTTTTAGGAGCTTTTCATTTCTTCTTAGAAAATAAAAAACTTGGGAAGCAACCTAGATTTGCTCTAAGATTTTAAATAAAGCACAGAGAAATGAGAGATACATTACCATGGCATAGATTGTCCTTCAGGTGTCCCTCATCAACCATAGAATACCTATGGAGGTTATAATCTCTTTTGTCACAAGTTGACAAGATATTTCTCCTATCCCTGCAGGAGGTAGTAGATTCTGTATCATTGCACTTTTACTTCCATGAATGTATTTATTTCCAAGTTGTATTTTGGCAACTGTATAGAGACCATATAGTGAGATAAGATAAATTTAAAATAGGAAGAAAATAGAGAAAAGGTCAGGGGGGTAGAAATAAGAATAATAACTTTGGTTGGACCCACAAATAAGGTTGTTGGATAAAATACATGTAATGAATTTTTGAATATTTGTTGTTGATGGACCATAAATTTAACTCTGAAATTTCAAACAGCCAATGGAAAGAGAGAAACACAGTAAGTTGTACTTCCTGTTTTATATTATGATTTAGGGAAAGTCATTAGTGAAATTAACAGTTTATCTAATTTCTCTAAATATAAACCATTTTTTATTATAGGCAAGTGAACAAGATATCCTTAAATATCTAATTAAATGGGGAGAGCATCAGTTGATGAAAAGAATAGCAGACAGAGGTAAGTTTAGAAGATTAGCTTATGCTAATCAGCTTGCATAAGTTTTTGATTTTTTTTTTATATTTCCAAAAGCTTACTGAAATACATACTATGCATCATTCTTGAAAATAGACACTTGTCTAGTGAAAATAGTTTTTTGACATTAATAGAATAGTCAAAGGGTATAGTTTGGTAACATAAACATCAGAAAATTTTACTTTGCAATTTTAATAGATTACTTTTTATGTTTCTGTGTGTTTAATGTTGCAATTAATGGGCATATTTGAAAATTTTCCTATAATGAGTTAAATATTACAAATGTGTATTGTTGTCTGGGGTTTAGCTTAGCAGTGTAAGCGGCCGCCCTGGTAAGTGCAAGGTCATGAGTTTGATCCCAGGTACAAAAAAAAAAAAACACAAATGTGTATTGTTGATGAAAACATTCTGGAATTAGTGTTGATGGTTGCACAATAATGTGAATGCACTTAAAGCCACTGAATTGCATATTAAAATGATGACTTTCATGTTATGTGAATTTTGCCTCAATTAGAAAAGTATGAAGGGTTGGGGCTATAGCTTGAATAGAATGTGTACTTAGCATGTACAAGGTCCTAGGTTCAATCTTTAGGACCAAAAAAAGAGAGAGGAATATAAAAAAGTGTTTATTTGTTGCTTATTTTTAAATGTACTAGAAGGTAAAAGAGTTGGTGCATTTATACAGTTCTTCTGTCACATTTTTAAATACATAAGTTTTTGTGCTAAATTTCCTTCAAGCCTTTATTTAAAAGTGGCCAGGTGTAGTTGTGGAAGCCTGTAATCCCAGCACTTTGGAGTCTGAAGCAAGAAGATCACCACAGGTTTGAGGCCAGCCTGAAATACATAATGAGACCCTATCAGAAAAGGAAAAAAAAAAAAGAAACAAACAAACAAGTATCTCTTTTTAGTATACTGCTGCCCAAGTAGTCAGGAACAGAAGTGGTACTGTTTTATTTTCTCCTAATTTATTTTTCTGTGGTCTAGAAAAGCCTTTAGCAATTCTCAGATGAGAATTTTTTTTAAAAATATAAAAACCAAGCCAGGCATAGGGGTTCACACCTATAGGTCCCAGCTCTTAGAGCTGAGAAAGGGGGATTACCAGTTGAGGCCAGCCTGGGCAGTGCAGCAAGTTCAAAACCAGCCTGGACTGTAGTGAGCACTGTCTCAAAGACCCACAAAAAAAGTGTGTGTGAATCTGTAGTAAAGTCAGAAAGATTTATAAATGTCAATTTATTTATAGTTCTCATTTGTATATTCCATATTTGTGAATTTATCTACTTGGTAAAATTTATTTGTAACCTCAAAAATCTATATTCATAGCACTTTCAAGGTCATTCATAGACATACATAGAGCAGCAAAAAAGCATGAGTCCCTCAAATGAGCACATTCCCAGCATAAGTTCAATGGGGAATAGCGTTTTGATTTCTTGTTTCAAATTTGCTGTAAACAAGGGTCCTTCTCTCAGTCTAGTTAGTGCTGGTTTTCACATTTTTGTGTTCGTATTAATGATCTCAGTATTTAAAACAGCCCCTAAATGTGATGTTGAAGTGTTATGTAATGTTCATAAGTACAGAGTGGTATGAGTTGCCTCATGAAGAAAATACTTGCATAAGATAAGCCTTTTTTAGGCATGAGTTATATATAATGTTGTTGGACATGAGTTCAATGTTAGTGAATCAACAGTGTATATTAAATAACTTGTTTTTAAATGGAGACACACACATGGAACTAAGGTATCTCTTGATTAGTTGATAAAAATGTTGTACCCATAGACTCACAGGAACCTAACCTTATGTTTTCCCCCCTAGAGCAGCAGTTCATAATTCACTTAGTCACTGTTCATGTCAATTTTATAGAACATACTTACTGGAAATCACAAGGATTGGTTGTAGATAACTGTATAGTCCTTGTAAGTTATAGATTTGTTCATTGATATAAAGTTGGCAATGATGAAGGGTTGTATTTATTTTGGGTAGGCACTGAGTGTACTTAAAAGATAAATTTCCCTTAAGAGCATAGTTTTCAGCCTGGATTAGAATGAAAGATTTCTCTGCAGGAGTAAAAGGAAGGTAAGCAAATAGGCCCCCTTTGTTTCAGTCACTTTCATTTATATAAAGAGTTCACCCTGACCTATTAGATGTTGGAGGTTTCATGTAAGATTTCATCTGAAAACAAGACACTACTAAAGAAAAAAAAATTTTTCAGAAGTAATATCTACCTTATGTTAGTACAAAGCCAAATCATAGCAAAGCAAGAGAGAAAAATTGTTTCCACACACAATTTTATTTTGAATGGCTCCAGAAAAAAAGCTTAGCACCTCTAAAATGGTCTGTGTGCATATGTAAATAATAATTTAAGGAAAGCATCAGTTTTCTTATAGAATACTGTGTTTGTAAAAATCCAGCATTTATATTTTTGTATAAAAATCTTATTCACTATTAATTTTTAAGAAAAAAAACCCTTAAATTTAAAACATGATTAAAAATATCTAAAATTATGTAATTTTACTCTCCCCTCAATACCATAAATATATGTATTTCAGATCTTCCCCTCTTATTAATACCCAGTAAAGAAGATCTTTATTCTCAACTCTGGACAGTGGACATACAATATAGTACGTCAAAAATGAAAAGGTCCACTTACATGTGGTAACATTCCTGTACTATGGAAACTTAGGAAACATAATAAAAAATTTAAAATTATTTAAAATGTATATTAGGTTTTGTTCCTTTGGATACTAAGCCATTAAAATGTTAAATTACAGCCGGGCATGGTGGCTCATGCCTGTAATCCCAGCACCCAGGAGGCTGAGGCAGGAGGATTGTTGCAAGTTCAAGACCGGCCTGGGCTACAAAGAGAGCTCAAGGCCAGCCCAAACTGCATAGAGAGACCCTGTCTCAAAAAGACAAAAAAAATGGGGCTGGGGATTTAGCTCAGTGGCATAAGCGCCTGCCTTGCAAGCGCACAGTCGTGAGTTCGATCCCTGATACCAAAAAAAAAAACAGTTAAATTGCTATTAAACACGGACAGCATAGCAAACGTATTGATAACCTGCAGTGATGTCCTGTGCTGCCCCTGCTATGCTAAAAACTGGTCACAAAAGTGAGGAAATTTAAGAAAAGGCCCTTGATTAAACTGGGTTTTGTTGGATTGTCATCTTTCTTCCTTCAAGTTACTTATACAGAAGGATTTTGTTCTTCAGTATTGTGTAGTTATCATGCTGTGGACCTCACACGTCTTCTTGATTCTTCTTATATAAACTTCTTAAGACTGAAAAACAATTGCTTCATAGCCCCTTTAAAAAGCAGAGGTACATGGTACATAGAGTGGTGCTGAGAATGTATGTACTACAGAAAAAAGACTGTCAGAAAATTTTGAGTTAGATAGAGACTTTTTATTTTCCATCTCACAGAACCAAACTTACTGAGTGGAACAGCACACAGTGTGAATAAAAGAGGAGTTAAACGACGAGACCTGGACGTCGAGGAGCTTAGAGAGATCCTTTCTCCTCTCTTACCTTTTGTGCGAATTGAACACATCTTACCTATAAACAGTGAAGTCTTAAGTGATGCAGTAAGTTCCTTTTTTCCTTTCATGAAAAGAAAAGCACCAGGCTTGTTTTAATCACTATAAATAATTCCTACTAATAATAAAGTATCGTGAAAGCTATAAAGTACATGAAGACAAAAACAAATGTCTGTTATACACAATGGTGTGTCCCCAGTGTCTGTCACATAGTACAGATAAATGCTGGGTGAATGAGAGTTATGAGGGGAAATAGGTCTTACTTTGTAACAGTGTATTTTCTGGGTGATTTAATTCCTTCATCAGTATAAATCAAGTAGATCTTTGTTTCAAAAGGAAAAGGTAGAAAATGTCTTCAGAGACTTTAAGAGCAGAAAAAATTATGCTCACCTATTTCAAAGAAAGAGACATTATGGTAGCTACTGTTAATATCCAGTTGTCTTGTTGTAAAGTGCTGTGTTGCTTACATTGTTCTGTTCTGATCTGCTTTGTTCTGTCCTCTGTTGTTTTATTCTCTTTAAAATAAAATTTTAAAAAACAAAGAGCAAAAAAAAATTAGGAAAATGGAGCAATCATGTTACTTTCATAATTTTTAAGTAAATTTTTTCAAACTAATACTAATAGGATTGGTTGTATTAATGAATAGAAAAAATGAATTCTTAACAAATTTGTGTCTAAATTTAATGTAATGCTTATAAACAACTTTTTCTTTAAGTTTTTTATTTATGTAATTATACAAATTTAGGAGTTACAATGTGATGTTTTAGTACATGTATACATTGTATAATAATCAAATTAGCATATCCATCACCTTAAACATTTTTCACTTCTTTGTGGTGAGAACATTCAAAGTCTTTTCCAGTTACTTTGAAGTATACAGCCCAGGTGTGATGGTGAGCTCCTGAAATCTCAACACTCAGAAGGCTGGGGCAGGAGGATTGCCCAAATTTCAAGGCCAGCCCATACTACATAGCAAGACCCTGTCTCAAAATCAAACAAACAAAAAATATATATGTAACGTTATTGTTAACTGTGGTCACCCTACTTGCAAAACAACACTAGAACTTCTTCCTTCTAACATTGAACCCATTGACTGGCCTCTCTATCTTCCTCAGCCCTCCCATGCCTCTGATAACTATTGGATAAAGAAGCAGGATTACCTAAACCATGGAGAAAGGTCATTAGAGGTGAAGTAATCTATAGTCTGCACAGATATATCAAACTGCATGAACTCTTCCTGAGATACATGTTCAGAAAACAGCTCCCTTATTTAATATTAATATTTAAAGGTAGAGTTTTTGAGCTTCCTGACATCAAAAGCTCACCCATGGAACATTTGATCAACCCTAAATGAGAAGACTCAGTTATTTTAACAAAAACAGCCTTTGAATTCTGAAAAGTAACCTAAGCCACAGTGATTATCATAAGCTGTACTTAAGCAGTGTGATCTCCAGCCAAAGCTAATTGAAAACTAATTCTCAGCTACATGATTTTATCTTTTCAAAAAGCCCAACTCCTTCACTTTACTCATCATTTCTATATTGTATTTTTAGTGTCAATCTTTATGCCTTAATCTTTATTATTTACCTTCTACTAACTTGGGGTTGAGTTTGTTTTTGTTTCTAGTTTCTTGAGTTACAGGGTTAGATGGAGGTTATTCTTCTACAGTTCTTCAAAAATTATATAATATAGGACAACTCTTCTAGAGGTAAATCTTGAAATAGTAATGTCTAACTTACAATGGTAGCGTAACAGACAAGACAAAATAGCCCAGAAAAAAGTCCTAAGTAAAACAACTATTTATGAAATTTGATTATAACAAGTATTCAGTTTTGTAATCATTTGCCAGATAAAGCAAGAAATAAAGTAGTGAGGTTTTTTTTGCTTATTTGTTTGTTTAGTTTTTTTTTTTACCTTTCCAGCAGTTAATCTTTGAAATTCTGTCACTGTCCCATAGGAAAAGTACAGTGGTCTACTATTAGCATTATTGATTGCAGCAGTCCAAATGAATAACAGTTAAAAATGTTATCAAAAGCCATCAAACTGTTCTTATACTTTGATCTGGTAACTTAACCTTTGACTCGGTAACTTTGCCTTTGATGTTTCTTTTGAGAAATACTGGTAGGAGGAATTGTGTGCATGTATGTGTGCATGCTTGTATACATATATATATATAAAGATGTTTAGTGTCATTTACCTATTTGGCAATAGTGTAAATTTCTAATAACAGGAGAAATAAGAACATAGTATGACTACTCAACAAGACAATTTGTTGTCCTGAGAGGACTAATATTACCATGGGAAATGCTAATGATGAAATATAGCTTTTAAAAAGGAGGTTTCAAAATACCTATTTTTATGTACCAATAATCAATTATGTAAAAATTAACTTGGAACAGACTAGAAGGAAACATCAACATAATCTCAGTTGCTGTAAGTATACTGAGGATTTTTTCTTTTTTCTCTATTTTAAGTACTATAAAATGCTATATTTTATTAATTAAAAAGTTTTAACTAGTGCATCAATTAGGTGCTATCATGTTTAATAAGAGTACTGTTAGGGAAACTCAGTTATAGTTTTGTTTAAAACCTGGAATTCAAACCAAATTGAATCCTATATTTAGTTTAAAAAAATATTGTAGAACTTTGGCTAGAAAACATAAATCTCTGCTTTAATTTCATGCCCAAGAATGAATCCCCAATAAAGATTGGCTAATAATGGTTGTTAACCTTCATGCTCTCTTATTAGTTGCTAAGCACCCAGCCAGGTGCTTTTATCTGCATTGCCTTTATTTGGTTTTTGGTTTTTGATTGTTATTTTATAATATGAGGACAGAACCCTGGGCCTCACATGGCTAGACAAATGCTCTACCACCAAACTACACCCCCAGTCCCTGTCCTTTATTTAATCCTTACCGCCACCTTTGGAGCCAAAGCATTTAAGTTGTAAACTTCTAGCATCAATTAAGGAATAGCAAGGCCACAGCATACAGTTAGTTGTATAGTGCCCCACTTTCAGGGCCATACAGGAGCCCATGAGGTATGACCACATACAACAAGATATCCCTGGCCACATGGCTGTTAAATAGGGCTTCCAATGTGGTTGTACTGTCAGTAGAGGCCAAATCAATATTCTCATTTTGTCTTGGTAGGACGTGGGAGCAGGGATAAGCGGGAGGGTGGGGGGTTAATATGTCTCTTCTTTTTAAAAACTGTCCTAGAGAAAAATGGGAAATTGTGGTATCTTCTTATGACTGAATCCTTTCAAAATTTTTAAGCATTTGAGGTATTTCTAACTTTTATGTACCTAAATTTTCATTTAAATGATATACTTTGTATATTTTGATTTATATATTTATCTTGGTGATGCTTGTAATTCCACACAGACCTCCAGTTAATTAAAAACGTTTTTGTTTTGTTTTTGTTTTTGTTTTTTAAGATGAAAAGAGGTTTAATTAGTACTCCTCCATCAGATATGCTTCCTACAACAGAAGGCGGAAAGTCAAATGCCTGGTTACGACAAAAAAATGCTGGTATATATGTTCGACCTCGGCTGTTTTCTCCCTATGTGGAAGAAGCAAAGGTAATGAAGCCACTTGAAGATATTAGACAACTTTATTACAGACCATATGCACAGCCTGGCATTGTTCAAGGTCAGCCTGGACTACACAGCGAGACCCTGTCTTTAAAAGAAAAAAAAAAGGCACAAAAAATATTTATCATACATTATTTAAATGTTTGGAAATCATCTTAAGTGTCCAGTAATAGGAAAATGAAAATAAATTCCAGTTTGACTACTTCACAGAATAGTTTTCTGAAATGTTTAATTATTATCAAACAAAACTTAGACTTCTTTTTTTTTTTTTTTTTTTTGCCTTTTTGAGACAGGGTCACTATGCAGTTCAGGCTGGCCTTGGGCTCACTTTGTAGCCCAGGCTGATCTTAAACTCGCAATAATCTGACTCAGCCTACCAAGTGCTGGGATTACAGGAGTAGGCCACCATGCCCGGCTTCACTTAGACCATCTAAAAAGGCAATTTTTTTTTCATCATGTTGCCTTGCAAATTATTATTATGTTACCAAAATAGTTGTCAAAAAATGTTATGATCTTGAAGATAGGGAAAATGTTCTGAAAGAATTGCATTCATTTTATCTTCCTTGATAAACTAAACACTTGATCTCTTATGACATAGTTCTAGAATAGTTAACTTCTGGGAGTTGGCTTTAGTTTTAGAGTAAGTGTGCAAACTAAGACAATTTCAAGCCTAGTCAATTACCATCGTGTAATTCTGAAACACAAAATTTTCCAAAAAATAATGGTAACCACAGTGAAACCCTGAAATTTTTAACTAGATGTATTCACACATAAGAATTTTGGAATGGCCTTTCAAGCAGCTAACAGCCTTTAAAGTCAGGAATCACCAGCAACCTTTCTGAAATAAAGTTAAGAGGGAAATAATGTGCTGTGGCATAGAATTAAGTTGACTTAAATTTTCTCTCAATTTCTAGAATTTCCAGTACTAACATAAAGAAACTGAAAAATCTGTTTTATTGATGGGGTTGATCATATGACCTTTTATTGGATGATTGACATTTTTGATAGCTCTAAAACAGGAACAAAGGGG
Source organism: Hydrochoerus hydrochaeris (assembly GCA_004027455.1). Classification (NCBI taxonomy): domain Eukaryota; kingdom Metazoa; phylum Chordata; class Mammalia; order Rodentia; family Hydrochaeridae; genus Hydrochoerus; species Hydrochoerus hydrochaeris. The sequence goes on along the minus strand of PVLA01000900.1, from coordinate 232,300 downwards.
AATGGTGGGGTCTGGCCTTTATGAAATATATGCAGTGCTGGATGCTACTTGTGTAACGGAGGCCTTCAAAGAGGTCAGTCTGGTGACACTGCAAGACCAACGCTGCTCCCTTTATCTCCAGACAGGGTAGCTGGAAGCTGCTGTGGCTCTCTGGAACTTCCCTGTTCCTCAGATGGCTAAGCCCACCCCTGAGAAGATATTTTCCCCAATTGATGTGGAACATGTTTACATAGTATCTCATTTTGGTTGTCCTATAGTTAGGTGAGACAGATGCTCTTGAAACTAATTTAACAAAAATTGGTTTATCTGTAGCTTAAATTTAATATTAATTTTTAATATTTTGAGCATTTTTGTTGGATTTGATAACTTAGCACATGTATGCTTTGTTTTTTATAATAATTTTGTGTAGGACCAGGGAACTAGCTCAGTGGCATAAGCGCCTGCCTAGCAACCAAGAGGTTGTTAGTTTGATCCCTGGTACCAAAAAAAAAATTTTGTGTAGCTCACTGGCATAAGTGCCTGCCTGGCAAGCACAAGGGCTTGAGTTCAATTCCCAGTACCAAATAATTATTATTATTATTGTGTATGAATTACCATTATATTGTGTATGAATTATTTCTGAATAATTTTATATCCTTCAAATTTCAAAACCTTGCCATTAAAAGTAGATTTTTCAGAGGGTAATTGTAACATTACAAAGTCTCTAAAAAGAGTCTTTAAAAATTAAAGAGGTAGGGATATTTTCTCTTTTTACCACTAATTTAAAACTTCATAAATGAGAGAACAGTAAATGAATTCCCTTTTTATATGGTGAAAAATCATAATCTTACTTCATTTGTGATTGAATACAAATGAAGAGTTAACCAGTTCTGTTCATACTGAAATTCTGTTTTAGTCAGTGCTAGATGAGATGATGGTGGAACAAACAGACCTTGTACGGTTGCGAATGGTCAGAATGTCCAACGTGCCAGACACGCTTTACATGGTCAGCAATGCTGTGCCACAGTGTTGCCACATGATCAGCCACCAGCAGATCAGCAGTAACCAGTCAAGCCCTCCTTCAGTGGTAGCCAATGAAATTCCAGGTAAGCTAGGACCTTTTATTAGTTATTTATATTTAAATGAATCATTTATCCTTTTTGTGTGTGATTGCTGATGTTTGGACCTTTGTGTGTGTGTGTATACTAATTCTCTACACATTTCAATACCCTTTATGTATGGTTCTTAAAGATTAAATACTTGTAAGCTAATATTTTTGTTTTGTGTTTTACATTAATGTGTACATAATTAAAATAATTATTAAGTTTCCCAGTTTAGCCTAGGATTTCTCCATCCTGGTCCTGTTGTTGAAGCTGGTAGGGAGCTGTCTGTATAGCTTATGGTCAGCAGCAGCACCCCTGGCCTGTACTCCCTAGATGGCTGTAGCATACCTATGTATATACACATGCACGCACATGCCTCTTACCTTTGTAACACTGTTTTGGAAGCTTGTGTATCTTTTCACATGTGTCCTGTGAGGCAAAATCACCTCTGTTGAGAACCACTTGCTTAAAGTTTAGGTTTTTCATCACTGTAGGATATTTTTCACATACAGTAATAACCTTTAGTAGAGTAATATGAACTTACACTTTGAATCTACTTGTGTCCCCCAAAAATGTGATCACTGTTGGTTCCCAAGGGCTCCAGTTTTCGAGGCTGTCCTCTGTGAAGTTTACCAACAAGTAGACTTGTGTCTTACGACTATAGAAGAATTGGTCATAGGTTGAGGTACATGTCCAGAAACATCTAACCATCAGTCAGTTAATTTTGACTTTAAACAGTGGTCCCTAATGTTAATTTCTAAAGTAAGAAAAACAACAGTGATCTGGTGGTCAGCACTTTGTAGCTCTTGCCAGTTGCCTTAGCAGTGGCAAAATGCAAAGTGAAGACTAGCAGCTGGGCATGGTGGTACACTCCAGTGGTCCCAGTTACTCAGGTGGCTGAAGTGAGAGGAGCACTTAAGCCCAGGAGTTTGACACCAAGACTGGACAGCATAGCAAGACCTTGTCTCCAGAGAATGAACAAAGTAACAATCAAACTCAGCAAACTATAGCAGTGGAAATAACACCATTCATTTCTGCTTAGAAATGTCTGTTTCAGTGAAGAATAGAAGACAATAATGGCAGGACTTTTCATTAAATGCATACATTTTATTTTAGATTGATGTCTTTTTATCAGTCATTGCCTTATCAGGTTTGGCTACTGGATGTTTATTAAGGTATACTTGGAATAAAAGAATGGAGAGAAATACCTCCTTAGCTGACTTGTGCAGATTTTAAAGCTTTGGTAGTAGCAGTTTTTTAAGCTTAAGTTAATGCAGTTAAAATCGCCATAATCTCATCTTTGAATGTAATCTGAAAAGCCCAAAGACATTCACAGTTACATATGCTCAGGAAAATAAGGCTCTTCTCTGTAGTTTAGCTCATGAGTTACGGCCCTGCTCTGGTGTCACCATAGGCTCTTCCCAGATCTTGCCCACCTCTCTAACAAAAGGCTGTACAGATTACTGGTGAAGGTTGATAGGCTCATATCCTGGTTCTTCCACTTTGTGTGACTTTAGGCAGTCTGTTTTCTCCCCTGAACATTAATTTCCTCATCTGCAAAATGGGATAACATCTCTCAAGGACTGTTGTAAGGGTTTAATGAAGTATCATGAGTCATATGCTTAGGCTTTTGCATGGCACAAAGTAAGCACTTAATAACCCCTAGCTCCACTTTCCCCCAAAAGTAATACTCAGTCAGCACTCCCTAGTCAGTTTATGTCTCAGCTATTTATAGACGTCATCATCTCTCTCTAGCTCTATGCCACAGCCTTAGCTCAGTTTCTTAATTGGTATTCTGCTTTTCCCCCAGGATTGACATACTTTTTTCTTTTAGGGCCACATCATAAATAGTTTAGACTCTGTGGGCCGTGTAGTCTCTATCAGAACTACAGCGGTGCCTTAGTTCATGAACACTTGTTTGCAAACCGCATCAAGTGACAAACATAACCACAGCTATGTTTCCTACCTTAAACACAAACATGGCTATCTTTTGGAAAATCCTAGAACAAATTAAAGTTGTGAACCATTCATTAAGTACAGCCATAAACTGTACCTAATGAATGAGTAGGAGTGTGTACCAATGAACTTTACACAGAAGAGTAGCTGGCTTACTTGGTTTAGCCCACAGGTCAGCTTGCCTCCCCCTGCTTTGCATAACATCACACTGCACTCGCCACACCACTGCTCTGATCCTGTCATCATACTGCACAAGTGACTACTGGTGCAGTTAAATTCTATTAACCATGACCTGTCCCTGTTCACCTTTCTGGTCTCCTCTCTCTTAACACTTCCTGGCTTATACCATTGAGCCCTGCATTTTGTTGGCAAGCCAGCTACTTGTGCTGTATTCTCTTTTGCTTATATATTTTACATGCACCTAATCTTTCTTGGAATTCCTTCACCCCACTTTCTTTATCTGCTGAGTTTTCTGTAATTCTTCAAGACTCTATGAGACAGATTTTCCTTTGTCTAGGAAATCTTTCCTTTCTGCTCTCAGTATGGGCCAGGTGCCTCTTCCTCCAAGACTTTTAACATCCTTTGTTTCTCTCTTCATGAGCATTTCTGATCCCATAATGTGCTCATTTACTTAGTTCAAGTCAATACAGCAAGACATTTTTGAGGGCAGAGATCACATCTTTCATTCTGTGCACCCTAGAATGAAAGACAGGGTCTCACTATGTAACCCATGCTGGCCTTGAACTTGCTATGTAGCTGAGGGTGGCCTCGATCTTATGGTGATCCTCAATCTTGTGGTGATCCTCCTGCCTCAGCCTCCCAGGTGCTGATATTACAGGTGTGTGCCCAGCTCAAATGAATATATTTAGAAGACTTAGGAAATATCTTGATTGGAAAGAGAATACAAGCAAGTAAAATTATATTTGAGCAATACACCTCAGGATTTGTTTGGTGTGAGCAAGAAATTTTGGCCACAATGAAATTGTGAAGCCTTGAAAAATAGAGACATACAAATTAATACGTTGCCAGTAATTAAATTACTATCTAACAAATTTATGAGAAGACCCTGATAAAACACATGCAGTTTTTTCACTGTGCTCATCGGGTATTCTTTCATGTAGCTCAGGAATTTTCCCTACATGCTATCTTTCTCCTTCCAGTTCCTCGTCTTCTCATCATGAAAGACATGGTCAGACGCCTGCAGGAACTGCGACATACCGAGCAGGTGCAGAGAGCCTACGCGCTGAACTGTGGGGAGGGCGCCACCGTCAGCTATGAAATCCAGATTCGAGTACTGCGGGAGTTCGGGCTCGCAGATGCTGCTGCAGAGCTCTTGCAGGTAGGACATGGCATTAAACTGTTTAAAGAGTGAGGCCTGCTCATCAGCCAGGCAGGGTGTTAGACATCCCCAGGAGCCCAGGGCTGCTGCTGCTTCTCTCTCTGTATGTGCTCTTTTGCGCCTCTGGTGTCTGGTAGCCTGCAGATTCCTCCTAAAAGAAGGTAGCATGGTGGGGTGAACTGAGTCACACAGTGACTCTTCTGCTTACTAGTTGGTTAACTTGGATAAGATGCTTTACCACTCAGCATTAGGTTCCTTCCCTGTAAAATGAATTGTGAAGGCAGGAGGTGCTGTAGATAAGCGGCTGTGTTTTATGAATGACAAACATCTAGATGGTGACTGCTGCAAAGTTCCACCCCAGTAGAAATGGCAGAGGAAGTAGAAAATTCTGAACCTTACAAATACTAATTTGGGTACTAGATTTTGGAGTTAGCTTACTATGATACTTACAGTTAGGTCTTCAGTTTTTACCCCTTGTTTCCTCTCTTTTCCCTCAAAAGAAATTTTTTTGCATATAGGTTCAAACCGAAACCTAAGAATCATGGCGTGAGTGCTTAAAAACCTAGCAAAGAGGGCGGGCTGGGGATTTAGCTCAGTGGCATAAGCGCATGCCTGGCAAGCTCAAGGTTGTGAGTTCAATCTCCGGCAGCAGAAAAAAAAAAAAAAAACGTAGCAAAGAAAAAACTCATCTCTGATAATTATCAGGTACAAAGGCAATCCATTGGTTTTATAGTTAGGATTATAAAGTAGAGGGCCACTAAATCAGAGCCTTAAGTAAAATTCAACTTCATCTGGTCAAGTGGTACAGCTTCTTGCCACTGACTTCAAACTTTGTCACCCTTGATCCCGTCAGAGGGTAAATATGGCATGGAGGTCTTAAGGCAGCAGACCATTTTAAGGTTTTTGGGTTTTGTTTGATTCTTTTCCCACTGTGGTTCCTATCCCTAAAGTACTTAATCTTGCAAGAGATGACTGACCTGCTTGCCAGCATAGTTGGGTGAGCAGTTCTCTTAGTAGCTGTGTCTTAAGCTTCCTAGGCTATACCCTGTCTTTTGTACTATTATTAAGGTGATTCCTCCAACGCACAGGTTTCTGGCCTAGAAAACTCTTCAATACCTTATACTCTTATTAAATGTGGTTTTCTTAGTTATTTGACTTAACTCTCTTGGCCTATAAATTTCCATGTATGAAATCCACTAAGAAATGTCCTTTGTTTTTTAATCTTTCAGAACCCTCACAAATTCTTTCCTGATGAACGTTTTGGGGATGAAAGTCCACTCCTGACAGTGAGACAGCCCGGGAGATGTCGCATTAATAGTACCCCTACTGCGGAAACCATGTTTACAGACCTGGACTCCTTCGTGGCCTTCCATCCACCCTTGCCCCCACCTCCCCCTCCATACCACCCTCCTGCCACTCCAATCCATAACCAACTCAAAGCAGGCTGGAAACAAAGACCTCCCAGTCAGCACCCTTCACGTTCATTTTCTTACCCCTGTAATCATTCGCTGTTTCACTCCAGAACAGCGCCCAAAGCTGGCCCTCCCCCAGTCTATTTGCCAGGTGTTAAAGCAGCCCCACCTGATTGCACCAACACGGCAGGGCTGGGGAGACAGACAGTTGCTGCCGCTGCTGCAGCTGCTGCTGCCTCAGCAGCAGTAGCCTCTGAAAAACCAACGGTAAGTCAGCACCCAAGTCACTTGCCCCAAATGAAAAAGTGTCAGATATTAGGAGCTATTCCCCCAGCCAGTGTTACTGACAGGCTCCAGTGTGCAGCCCAGGGCCATACAGAGAGAGGAGGGAGCGAGTATCAGCTTCTGGGAAAAGGCAGGTGCCAAGAGATGTGCACTACGAGATAGGGACTCGTAATGTCATCCTTACTTAGTTGGTGGTGTTAGAAGTGGTGTAGTAACTGAGCAGGACAGATGGATTTACCAGTGTCCTAATATGATCAAGCACATGTCTGGACTCCGTCTCTGACTTTGGAACAAAATGCTTCCAAGGGACAAGGAAGGGAAGTTATTTTACTGAGAGCCAGGTGTCCCATCAGGACCAGTTGGCAAGGACTCCCCCACTCAGAAAACAAACAGAATGTTGGTCCTCATGCTCATCTCTGCCTCTGGCCTGCTCACTTTCAGCTTCTTGTTTTCCTTGGAGCCTCAGGAGCTAGGGCAAGTGGGTGGTAACTGAGAGGATTCTTTACCTGCTTTTGTACTGCAGCAGAGGTCAGATGGCTTTAATATATTTGAGAAAAGCAGTGATTTTTAAGTCTTCCTACACTGTCAAGTGCTGTCAGCAGCATTGAATAGAGAGAAAAATGAAAAATATGTGGGTTCAGAAAAGCTTCAATATAAAAGCGCTCATTGGAAATGTTGGGTTAGTATACACCTTGAGTCCGATCCTATCTCACATTCTTCTCCCTCTAAAGCTGTTCTCCCTCCTCCTCCTGAAAACAACAACTCTCTTAAAGGTGATTTATTGGTATTTTCATTATAGTCTTCACTATAATAAAAAATTGAAAGTTGGGTGTGGTGATACATACCTATAATGCCAGCACGCGGGAGGCGGAGGCAGGAGGATCCAGAGTTCAGGGTCAGCCTGGACTGCATAGCAAGTTCAAGATCCTGTTTCCAAAAAAAGCAGAAGAATGGTTAATGGTGGACTATTATGCAGTAATTTCAAATGGTGATCACAAAGAACATTTAATGGCAGGATTAAATGTGCACTAAATTTTGTGAAAATTGAAAAACATGAGGTAAATATTTTACAATACTAACTAATTTTAGGGCAAGTTAGAAGTTTTTTCTGTATTTTTCCATATTTTAAAAAATTCTTACATTAAGTATGTATTACTTTTGGAGTCAGGAAACAAAATCAGTGAGCATGAGGAATTGTTGTGCCTTTTTTTTTCCTTTTCTTTTTAACCTCCCCTCCTCATTTGTGTCTCAGTGTACACAGCCTGTGCTGAATGATCTGATGCCAGATATCGCCATGGGCGTATCCACACTGTCACTCAAGGACAGGAGGCTTCCAGAACTTGCAGTAGACACAGAAATAAGCCAGCCAGTTTCTGAAGCAGGAACAGGTCCTCCCCAGCGTCTCTCGTGTGTTCCACAGAGGCATACACATACTTCTTGGAAAAAACATACACTAGAGCAAAAACCAGATGCTAGAGAAAATCCACAGGAATATCCGGATTTCTACGACTTCTCAAAGGCCGCCTGCAGCCCTTCCACTCCTGCTCCTGGCAGACGTGCCCCTTCCCCTCCACAAGGTGGATATTTTGGTCCTGATTTGTACAGCCACAGTAAGGCATCACCAAATGGCTTAAAGTCAACCTGCCTACCTAGTCAGACCTCTCCTAAAACACAGGAAGAAGCAAGGAGAGAATACCCACTTTCCTCTGAAGGCCATGCACACAGACAGAAGAGTGAGCTAATTCATCTGGATGTTGTTGAGCAACCTCCCCCACGGTCTGACTTTGCTTTGGCAGCACCAGAAAATGCTGGCAATGGTCCATCCCATGCCAGGGGACGAACCGGAGTAGAAACTGACTTGACTTTTGGGCTGACTCCTACCCGACCTTCTTCACATTCTGCATGTAGCTCCGAAGCTCCAGAAGAGCGACCCAGTAGAAGACTGGCTGACAGTGAGTCCCTGGGCCATGGAGCTCAGAGAAGCACAGATCTGGAAAGGGAAGATTCCATAAGCAGAGGAAGGAGGTCTCCAAACAAGCCAGACTTCCTCTACAAAAAGTCTGCCCTCTGAGAGCCACCTCCAAGTTGCCTGTGCCTGAGACGTGAGACATCCCATTTAGTGATGTAACCCAACAACTTACTGACCAGTTTATCGATGCCAGCTCAGTTTCACATTGTTTTATTCTGGGTTTTGTGTGTATATATGTTTATTACACATGGCATGCTAAGAGGGTTATTTTGAATGCTGCATCTGTCTGTTTTATGTTTGAAAAACTGTGTAGAGAACCATTTTAAAGAGCAAGCAAGCTGGCACTTTTTTCCCCTCTTTATAATGGAAAATTTTTGCACTTGTACATTTATTTTATCTGTATTGATTTTATATCAGTATGTTAAACTTTATTGCCACATTTAAAAGACTGTATTTTCATACTTTTTTGCATTTTATCTTTCATCTACCAATTTCCATGTGCATTGGATTGCACACTAAGATGTATTTTCTTATGAAATAGTTCTGTGTTTATTTTTTAATTATAGAAATTCCAAAGAACAGCACATCAAAATGCTCCTCTCTTTTCAGTAATTGTTTTAGTTCAGAAATCTTCCTGCTCAGTCTCCATAAATCTAATGTCATTCTTCAGTAAGTCTTGGGAGCTGGTCTTCATTCCCCCAGTGAGAGTCCATTCCAGAGTCCTGAAATTTTCAGATCAGTAAGAACAGGAAGAAGAAAAGCCTTTGGTGCCCAAGCTGAAGCTGTCACTTGGTTCACAGTGTGGACTGTCAGGACCCCTGCAGATTCTGCTTATCTGGATTAGAGTGCTGCCGATTTGCTCACTGGATGAAGCTCTGAGGAGATTGTTTCCCTAGGAATGGGAAAGCAGCAGAAATCTGAGAGGATTTCTGGCGCTGTGACACTTGGCTTCCCTGGTTGAAAGGACTGCCTGCTGCCGTTAGTTGTCTTGCTTTCTATGAGAAAAAACAAAACAAAAAAACAAAAGGGCTTCAGTCTTATGGTTATTTGGTATTTGTAAGCATATGTTTCCTTTTAAATGTTTTTCAAAGGATGTCTGAATTTTGTTGTCCTATAGAAAGTTGTTGTATAATACATAATGCTTTTCACCAAAAGAAAAAAAAAAGAAGAAATTTGTTTGCAGTTAAACACTACATGTCCACTTGAGCTTCACTAGGGACGCTGGTTTGGCATTTACTGAACCACTGAGCACATGGGGTCTTTAAGATCCTCTCCCTTGGAAGGGCAGTGTGTGAGCTTAGGACTGTTTTTCTTACTCTCCTATGTAAATATGTTAGTATTTGAGTTTTTAAATCGCTTAGACATCATTTTGAACTTTCACTTTGTATTTTTACAAACACAGCCGTAGCACTTAGAAGAAAAGAGACTTCCTAAACGTTCCCTTATGGGCAGAATATTTGGAAACCTCTTTTCAAGATATATATATGTCACAGATATATATCACAGATATATGTATATACATATGTCACTATGAATCACTCACACTCTAAAACTATGCAGGGCGTGGGAGCCTCTACAAGCTACCATATAAATGAATTACATGCACTTTGAAGTAAATAGGTTCTATTGGGTGTCAACAACTCTGATTTATCCCAAAACTGTAGTTTCTCTTATGGTCTTTTCCTACTTTACCCTGTGGATATACACTCAGGAATAACCTGACATTTTAAAAAATCCTAATAGTAGATAATCTCAAAGATGGGAACCATGTCTGTCGGTCTGTATACACCGGCAGACTGCCGCCCCTTGTTCTGCTGCCTGACTAGTGAGCTGCTACTAGTGCATTCATTTACCTTGGTGATGTGTTCTGAGCTCTTGACCTTCCAGAGGTCACATTCATTTGCTGTGAGATCAGCTCACATCACCTTTACTGCTCCTTTTTTAAAGATGGAAAAACAAGACTGTTCTCATTTTTTAATTTTAGCGCTCTTAATAGATGATGGTATGTTTTGAAGTCCAATCTCTTCTTCAGAAACAAAAATTAGGTCTGTGATATTCCTTATTGTGTGGTTAGACACATGTGTGGACATGATTTGTTTTAGATTTCTCAATCAGACTGTTCTGGGTTGATATTGAAGATAAGAATGAGTAGACCTACTTTGGGACTGGAAAAAAAGCTTTCTCATCTCTGACCTGTTTGTTTTTTACTATTTTTCCCCACATTAGACCAGTGTTGTTGATCCCACACATTAAATTTTTGAGAGTTCATTAAATATTTTTTATATCTCCAAAATGTAATTGTAAAAATCAGTGGTCATTATTCAATAGTATTGTTTAATTTATGAAGTTTGCTTTTCATAACTTAGTTTACCAGGCTAAACTATGTGTATAGAGGGAAATCTTGCTTTAATCTGTGGGATTGTGGATTAATGTGATTTGCAGAAGATAAACATGGTTTTTGTGTGTGTTAGGTTAGGTGTTGATGGAGTTGTATCTTGTGAAGTCTGGTTATTAGGGTAGGTTGAATAGCTATGTGCCTCTAGCTTTTGACCCATCTATGAAATCTTTTTCAGTGCTATACTAAGATAAATGTGAAGTCTGAGTAAGGTTACTCTCAGAAAAAAATAATGCATAATGTAAAACTTAGAAACAGGAACTGGCATTTCACTTGGTATAGAAATGTAATAAGAACCAAATCACAAAAATAGCAGATCTCCTTTTGAGGCCGTGGACAATCAGGCCGTTTGGACAATCTCCACTTCCAGTGCCCGCCATGTGTTGAGGTTAGAGAACCACCAGTGAGGTGCTAGTGCAGAGGAGGAAAGTCAGATTTCTTAAAGATGCGGTTGATCCTTTTCTTATGTAATTGTTTTAGTTTTGTGATTTTAAAGAGTAATTTAAGTTCAGAAGTCACCTGTGGCTCCTGGGGGAAACAGTAACAGCATGAAAAGCCAAAATCACACGCCCAACTCCACATGCCCCGTTTAGCTTTACTTCTAGGCACAGTGTTCCTGGACCTGAAATAGCCTGACATTTTGATAACCTGCTAACTTCTAAGGGTTTTTGCAGAGTTCTTTATCTTTGTTGTTGTTGTTGTTGTTGTTGAGACAAGGTCTCACTGTATATCCCAGGCTAGCCACAAACTCACAGTGATTCTGCTTCCTCAGCCTCCCTAGCACTGAGATTGCATGTGTGTGCCACTATGCCTGGCTTATATTTATCTTTTTCTAGAACTATCTGTGAAACTAATCTTGTTTTTACTTCCTCAAAAACTCTGGTTTTTCATTTTTGAGTTTTTGGCATTCTTTTGTTTTTTTAACCTTGTCATCCTTTACCAGTTTTCCTTTGGTTGGTAGTTCGGGTTGTAGCAGCAGATAGTCTGGGACGTTTAAACAAAGTTGATGCTGTAGAAGGTGAAGGGGAAAGGAGGTGCAGTTGCCATAGTGTGGGGCTCCAGCCTGCCCAGTAACTACTCAGCAAGGTAGATATGATCTTTTCTTTTCTTTTCTCTCTCTCTTTTTTTAATGTGGAACCAGGGATCGAACTCACAACCTTGCACTTGCCAAGCAGGCACTTAGGCTGCTGAGCTAAATCCCCAGCCTCTTTTTTTCTCTTTTCTTTTTTCTTCTCTTCACTATTTAATTCCATGGCTGGTTTCTAGTGCCCCAAGGCTGAGATAAGCCTTGGTCAGGTCAGTTGCTGTGTGGCTCTGGGACCTGAGGATGCCAGACTCAAATCCTGTTCCTTGGCTCATGTTATTCTCAGCCCTTCAGCATCCCTTGCATGTAAATATCCTCCTCTTGATGGACAGCTTTGCCAGGGCAGCATCAATATCACATTCAAGAATCCTTGACAGTTCTTTTCTTGATCTGTAATCCCTAAACATTGGGTCCACTTTTCCTCACCTATATTTCCTATTTTGCAAAGATTTGGAAAATTTTATTGGTGCAAGTAAATCATGCCCTTCTAGCCATAAGGCCTTAAGGTATGAGAACATGCTTGGGCCATGTTTCTCTACCAAGTCAGCTTCCATCTCTAAGAATTTCTTCTTTTCCTGTCCAACACCATGTAGGAAGCTTGCTTGAGAGAGACCTTCATCAGTAAATGCTTTCATAGTCATATATGGAGTCATCTCAACAAAAGTTGCCGTTAACTTGAGAGACGAAGGCACAGCCAATGGGTTGATCCCTTAGTTCAAGAAGACTCGAGTATTTTCACATCCAGTCAGACGTGTCAAGGTCTGCCGTTGGTGCAGTTACACCCAGCCTGACAGCAGCAAACATAGCATTAAATCATTTTTTTATGTGCTCAAGGGTTCTACAGTAACTTCCAAAGTCACAGTCTTGTTCTGTAGGTCATCTCTGGCTTTGATCCCAGGAAAAACCCATAGTGCATGGATTCCCTTTTCATTTGGCAATACATCATACAGTTGTGGAAAGCTGGGGAGAAGGGTTGATAGAAACTCTGCTATAACCCCTCCTAGTGTTCTTGGATGCACTTGGCAGGACTGGCCATTGTTGTAGTGACTGCTAAGACCACTTGGTCAGGAGGAGGAAGGGTAATAGAGACATGGTATCCCAAATAGATATTTACATAGTGTTGTATTTGCCTTTTGATCTTTGGACTGAATTCAAAGGGAAATGCTTTGACTTCCAGTGTTCAGTTGACCTTCAGTTCTCTGTCGTCACTATTGAAGCTGCAGTGGTGGGTGCTATTCCCAAGTCTGCAATGGTTCACTTTGTCTATCGCATGGTTTACTTTCAAACCTCATTACAGATAATCTTGCTGAAAAGGTTACCATGCACACCGCTGGAAGGTATTTTACTGTTTTTCATCAACACTGTCATATGAACAATGGTTTAGGAAATGTTATCTTTGTGTCCTATCAGTTGTAGTAGCTGTCATGTAGTTATTGTCTGGCCAAGTCCTTTGATTTTTTTTTTTTCTTCTTCAGAAAAGTCCTCATACTGTATGTCAACCTTTCATATTCTGGATATTATGCTGTGGCTATTTTCATAGAAGGGTTACTTGGAATTGTGTGTGTCTTGAAAATAACCTCTGGTGTTTGTGTGTGTATGTGGGTTCTGTCTGAGATCAGATAAACTCCAAAAGCTTCCTGGGGCACCTGCATGTAACTGTGTACCTCAGCTGCCTGGGCAGGCCATGTGGAACCCTCCTGTTAGGTGGGATGGCTAAAAGCTAAAGGTTCCTGAACTCCACTTGCTGTATAGGTGCCACATCCGTGCTTGAGAGATGTGGGGCCTTCTACACCACTGCGTTTCTTGTGGTTGTGCTGTTACTGGTATAAAGTCAAGTGCCTTCAATGCTAAAGGCTCAGAAATTTTTCTTAAACTGATTTCATGTCCTATGCAAGTGTTTTCTATAACCTGCATAACCAGTACTTTGTAAAACTTGTTTACGCTTCAATTGTACATAGTGTTTTTTAAAGAAATATATAGTATTTTTATTTAGGTACCTCCAAACTTGAATTCGTCTGTGTGAAGCATTGTAAAACAATACATTTCTCTTTTGAGTACCATTACAGTTGTACAGAGGTTTTCACTGGTTCTATTTTTCTACTGTTACTGATAAGCATGTAACACTGACTTTATCCTACATTTAGTTGGCATTTCAAATAAATGGCTTGTATAGAACCCGCTGAGTTGGATATAGTCTGTTTTGTAATGTACTACACAGTCTTCATTTATGGACATGGTTGTACACCTCAAGAATAGAATCAGGCTTTCTAAGTTGATCTCTGTTTCTAACATTTCAGTTATTCAGAGACATTATTTATGGTTTTCTTGGAAACAACACATTATTCTGAATTGTCAAGTTCTTCGTATTGTTTCACTGGGACATTTTTGAGAGATTTTATTTTACAAATTTGAGCAAAAAAATTACCTGGGCAGGGATCACCAGGTGTACCAGCCGCATGGAACCCTTGGGCATCCCACTGTGATGTGCAGTGTGGGCCCCGCCAGACACCTGAAACTCCCCCCCCCCCCCGCCGCCCCTGCAGAGGCGCTCAGCAGCTTTTCTCTCAAATTCCAGCTCCTTCAGATTTAATGTTTTTTAAAAAGAAAACTGGTGCTCTGGGCCAGAGTGAGACCCTGGCGGGGGAGGCGCATGCAAATAGAAAAAAATGTTCTGATTTTCTTTTCTTTGGAGAGTGTCTCTGCGGTTCAGGCTGGCCTTGAACTCACAGCAGTTGTCCTTCCTCATCCTCCCAAGTGCTGGGATTACAGGCATGCACTACCATGCCCAAGTCTAATTTTCATTTTTAAAGTTGCTATAAAATAGCATTTATTAAAATTTCTGTTTCTCTGATAAGTTCTACCCCTTTGTGCCTTGTTAGACAAGTCTTTAGTTGTATTGTGTACCCATCATAAGGATAACTGGAGAATCAAGATAAAATCTACAGTTTCTGCCAGTGATTTAGCTCAGCAGCATAAGCGCCTGCCTGGCAAGCGCTAGGTTGTGAGTTTGATCACTGGTACAAAAAAAAAAACAAAAACAGTTCCTGTGGTGAGTTTCTTAAAAATTCGAAAAAGAAGACGACTAGTTCAGTGATACTGCACTACCTGACTTTTGCAAACACAGTTTTCAGCAGTGGCGTAATTAGATTTGCATGTTCCAAATCACTCTGACTCTCACAAATGACTGAACAAGAAACAGTTACCCTTCGCACCAGAGGAGAGGAGGGGAAACTAAAAATTGACAGAGAAAACTGATATTGCTGGGGACTTCCTGAAACACAAGTAAGGCTGGCTTTCCTAGCCACTTTGGGCCTTACCTCTCCTCTCGGTTCATGAGGGGCTCTCAAGTCCACAAGTCCCAGAATTTGGAACATGGAGCAGTGGACCAAGCAGACAGGACACATTTTCAGTTGACTGGAAATAGTTTTTTCCTAAAAACAAACAAGAATCCGGAACAGAACCAGGACTGAGGGGAGAATGGCCCACACGTAAATAAAGGTGAATGCTAGATGCATTGCTGAGCAATTCATATATTTTCATTTAATCTCTCAAGGAACTATGTATTGTTTCCTTTAATCCTTTGTGAATTGTGATGTCACTCAAGCCATTTTACAAAAGAAAAACCAAAACACAGAGATCCTAGGTCACTCGTCCCATATCACATAACTAGTAAATTGGCAGAACGTGGATTCAAATCCAGGCAGTCTGGCTGCAGAACCCAAGTTCAGTAACGTCCCATGTAGCAGCACGTCTGGTGGCAGGGACAGGAGGAACTTGGCTTGCAGCGGTGGCAGTGGGTACAAGCATGATGTTCATTTGCTCAGCAGACACCATTAGGACAATTACAGGCATCACTGGGAGAGGCTGGATAGGACAGTCGCGGCACAGTCCTCAACGCTTGGTAGGGAGTGACCTTCAAGGTGCAGGAGAAGGAAAAGTCAGAATAGGTGAGGAGGAGAGGAGGAAGGGCCAGGGAGGGCAGAGCCCAGGGCAGGAAAGCTGAGTACCCCGAAGGCTCAGTGGGTGAGATGGCTGTGGGCCCGGCTCAGCAGCCCTGGCAGGGCAGGCTAGGATTTTGAGATTGTCCCTAATGGCAACGTGGCAGCTACTACATGGTTTTTCATCAGGAGCATAATTAGATTTGCATGTTCCAAATCACTCCGACTAATGAGCAAGAAACAGATTGAAGAAAAGCAGGAGAGGATTTTGGATGCCAATCGGGCAATCCAGAGGAAGCTGCAAATAGCCAACAAAGAGCAGATACAGACTAGTGTAGGGCACAGTACCCCATGACCTGGTGACTGCAGGGTGCGGTCCAACCAGAGGCAAAATGAGCTTAACCAATGACTACCGAGCAGCCAGCCTTCAAGTAAAAGTGGGTGTGCACTGGACCCTCAGGGGAGAGGCCCGAGTATGGGGAGCCCCATGGAGCCCAGGAGGGGATGGCATGGTTCAGAGATGTGCCAGGAGGAGAGGGCTGGGTGAGCTGAGGCGATCCCAGGTCTGTGGGTGGGCACTTCCAGCCCTGTAGGCAGCAGGAAAACCAGCAAATTGGTTCTCAGCACCAAGCCTGGACTGTCCCATGGAAGGGATGGGATACAATCTTCAGAATGAAGGGAACAAGGTAAAGTACACAAAACTGTGCACATACCCGTCAGCTGTGGAGATGAGAAAAAAGATAATAAACATGCATGGTAAACATAACATTTTTGCAAGGATCTCTGAGGCTTATAGGACTGCCTCTGGAGAGGAGGACTTCAACTGTATCCTTTTTGTGCTGTTCTTTTTGTTTTTGTTCTCAGGGGATTTTTTGTTGCTGTTGATGGAACCCAGGGCTTTGAGCATGCTAAATACATGCTCTACCACTGAGCTACACCCTCAGCCCGTGGTTCAGTTTTTACATGATGTGTATAATACTTCAAGTTAAAGGAAAAGATTAAGGACCAGCCCCTCCCACCCCCACCCCCTGCAGTGATCTGTGGCTGCTGTTCAGAGGTTTAGCAGGGCTGGGACCCTAGCATGCTTCGGGCTGGCTGAGTGGGGAAAGTGAGGGCTTAGTTACTGTGGCTTGGTGGCAGGCTGAGGAGAGAAGCCAGATGTGGCAGGCAGAAATCTTAGATGTCATCTATGTAGATGACGTTTGTATCTATGTAGATGACCTTTGTATCTATGTGGATGACCTTTGTAAGCAGCTTAAAGGTAGAGAGGAAGCAAGTCTGTGAGGATAGAAGCGGGGCAGTGTTGTCATCATCAGAAAACTCTCACTTGTTCATCCCCGACAGCCTGTTTTAGAATCCCCTAGGGATACCTGCCAGGCCTGTTGGTCACAGTTTCTAGTCTCCACCATCCCCTGCCTCTAAACACAAAGGTAAGTGAATTGACATCATTGGCTGTTTCATGGGCTATTTCTGGTTCCTTTCTTTGTCACCTTTTCAGGTTACCAGTTCCCAGTCACCCCAAGGTCCCAGCTCATTCCAGCCTGGTCTCACTTCTCCACGATGGCTCCATCCATCCATGTTTAAGGATTTCTCTTTGGCAGACACAACGGAAGTGAGTTGTATGATTCTGCCCACCCTGTCACCTGCTAGCCTTACCCAGTCTTTACTCAAAACTCAGCTCTACACATGACACTGATCATATAGTTGGGATTTTTTGTGGGCTTCACTCAATCTTGACTTCAGTTTCATGGCCTGGCAGCCTTCCCATTTCTCCTGCAACCCCTCAACTGCCCATTCCCTAGCAACATACATTGCCCCCTTTTCTGGAAACTTCCATCAGATGCACCATAATTGGCTCCCACTTTCTATACTGAACTAAGTAAAAGCAATTTTTTTTTTCCATTTCTCTGTGTTCTGACAGACCTACCCAAACCTCTAAGGGTCCCTGGTTAGTCCAAATCTGGTGATCCCTGAGAGACCCAAGGCTTCCCCTCACCATTCCCTGGGGCACTCCTCGAGACAGATGAGGCGTGTCTGACTCATTTTTTCCCTGATGGCTGTAGGTGGATGAGTGTGGCCAGCAGCTGTCTGCCCCTCCCACTTGCTTCCCTTTGCTCCGTCTTACACTCCTGTGGACTGGGACAGTTTATATCAGTGTCCTTCTTGGCCATTAACACAGGAGAGCTCCCAAGACCATGATGTTCCTCTCTTGAGGGCCTGCATAGTGTTCTGAGTATGTACTTTAACTTTGCCTCATAAACCTCTTTAACTGGATATGGCAGTGCACATCCATAATCCCAGCACTCAGAAGGCTGAGGCAGGAGGATCACCATAAGTTTGAGGCCAGCCTGGGCTACAGTGAGTTCAAGGCCAGCCTAAATGATACAGTGAGCCCTTGCCACAAAAATAACATGCCTCTCATTGACACATCTTAAGATTTTCTTTTTTCTTTTTTTCCCCCTCTTATGAGACAGGATTTCACTATGCAGTTCAGGTTGCCTTTGAACTCACTTTGTGGTCCAGGCTGGCCTCATACTCACAGTTATCCTCCTGCCTCAGCCTCCTGAGTGCTGGGATTTCAGACACAAACCACCATGCCTGGTAGGATTTCCTTTTCTGTGATGGAGTCAGTGAACCTACAACTTACCCTTATAGTTAGGGTAAACTGAGGTCCCCTTCTCCTCCCTTTAGGACTTTCGTGGACCCTGTCCAGTGATAGCTGGAGATATCTTCCAGGCATCTGATGTTGTGTTAAGGGCCCCTAAAGGGTCTCCAAGCCTCAGTTGTTGAACATCCAGGAGAGAAGCTTAATGACATTACGTTGTAATGAAGGTAGCAAGCTTAATATTACTGTCTTATCTCAATATCAAACACAGAAAATTAGAAATCAAAAGCCATACATAATATTGCAACATGACAATCATGATGACATTTTGTAACATACTTGAATTTCCATTTTGACATAAAATACCCTTTTAGTAAAACATTTCTATCTAACATATAAGAAATTTTACCTAACTTCTTGTCCTTTAATGGGATGTACATCACATGAATGTTTGTTAAAGGCAGATTTCTGAATCTGAAAGGAAAGTCTTTCACTATGCATAATCCTCTCATTACATTTTGGAAGACCTGTACATTTGGAGGAATGAATACATTTGATACAGCATAAGGTTAATAATAACCAGTTGTCACAGGCATATGGAAACTTTTGTACCAGAGAATCTTCAAATAAAAAACCTTATGATCTGGAAAACTTAATTGCTTTGATGATGACCAATGTAAACATGTCACAATGATATATTTTTAATAACAACTATTGGGGTATCACTCATAAGGTTATGGAGATCACTGGAGCCTCCCATTAAAGAACAAGAACTGGTTAAAGTTATTCCAGGAAGCTGCTTTCTTATTCATCAATTGGAGTCCTGTCCAGTAACCTCTCCCCACCCTAAATGGATTTTTGTTTAATATCTTAACAATTTTTGATGACTTATGAAAATCTAATCACAACATTTAACACATTATTTTTGAACAAGAGATTGTAAAGTCATAATAAACAATAATATACATTATGTTTACACAATCAACTTTAGAATCATTTTGAATAGCTGGCAAACCAGATGGAAGCGTGTTTTTTAAATCTACAACCCAAATTAAATTACAAACAAATGGCCCAAAAATGCAAAAGGAAAAAAGGCAAAGAGAAAAAATATTGATCTCAAATATAAAACAGTTGTTAACTTATTGGACAAATGGGCAAACAAGTACACAGCTTAACAGACTGGACAAACAGACAAACATCTTACAAAATCAGAGCGCACTTGAATGTATTTTTGATCAAATTGAATTGTATCAATTCTCTTACAATTTTAGTAGTTTGTAATTATAAACAGACTAGTCAGAATTATTTTTAGATCAATTAGCAGAGACTTCTTAAGAATTTGGAAGGTATTTATAGTTTCGTATTTCATTTTGTCTTAGGAATACTGGTACCTTTTGTGTCTCCTTCTTTCATATAACTTTCAGCTTGGTTATCTCCAAGCACTCTACCACCTATCCAAACCTTTGATTTCTGTTTTTGGTTACCATCTCCTGGACATTCTGGGTCAGTTCCTTCAATCAGCCCCAGGTTTGGTCTAGCCTTATCTTTGTCTCTCAGCTGTAAAGCAGTCTCTAAGGCATCACTGTCATAGGACTGAGCATCAGCTTCTTGAAAGGTAGAATCAACTCCTTTTCCAGACCTGAGTCTATGATACAGCCAGATGACATGCTCTTGTGCCAGATAGTCCATTCAGTGTTCTCTGGAAAGAGACCCCCAAATTAGCACTGAGCTAGGTCCCTTCAATTGTCCAGTATGAAGATCTTTCCAAAAGGCTCTTCCTAGCTTTTTTCTTTTACCTGATTGAATTGTCTTTCTGCTGCTGTACTCTCATCCCTGGTAGGGTCTAAAAAGTTAATAGTATATACTGCCAAGTGAAGTCCATTATGAGGTATAAATTTTTGTAGAGGATGATTCCCCTCTTTTGTTTTGTAATTGAATTAGCATATGGTCGGCATGTTCAACAATTTCTTGACCTTGAGGGTTATAAGGAATTCCTGTGGTGAAGGAAATATGAAAAGTTTTATAAAACATTTGGAAGGCAGCACTTGTATATGCCGGGCCATTGTCAGTCTTAAGTGCCCAGGGGCAGCCAAGGGCACTAAAGATATCCAAACAATGAGCAATGACATGTTTAGCTGTTTCACCAGTGTGAGCAGAAGCAAAAATAAATCCTGAGAAAGTGTCTACTGAAACATGGACCCAGCATAAAGAGCCAAACTTAGGAATGTGAATGACTTATACTTGTCAGAGATGATTGGGGGTGTCCTCAGGGAGTAAAACCCATAGAGAGTAAGGGAAGGGGTACTGTGCATGAGGAACATTGTTTAACAATTTATGGAGCCTGTTCCTGGGTTAAATGGAACTATTTGCATAAGGCAAAAGCATTTTGATGGAAGGTGGCATGAGAGGCAGAGGCCTGTTGAATAGTACTGAGGGAGTAACAGTTCATGGCAGTGGAAGACAGCAAAAGTAGCAAGAGCAAAGGGTGGGAGAGCGTAGACCTCTTTTGTTCCCCTACATTGTAAGCAGGCTACCCACTCTGATCTCTGTGCCCTCCTCCTGCACAGTATTAGGATGTTTACTAAATGAGGACTGGCCCCCAAAATCACTCAGCCAAGCTTCTAAACATCTCAAGTTGACACAATATATTAAGTATTCCAATCCAACCCTTGTCAACTTGGTAACCAGACACATTAAAAAAATTTTTTTTAATTTTGAAGGTAGTTAAAATACAACAGAACAAGACAGAACAAAGCCAATTGAGACAGTGCAGTGAATTTGGTACAGAACTTCACAGCAGGTTACAGGGGTAACACTAATAGTTACCATAGTATATCTCATTATCTTCACAATAGTTGTCTAGTCAGTTAGGTATAACAAAATCAAACCAAAGGCAGAACATTATAAAACCAATCGAAATACAATATTGAATAGAGTAAAGCAATTAATAATAATGAAACAAAACTGAAAACAACATTTGCTTTCAAACAGAAAATAGAAGAGCCCCCCCCCCATATTTGCTATATTGCATAAAGTCATCCTCCCAAGAGATGCTCAGACCTCTGTCCCCAGTTGATAATAACGGGGTTGGGGGGAGAGTGTTGGGATGTTTTTGATTCCAAGCTCGCGCACTGGTAGACTCACAGGAGACACTGCTGGTTTTCCTCCTGGCTCACGCCAGAGGGAGGCACTAGCTTACCAAGAGGGGGGACGAATTGCTTCTTTGTGCAGCTGCTTGGGTTACACCATGGCCTTGGCTGGATCTTGGGGGCCATTCACTGGTTCTAACCAGACACATTTTAAAAATAGGTTTCCAGATACAAAGACAATCTTATTTTTCATCATTTCACAACTTGAACATCATAACACGGGTTTAACAATCTTTAAGAACCAGTAGTAAGTCTGTCAACATTATATTACATTAGAACCATAACATTTCACCCTTGAGCTGACACAAGAAACATTGTTTTTTCCACCTCCTTCCTGTGGACCAAACTCCAAGCTAGATGGAGCTCTTTGGTTCCTTCCCCTGTAAGAAGTGATGAGAAGAAAGCAGCAGTTCCTCCTTGTTAAATAACTCTTTATAAGTCTGTAAAGGTCCAGATAGATTTGTATTGGTTTTTTTTTCCTCTTCTTGCTCTAAGCCACTTTTTAAATTTTCTCCTGAGTATGTAAATTTATGATTTTTTTTCATCTGGAATAAACTCAAGAGATTTA
The DNA here is from genome assembly GCA_004027455.1 of Hydrochoerus hydrochaeris. Classification (NCBI taxonomy): domain Eukaryota; kingdom Metazoa; phylum Chordata; class Mammalia; order Rodentia; family Hydrochaeridae; genus Hydrochoerus; species Hydrochoerus hydrochaeris. Next base: position 210,518 of record PVLA01000900.1, on the reverse strand, counting down.
GCAGGCTGCATAGTGTCAGTGTATTGAAAACTAAAAATTTATATTGTGGTAGCTTGGCATAACCAACGCCATCTTGAGCCCTGCATTTAACTAATGCCTTGTATTTGACCCAGGAAAATGGAAAATTACTCAAGGTATAAGTCCCTTGAAAAAAGCAGAATGAACTGCACACACAAGAGAGAAAAATTAACCTGCTCAACAAAAGAAGCAGGCTACAGGTGTCAACCAAAAGTTAATGTAAGATTCTAGCTAAATTGTTTCCAACAGGATGTCTTTTTGTGGTTCTTTGGTTAAAAGCTTTGTAATTTTCCAGTTTGCGGCCACTTGGTGAGACTCTGAAATGGGTCCATGCAATTGGTTGCTAAAGCTCAGCTAATTAGACTCCAAATTTATCAATTTGGCTGCTTGGATTCCTATATTGTTCATGAACCACTTCAGATATAAGAACTCAAAAAGACCTAAATAAATGTAGTTATATTGATCATTAATTTGAAGCAAGTACCCCTGAATTGAAGTAAATAATTTTGGAAAAAAACAGAATTTGAGAATTTACATTACCAGATATCAAGACTTACTTCAAAGCCATAGTGAGACAGTGATATGCTGGAGTCAGCCTATTATCAACCTGAAAGCCAAATGTTGAATTTTTAAAAGTTTGACAGGTTGGTTGTTGTCATATTGGTTATTTGAAATTGTCTTTTGTGAGAGTATTTCTTAAGCAAAAATCAGCAAACCACAAATCAGGGCCACACTACCCCCCTCCCAGCCACTAGGAGCCTGTTATACCAATCAGGGCTGGGGCCATCTCTGAGAAGCTGTCTAAGCCAGAGCGCCCCTACTGTTTGGCAGGGCTGGGGCAGGCCCTGCTGGAAGTCTTTTTGGAAGAAATCAGTCTTCCACATTAGTTTTGGATTTATACTCATTTGCCCAGTTATATCCTCTTCAACAGTTTGGACAGACAGATCTTGTTGAAGGGCTAGACAGTGGCTCTGCTGCCCCTCAGGTGCAGCAGAGCAATTTTTGGCAAAATGTTCCTTGTCCCCACAGCTGAAACAAGCAGCTCTGTTTTTCGCTTTCCTCCAGGCTGTGGATGAATAACCTGAGAGCTGCTACCAAGGTAGACCCCTGCACATATGAGGGACCAATGTCTACATGAATTTGAATCATCTCAGCCAATGTAGCTTGTTTTCTGTGGACTCCTAAAGCCCATTCACCCTATTTATTTGTATTTTTAAAGGCCAACTGTTGAACAATTAACTTAAAGGATGACTCTTTTTTGAAGGGTAGAAATTGCAGCCTGTGATATAGCAAAATTTCCCTGAACTGAGAAGGCAGGAATTGTCACTTGTGGCTCAGTTAAGGTTACCAGAGTGGCTATTGTTCTGCCATCTTTTTCTCATGTGGGACTTGATTTTAAAATAGTGCTCCAAGCCAAATCCTTTGTTATTGTCCCAACAAACTTACAACCATTGACATGCTCCCTAACGTAAGTCTACAAAAATAAATACAGAAATCAAGACTAAACAACCATATGTTTGTGGTTCTTGAGAATTTGTTTGCCCTGTGTTTAACAAATGGTAAAATCAATACCCCTCTTTTCTTTTGGCTTCTCTTAAGCCTATCTATCTCTGGTCCTACTGAACTTGTTTCTATGCCCCAAGTTTAACATCTGATGATATCAATATCAATATATTCCTGTGATGAAGGTTGACCACTACCAATGCATTTCTCCCCCTTATGTATGCACAATGAGAAGTGTCCCCTCATCCACTATCTCTTTTTACCTTGGTCCCTGTTTGGGCACCATATGCTGTGTACCAGTGCAGCTCTCAAAGTTCCTAGGGAGGGAAGGACGATGAAAAGGTAAGAGCAGCCAAAAGCTGAGGTCAAGGGCTGCAGATTTAACTCAGTGATATAAGTGCCTGTCTTGCAAGTGCAAGGTTGTAAATTTGATCCCTGGTACAAAATAAAAAAGAAAAGCTGAGACCAGGTAGAGCCCTCTCTCCTGATGGGAGAAAAGAAACTGCTCAACCACCTTAGCACATTTATTTATACACTCAAGAGGATGATGTCAGTTTCAACCCCTCTGCCTAGTAACATGTTTCCTGGCTGGTCTGGGCCCCTGGCCTTCTGGGAGCTGAAACAGCTTATTTATGTGACTCACTTTGGGCTCTCCGTGTTCTCAGGGCTGGCCTCGCTTTACCCTCACAAGCTCTCGCTATGTAGTTCAGTTTGTCCTTGAACCCTTGAACTTATTTATGTAGCCCAAGCTGGCCCTAAACTCACAATGATACTCCTGCCTCAGCCTCCCTAGTGCTATGACTACAGGTACATGCCACCACACCCAGCGGTCTTTTGACTTTTGACCACATCCAGCATGCAGATAGCTATTTGTACTCTTCCACCCAGTTCTGCTGGTGGCCATCATGAGCTTACATAGTAAATGCTTTACATAGTGTATGTATAATCATACTTTTAAATATTAAATCTGTCCCTGTAGCGAACCCTAGGCATCTTGCACTGAGTCACAAGCATTTGGGTAATAATTATAATGAAAACTGCCTCCAAGGACAGGAGAGGATTGAAAAGAGACCTTGTTGCTCTGTAGGGTGCTCATAGAGTCATTTTTTAGATTCCACGTTTTTTTTTTTTTTTTTTTTTGTACCAGGAAGCAAACTCAGGACCTTGCCAGGCAGGTGTTTATACCACTGAGCTACATCCTCAGCCCCATAGAGCCAATTTTAAATGCTTATTGTATGCCTCCTCTCCCAGCTTGGTGTAGAATGTTCTTGTTTTCACAATACTTCACCTTGATTATTTCAACAATTCAGCAGAAAAATCTACAAAAAAATCTTGCCAACTGGGCACAGTGATGTAACCCCCTAACCCTAGCTACTCAGGAGGTGGAGACAGGAGGATCCCAAATTCAGTGCTAGCCAGGGCACTGAGAGCTTGTCCTAAAAAATGAGAGGGATGGATTGGGGATATGACTCAATGGCAGAGCACTTGCCCTCGCATTCAATCCCTAGTATCACAAAAAATAGGAAAAACAAAAATCCTCACCAGGCTGATTACGTGTAAGAAATATGGGCACCCTACCTGGCTTAATTACCTGCTTCCTGGAGCTCAATTCCCTCACCTGCCAAGCAGGGATTATCATGAGTAATCCTCAGTGACCACTCAGCACCAGGCACCTGATCCCTGCACTGTCCTCACCAACCAAAAATAACTTGGCACTCCCTCCCTCCTGCTCTCAGTGGAGCTGTTGTCGTCTCTGACCACACTCACTGCAGCTGCTGCTCGCTTGCTGGGGAGGGCAGGTTCTGCTGCCACAGTGCAAAGGGCCTGCTGGAGCCTGGGCTCTGCTGGGAGCTGAGGGTGACCTCCTGCCACCAGGCTGAGAGGGCGGATGGAGTGGGCCAGCCCTCCCCTCCCCTCATCCACACATCACCAGCCTCACTTCACCCTGCTGCTACCTGCCTCATCCTTGTGCTGTGTGATGCTCCTGATGGGCGAAGGTGGGCACATTCCTGGGCGCCTTCTGCTTACAGCCACACACACACTGGAGTCAAGCTACTTGGAGGGTTTGATCCTGGCCCCCAACCCCAACAGCAGGTTAGGTGCTGGTAGAGTCCCATTCTGTTATCAAAACCAAACCAAGAGACAAAGCCCCTTACCCAGGCACCATAGCACCCAGCTGCTCCCAGGTGCCCTCTTCCTCAAGGCCAGGTGAGTGGAATAAATGCCCAATTCCTGCAGGTTGACACTGACTAGCTTGCAACCTCAGTCTCTCTGAGCCTCAGTTTCCAGATCTGGAAAGTGGGGGTGCATGGGTGTCTTCCTCAGGTCAATTGTGAGGATTGGATGAGGTTGTGCATGTGAACAGCTAGCTATGCGAGCTGCTGGTATGTGAATGCGCATTCTAGTGGGGCATGTAATAAGTGGGGCACCCACTGGCCACTGCTGGAGAGCGATGAGCAGGGAGGCCAGTTCCTGACCTCACTACATGTGTGGTTTGATGGGGGAAGGCATGGATATTAAGCAAATAAATTCACACATCATCCCCAATGATAGGAGCTGAAGTGTAATACATTCAGAGTGAAACAGCTACATGAGTATTAGCCAATCTGTGTGTCAGGCACCTCTAACCATCATAGAGGTCAGAGGGCAGAAAGAACAGATCCTTAGTCGGCAGCACTCTGACCCACAAAGGGGACCAGATGGAAAGGAGAGGAAATGGGCTGGTCGGAGACCTTTTCAGTTTGGCTAATGGAACTGCTGGCTAGCTGCTCTAGGAACCATGAGGCCTGGCAGCCTAGGCAGAGGGCCTGGAGAGTAGTGGGAGCTGTGGGCCACTGTAGGACAGGAGGTGGGGCACTCTGGTGGGAGTGCCAAGGTGTTGGGGCAGGGCTGGACAGGTGCTGAAGAGGAAATGGGAGTGGTCTGGGCAAGGACAGAAGGGTCATTTTCCTGAAACCTGTAAAGGGAGGCCGCATAGATGTAGCCTAAGAAGTCAGAAAAACAACGGCTTTGAATCAATTTTATTTAAATTTTACAGAAACCTGATTAAGTATGTAAGTATAAGTTCAGCAACAATTCCTACAAAAAATGCATGTACAATGCCAGAATTCCTTAAAAGCAACTAATCCCATACTTCAATTTTGCATAAAACATGCATTAATTATCAATTGCCACATGTTGGCCAAAATCAGTCTCTATAAGAAGAGACGGTCCTATACATAGTCAATAAGAAAACTAGTTGTGAACAACAGGTAAAAAAAGAGGTTTTCTGGTTAATGTAAAAGAAGGAGCAGTACTTTCAGAAACAAGCCCTTCAGCACTGGGGAAGTTGGAGAATTGTGCTGCACGGTGCTGTGCTGCCCCAGAGACCTGGTCCTGAACTGTCCAGGAAAGAAGGGATTTTCGGATAGTTAAGTCGGACACTAGGGAAGACACAAACTCAGGAGGGGATGGAGCACGAGAGCACAACTTTGCAGGAGTTCAATACATCCTTGGACATCTGGAAGACCTGTCTGCAGATACCCTGAGCTTTTTAACTGAGCCCTCGCCACAAGGCCGGCTTGGGGGACACAGGGTCTCCCGCAGCCAAAGGACCTGCTGGCCCCACACACCGGTCTTCGGGAGCATCTGTAAGTAGGAGGCTGAGTACCAACAAGCAGGACTTGGACCATTTCTCCGAGGCCTTGATGTTTTGGAGATCCCATTCATCCTGTCCAGAGATGAGTGGGCACTCGTGCACATGGCTGCTGCTGGGCACAGATGCGTGTGGCCCCCCAAAGCCTAAAATGCTTTTGCTGAGACACCTCAGAATGTCATCTATTGTCAGGAAAATATGGGTTCCATCAGAAGGATCTGAGGACTCTACATTTAGTGTTTTCTAGGCAGACTGAGGGGTCTTAAAGAGATTTCCTACCAACTGAAGGGACTTTCCCTCAGAAATGGGGTTCTATACAACATTCCCCAAGGATCTTCAGAAGATCTCAGTCACCAAGAAATGGCTGTGGACGTTACATTTATATACACACACTCATCATTCGTGCAGCCCAGGGACTTGTTTAGAGTCTCCCACAAAGTCTGAGTCTTCCAAAACAGTCACTGCCCCTGCTCACTACAAGTAGCTAAGTAAGGAACTGTGTGTCTTCAGCATAGATTCGAGGGGAAAGATAATAACTTATCAGGGTTCTAACAACACTTTCAAAACAGAAAAGTATCAAAATAGGTCCATTTTAAATATACGCTTATGAATATCCCTGATAATATAAGGAAATCCAGAGGACTTTGTAAACCACCAAGATTTCACAGGGGTGATACCCGGTCATTTTGTAGGCAGCAAAAAGGGGCTAGTGTACTGGCAGACTTTTCCCAGGAAGCCCTGTGAGTGCTACAGTACTAAATTCTACTATTCGAGTGCCAATAGAACTGTGAATGAAAACTTCACTTTTAGTAAGATTTGTAACAAAGATTTGCTTCCTCAGCCTCGTCATCAGTCTCCCTGCCTGCTGCAGACCTCCGGGTCATAAAGCAACCAATCGGTCTTGGATACTCCAAGTTCCTAGACCCTTCCAAGCGGTGACAAACCTCAGTCAGCAGGGAGGCAAAGGGCAGGCCAGGCTGAGGACCCAAGGCACCACGATCATGGGGTGGGGACGGAAAGAGGCTCAGGCAGACAGGAAGTGAGCCTTCTGCGACACTTACAGAGGCCCTGGAAGGCAACAGCTCTGTGGCAAAAGACAAACATTTGGAAGTTAAAGAACAAATCTTTTTAAAAGAAACCAACTTTCTTTCTCAAAACTAAATCAAACTTCTTAAAAACTTCTAAGCAGAAAACCCTGGTATCCTGGGGCTAGAGAGCTAAAGTCTGTGGAATGAGCTGCATTTAGCTGAGTTAAAGAGGGCGCGGGCTGTTAGATCAGCATAACTTCTGTGGCTACTGTAGTAAAGAGGAAGGAAGGAGGTTGGAGCAGGAGGAGGCCTCTCACAGAAGACAGTAAGGGGACCAAGTGAGACACATGCCCCTTTTATTCCTGGAACAGCAAGTGGTATTTTACTGGTCTGAGTGAGAGGGCTCCCTCCATACTTCACTCTAGCTACAGTAATACTGCATCCCATCCACTCTTCTTCTCTTTTTTGACTGAAATTCTTCAAAAAACTGCTGAATGTCCTCTCTCTTAACAACCTGTTAATGAAAAACAGGAAAGGAAAGAACTATATTACAAAGCAAAAAAGGCTGTAACATTCACATACAAGTCAAATAACATTATTGGTAAACATTACAGATGCTCCTTATGGTCTTATGAGGGAGCTGCAGCCGGATAAGCCAGCTGTAGGTTAAAAATATCCTAAACTGAAAATGCACTCAGCACATAGGACCTATCAGCTACGGAGCCAGCAGCACGGTGCACTGCAGTAGTGCGGCCCAGGGTAACTGGGAACTATGGCTATTGAGACCATACCCAACTTCAAAAGAGAGGATCTAACCACAGACTGCTGGCCTGGGAAGAGATCCAAATTCACAACTCAAAGTGGTTTCTACTAAATACGTGTTCCTTTCACACTGTGGCAAAATCAGAAAAACCCTAAGTCAAATTATGCTAAGGTCCTCTACTTTAACGTGTAATTAATTCACCACCTCAGTTTCTACAGAAGAGATCACCCAGGCTGGATGACCTCAGAGAGATCACAGAGCTGGCGTGCTCAGTCACACGGCTAAGCCATGGAGCAAGATGGTCCAAAGCTGAGCTTTCATCACTTCCTCAAACAAAATGAGATAAAGGCAGCACGTGTCTAACAGGGCCGGTGAAGACAGGATGAACCGTGAGGCCCGTGAAATGCCGGCCGGCACAGGGTCCCACAGTGATCCGAAGGCAGAATGGTGGCGCTGACACCAGGCTGAGGCCCAGAAGGACTCCTGGACCCCTGTGTGCTCACAGCACCATTGCTGTCTTTGAGGAATGTCCTTCAGCTCTACAAGTCATCCACAGAAAATGGTTTTGCTTGGACAGTTGTGTTTTCTTCTTCAATGATAGTGGAGAATGTTTTTGTTTTTGAAAACACACTTTAACTTCCTCAAGAGTCTGAAATTAAACATGTCTGCTACATAAACAAAAATATTTGGGGAAAAAACTATAGAAGCACTTCTTTTAGTAAATCCACTCTGCAATTAAAATGATAAATTTATCTTCTATCTTATGAGAAAAAGAAATTAAAGAAGTCTAAAATATTAAAATAGAAAATGAAGAGAAAATATGAATTAAAAATGCAACAACCTAGGGACCTGTGCTCGCCCCAGGAGGGAGTCTGTATCAGCTGATGGGATAGAACGCTCTGTAGAAATCATCATAAAAGACAGAGTTGTTAATTGACTTTTAATTACAACAGTAACAGATGCTTATTGGTAGAAAAGCAGGATGGTGGGAAGGAAAAGTGAAAAGAAGAGGAGGATATGAATGCATGTAAGTAGAAGAGAAAAGGAGAAAGAAGGGCGCTCAACCGGTCCTGCACACACAGTGAAAACTTCCCTCTCCCTCCCTTTCTTAAGGAAAACAGGCTGGGCTGGTGGCACACATGCCTGTAACCCTAGTGCCCAGGAGGCTGAGAAGAAGACTCGCCAAGGCTGGTCTGGGCTACTATAGTGAGTTCAGGGCCAGCCTGAACTGCAGAGCAAGACCCTCTCAAAACAGAACAAAGAAAGGCAGGCAATAGCTATTAGTTCTCAAAATGAAAGCCCTCTGCCAGCACTCTGCTACACAGCAGTAGCTGACACACCAGCTTCACAAGTACCATGAAGAAAACTGCTGGCCAACTGATAAGGAACTCAAATGCCAGTATGCAGGGTCTAGAAAGCTAACAATACACCCTGAGGTAAATAGGTTAAAGGTTAAAGAATCTACAGTTATAAAGTGCTAATAAATATGATGCTTAGGAGTTTCAAATGAAGGGTCTGAAATGGGCTACAGGATTAAACATTGAAAGCCACGGGAGGGACATCTGTTAGGGCCCTGAGGCAGGAGACCTGAAAGACCAAGTAGAGTGTGTGATCTGTGGGTCCTAGAAGTCCTCAAATGCTCACAGCCAAGGTGTGGAGTACAAATGCTAATGAATAAATACTTGGGTTCAACAATAAACCATTTCATTGCTTTGTCTCAGTTTATAGTTTCTAAGTTTTTTTGCACTGTGAATCCAACTCCTGACCTCATGCTTGCCAGGCAGGCGCTGTGCTGCTAAGTTATATCCTTACCCCTAAATGTTACTTTTCATAGTCAAATACAAATGTTAAATACAAGGCAGTTAGTCTATTATCTGAGAACATCTGGAACTTAACATTATCCCTGCAGTCAAAGCTGAGGGTCTGTATTCTAGCCTGCCAAGAGCACTTAGTTCCCGCCTTAAGCTTTCAGGCACTCCATCTCTTTACCCTACTCTTTCATCCCCCCCGTGCTGGGGATGGAACCCAAGGCCTCACTCCTGCTAGGCAAATGCTTTACACTCCCAACTCCTCCACTTCTCTTCTTTAATCATCAAAGAAAATAAACAGTTTACTAAAAATATAAAAGGCTGATTAAAATTTTTTAACAACATACCGTGCCTTCATCAGCAAATCTCTTCAGATAGTCTTTAAGTTCAGTCTTCAGGTCATTGTACTCTAAATCAAAACCAGAACACTTGAAATTCAGGTGTCATTTGCTTTTAAAAACAAAGTATTTTTTTGCCATCGGCAGTTGAATACATTAAATAGTTTAAATCAAATTTTTGTATAGAATCATGCCCCCATTGTCTTACAAATTCTCTGCACTTTCCTCGTTTTGATAACTGGGATACTTTTTCTCTTCAAATAAACGAACAACCCAAAATCTGAAATACCTTCACACTTACAAATATCAGCTAAAAATTTTTAAAAGGGTTTTCTATTTCTCTGGAATTCTAGTTTTCTTTTTGTTTTGTTTTTTTGTCTTTTTGAGACAGGGTCTCACTATGTGGTTCAGGCTGGCCTTCAGCTCACTTTGGAGCCTAGGCTGGTCTTGAACTTGCAACAATCTGCCTGCAACAATCTCAGTCTCCCAAGTGCTGGGATTACAGGAGTATGCCACCATGCCAGGCTGGAATTCTAGTTCTTGAAATAAACTTGGACTTATCAAACATTAAAGTTTAAAATTTATTTACTCAAGTTTGCACTATGTATGAGGCACTTTGGGAGTTATAAAAATGCATACACCATCAAGAAAATATTCAGTCCAATAAGGACAAAAGGAATAAATAAAAAAATTACAAATAAAAGAGAAAAATATTAGTGCCATAAAAGAGACCCAAAGGTGGTGGGAGCAAAGTGAAAAATGGCTGGGACAGAAACTCTGAGATAAGTTGGCCATGCTGGCTGGGGAAAATATAAAAGCCTACAATTATGGGGATAGGGATATTTTTCATTCCAGTGGTTTCCTGTGAACCACTAAAGCAAGCTTTAGAACTGTCAAAAAGATGACATGCTTTGGTCAAAAAGATAACATATAATCCTCAGTGAAAATTATCTCTACGGATGGAAAAATCTGCTGTAATTCTGTATTTATACATCTACTCTTAATCAAAATAGTACAAACTGGTTTCTCAAATATGTAATTATTTTAACATGAAACTCTAAGTCCATGGTACTAGCAGCTGAATACTCAGCAACATTAAAAATCAAGCCTAGTTTACAATTCAAAATTTGAATTTTCTTTGCCTAAAATTAGAAATATAGGTGCTTACTACTTTCTTTTACATTATCTTACATAGTGAAATACATTTTATGAATTTTCACACACAAACAGTACTAACCACAAATAAGCTCCACTTGCTGGACTCTGTTCATGCTGTTCAGAGTGTCCATCAGCGGGTCCCGCCTCTCAGCTGCCTGATCAATCTTGCCTTTGTTCTCATAAGCCAGAACTGTGTCATATTCATCCATCAGGAACAGGACATCTAGATCGCCATACATTTTCTTTAAAAAATAAAACCAGTTTCTCCATTAGAAAAACTGTGTATCAGTTTCAGAAACTCAGTTTCATGGGAACTCCTAAAAGTTTATTTATTTTTAAATTAACACATAGAAAAACTTTGAACTTCTTAGAATAGAGTTGCTTGAAGGATTCCTACTTTTTCCCCCAGAACCTTTTCAGAAATCTCCCAACTTCTCAGTGGATATTGGATAGTTGATGAGCTCTTTATTTAAAAACCACTGACTCAGCCATACATGGTGCCCCATGCCTTCAATCAAGGTTACTTTGGAGGCTAAGGCAGGAGGATCATGAATTTGAGGTCAGCCTAGGAAACACTGCTAGATTCCATCTACAAAAAAAGAGAGGAAGGAAGGAAAGAGGGAAGGAAGGAAGGAAAGAAGGAAGGAAGGCAGGCAGGCAAGAAAAAAAAATCACCTCACACTAACTTACTATAACTTTCAAGCAATTTGTTTCTAAACAACTTTATGATACAAAAAAGAGCTATTTTCCACTAAAGAGAACAAAATGTCCTATATAATTCTACAAAATTCACATTTTCTATAAAAATTCAGGTACAAATAAGGCTTCATAAATTTGCTTAATAGAAAAATTTTGAAAAAGCCAGGCATGGTAGTACACACCTGTAATGCCAGCACTCAAGAGGCTGAGGTAGGAGGGTCACCAATGAGACTCTGTTTGAAAAGACTGAAAGAAAAAAGTTCCCTACACTCATGCTTTTCAGTGTACAAAACGACTAACATCCAGCTTAGATACTCACCATGCAGTCTTGGCAGGCGCATAACTTGCTGCGCCAGTTCAAGGGCCAATAGGTAGCGGTGTCTTTCTTCACAAAATGCTTAGCTTTGAGCTCCTGAAGTTTGCAGCCAGATTGTGATTCTGTGTTGAAGTTTTGGTTCTTAAACGCTGTCTAAAATAAAAGTTAAGTTTTGAAGTGTTTTTCAATCTGTCATCTTTTCCATAGTTTAGACTCAGTAAGGGATTTTTCTTTCCCTATTGGTACTGAGCCTAGCAGTCTGCACTGAGCGACATCCCCAGTCTGGTTTTTTTTTTTTTTTTTTGGGGGGGGGTGCGTTTGAGACAGGATCTCTCTGAGTCACTAAATTGCCCAGGGCAGGCTTGGACACACTGTTCTCCTCAACCTCCCAGACTGCTGGGATTACAGATGTGCATCACCATGAACAGCTAGAATGATTTCCTTTGACAAAGAATACAGCAGAAATGCAGAGCTGTAGGACTTACAGAATTAATCTATCGAACTTTTATGTCTTACTGCCTGCATTTTCTCTGTTACCTGGAGCTCGGGTTCAGAACTGGAACTTGAGCTGGTACACGGCTCACTGTTTTGCTCTGCTTTCACTTTCTTGTCAGGACTCTTTCCGTGCTCTGGAACATCCTCTTTCAGGGTATGGTCTTGTTCTCCATTTTCAGGCTGGATAACTTTCTGGTCATCTAATCCATCAACATTCAGCACTAATCCATCATCTTCAGCAGATATTTTTATCACTATTGATTCAATGAAAAGAATAATAATAATAATAATAAAGACAAACATCCATAGATCAAACAATAAAATAATTTATTCTGATTTTAAAATATTTCAGAATCTAGAAAAGAAAATAGACCAACTTGATCCTTTAGAATGAGAAAAGAAATATCAACAATGCCTAATCCAAATAATTAAACAGATCATTTAAAAATATTAATCACTGGGCTAAGTATATAGCTCAGTTGCACTGCCTGCCTGGAAAGCATAAAGTCCTGAGTTCGATTCCTGGTACCAAAAAACAAATAAAATAAATAATAACAATAAAATAAAATAATCAATCCCTAAATACTTTATATGTAAAGGAGAAAAGAATATTGTGTAAGTGTTAAAAAGAGATAGGATACTCAAGAAACAACAGGCAGGAGGAAGAGATTCAACTGCAAACATAAGTAGAAGGGTAGTTCTGAAAAACTACCAGCCTAGGGGCTAGGGGCTTAGCTCAGTGGCTTAAGTGCCTGCCTGGCAAGCACAAGGTCATGAGTTTGATACCCAGTACCCAAAAAAGAAAAACTACCCCCCCCCAAAAAAAAGAAAAAGAAAAACTACCAGCCTTTTCTCCTAGGAAAAGAAAATCAAAAAGAATGGATGTTGAGGCAGAAATATCATGAGGGAGAAAAGAGAAATGGTAAGGGAGTTCTGGGTGGATGATGATGGCATTTTAATAGCAGATAAAGCCACCTGTTGATAGGCAAGAAATGAAGGAAGAAAGGGAAGATCAATTGAGAAACCTAACTAGTAAGAAATACACACAGGAATAGTGTCTGTAAACAGAAGAGATATAACTGGGAGAGGTATAAAAAGGAAAGGAGTATCAAGTTTAAGAAAACTGGGGCAAATCAAAAGTATACGATCAAGTTTGGTGTGGCAGTACATGTCTGTAATCCCAGCTCTCTGGGGATTTAAGGCAGGAAGCTCTCGAGTATGAGCCCAGCCTGGGTAACTCAACAACTTAGACCTGTCTCCAAACAAAAAATTTTAAAAGTTTGGGGATATAGCTCAGTATGAAGGCACTGGTACAAGCCTCAGTACCCTGAAAAGAGAAAAAAAAAAAAAAAAAAAAAAGTATAGGATGAGATCTTAAGTGTAGCAATGTTATTTGTGGTTTGTATGATGAAATCCCTGAAGGTGACAAGAACAAGAAATTAAGAGGCCAGACAGCAAAGATTATGAGTACTTGCTACCTTAAAAATTAATTAAGGACTGGGGATGTGGATCAGTGATAAATCACTTGCCTATCCTACTCTAGACTTGACCCCTACTGCTGAAAAAATAAATACACAAAATAAAGTAATGCATCTGGCATTATCAATAAGATATTTAATACCTCAAGACCATTCATTGTTGATTAGTTGTTTTAATTTCTCAGTATATGATAAAAGTATACTATTAGATAACAAACCTATCAATATCTGCCCTCTGCTTTGGTCTGAATGTTTTTTTTGTACTGGAGACTGAACTCAGGGCCTTCACAATGAGCTATGATTCTAGACTTTTCCTTTCCTTTCCTTCCTTTTTTTTTTTTTTTTTTTACTTTGGTACTGGGGATCAAACTCATGACCTTGTACTTGCCAGGCAGGTGCTTACACTACTGAGCTGTACCAGATCTTTTGACCCTGTCCTTGACCTGTCAGCTTCTGGAACCTAGGGCAATAAATGTCTATTGTGGATAAGTTACTCAGTAAAAATATCTTGTTATAACACCCCGAATAGACTAAAATGCCACCACTTCCTCAACCAACAGTATATCTTACATATAGCAATAATTTATTTTAGTTTTATTTATCTTTCAAACTCCCATTCAATAATTGTGTCTTCTACTGGGCATGGTATTTCACACTTGTAATCTCAGCAACTTCAGAGGTGCGGCAGGAGGATTTAAAGTTTGAGGCTAAACTGGTCAACACAGTAAGACACTGTCTCAAAGTAAAAAAATAAAAAGTGTCATGGGTGTAACTCAGAAAGAGGCCCTTGCTCCTATCCCCAGTATGAAAACAAAACAAAACAAAACAAAACCCATCTCTTCCATTTTGTCTAATTCTAGTCTCATCCATACTCTGCAGCACACCAGTTAGGTTCAGATTCATCCCAACTAGTCTTCTGAACAATCTATAAATACTATTTTGCATACTTCGGAGTCCAAAATAGCTGCTAAAAATTCTGGACTAAAAGTACAAATTTCACAAGCACAAGTTTGTGTCACACCAACTTCACAAAGACACCTACCTGCTGATTGTGCAGCATAAGCCCACAAGAAAGAACAATGTTTCATACAAGCCTGGCACACCATTTCTTGGAAGTCCCCACTCTCAGGGGGAACGGCTCCAAGATGCTGTAAATTTCAAACAAAAAGCAAAGTTTTTTTCTTGCGATCTGTAAGCTGTCTAAAATGCCCATTGTTAATTAGTATCCAGGCCTTGATAAATGAAGGGGCTTGAAGGTACAGCCTCATTACTTTCAAGTTGACTACTGCCCTGAGAAGACACAGTGACCGGATGTGATTCTTCACTAGAAATGAGTCTCTACCAGCAGTCTGATTCACACCGATCTATGTCTACGTGAGCTGGCTGGATCAACTTTGAGCTTTAACAAACGTACACACCCGTGTTACTACCAATCACCAAGATACATAACACTTTTATCTTTCCAAAGAGCTCCCTCCTGCCCTTTTGCAGTCAATCTCAATTACTAATCTGCTGTCATGAGTTTTGCTTTTTCTAGAATTCCAAATAAATTATATATTATGTAGCTTTACAGAAATCAATCACAAGTGCAATTTATACAGAAATAAAATGCCTATAATACCTATTGTTTTATAAACAAATACAGCAGTATACTCAACATAACTGTATAGATTTTTTGAGGTATGATTACACTCATCATGTGGAGTTGGTACACGTATATATCTTAATTCTTTTATTCTCTTCCCCTCTCTAGTTTTTTTTTTTTAAAGAAGACTAATTATAATGTGAAATTAAACAATTCAAAAGGAAAAGATCATGTATCTCTCTGTGGATACATGGGGGGTTTTTGGTACAGGGACTGAACTCACAACCTCATGCTTGCCAGGCAGGCACTTGTGCCACTGAGCTAAATCCCTGGCCCAACAATGGTTTTAAAAGTTAGAAGTTTTCCTTACTCTTCCATGGAACCAGTCTTCACAGACTACACACTGGATCATCTCATCTGGAACCTAACACAGAAAAACAGTTGTTTGTTAATAAAGACTCTGAATCTGGGACCTGGAAGTAAATCTGACACAGCAGAATCAGATATTTAATAGTTCTTGAGGCTGAGCATGTAGCTTAGTAGTAGAAGGCTTGCTAAACCTATGTGAGGTCCAGCACTTGGCCCCCAGAACTGTAACATGAAAAACAAATCATCTCTGCCAACCCTGTGATAACTCTACTTACATAATAGTAATTAAAGGGACAAATAAATTCATTCTTCATGCATTGGTATTAAGGACTTACACTGCGATAAGCACTTAGTACAGTTATCAAAGCTCTTTTGTACTAGTCGTTTAATATCTCTCACAAAACTTTATAGATTAATAGAGTTTTCCTATCTTATACATAAACCTAAATTCAAGGAAGGAATGTGACTTGACCAATACAGAATATGACAGCTGGGACTTTTTAATCACAACATCCTGTCAAGTAAAATTGAAAAGTAAATCTAACAATCTCCTGATAATGTACACTTCTCTATTCAAACAAGTTAAATAATAAAATGTCTAAACAGCAAAATTGTGTATCAAGAACATAAATTATTTTAGGGATAATTTTCTCTTTTATTCCCAGGCTTTCCTATCTACTAATTAACTTCCTGATGTGTTTTCTGTCCTTTTATTATGACAGTTTCTTTAAGAAAACAAAGCAGACACACATACACACACAAATAATAATTTGTGTGTGTAGAATAAAAGAATAATTTTATTCTTTTCTTTCTACCCATCCATTTATTCACCATCTTTTTTTTTTACTTTATTCAACAGTGTTGTAAGTAACTCTTTACCCCACACCTTAACACGTGCAGTTTTAAACTTTTTTTGTTAACTCAAGGAAATTCTCAATTTTGTTCTCTATATAATTTGGTACAGTAATTACAATTCCAACACAATCAAAGAAAGGGGGCAGAGAGCTCATTTTGCTAACTACAAAGAGCGCTCTTTCCAATTAGTACATATGTGAACTAAAATCCAACCCAATCAAAACATGGGCTGGGGATATGAAAAGACAACTCAGAAGTTATTAAAAATATCCAATAAGTTAAAAAAAAACATGAATAACTTTGCTGCTGATAAGTATTTAAGAAGATACTAGCCTTCACTTGTATGGCAAGATATGACATGAATGGCACAGGACTTTACAAGACTGATAATATGTAATGTTAACAGGTGTTGAGATAAAAACACTATCATATCCTCTTGGTGGTTAACTTTTTTGGCAGACATGATTGCAATTTAAACACAAATACCCTCTGACCAAACAATTATCTCTAGATACCCATTCTACATACTCACAGGAGTATGCTAAATTATGTAAGGATAACAGGATGGTCACTACAGTCTTCTTTATAATAGTAAAAAATCAGACACTACTCTACCACAGAGTCACAGTTAGGATAACTTAGTTATGGCTTAAGTTTTCCATCAAATTATAGGACATGCTGCAGCATTAGAACAAGGTAGATCCGTATTGCTCAGTGTGAAAGGATGTCTATGATATGCTGGTAAACGTGGGAAAAACCAGCTGCAGAAGTAAATGTATAGAATTTTCACTTTTATTGACAGAAACTAGCCAGGTATGATGGCGAATGCCTGTAATTCCAGCACTTGAGAGGCTGAGGCAGAACCACTGCAAGTTCAAGACCAGTCAACTACAAAGTGAGTTCAAAGCCAGCCTGAACTGTGTAGCAAGACCCTGTCTCAAAGACAAAAAGAAAAGAAACCACACACTGAAACACATTCAAATATTTTTAGATGTACATAGAAAGGTCTGAAAACCTAAAACAAAAAAGTTAACAATGAATGTGCCTGGGATGTTAAGAAGCACAGGAATAAGGAAAACTTCTTAAAATTTTGAGTACATTGTACATTTTCTGAGGACCTAATTTGTACTTAAGTCCACAAGTCTCCAGGGAGGAGAGAAGTTTAAGGTTATTTCTTTATAAAGTGTGTGGGGGGGGGGGGCGGAGCAGGAAAGACAGAAAAAAGTTCTAGCCTTGGGATAGTCTCTGCAATATTTCAATCTTATGATGTAAGAATGAGAGTAATTGAGATCTGCGCCACTGATAGATCCAACCAGATTCAACAAAGGGTAAATGTGGAAACCTAGAGCATCCTGAAATGCCTCCTACAAGACTCCAGACATCCCGATACGACAGGCTATAAAGTCAAGCCTAGAGATGACACGGTCCCCGGTTTCATCTTCCAATTCTCTTACCTCATCTTCAGGATCAGGATAAGGTCTCTTACAAATGCAGTACAATCCAAAAAAGTTGTCATTATACTTATTACCAGAGTTTACCTTTGCTTTGTCCTGAAAGATAAATTTCAGTATATAATGTAGTATAATTTTTAAATATAATTTCATGCATCATAAATTTTTTTTTTTTTTGTACTGGAGATCGAACTCATGACCTTGCGCTTGCTAGGCAGGCGCTTAAGCCACTGAGCTAAATCCCCAACCCCATAAAATTTATAATTCAAAAAATTTCTGCATTAAATATCCTTTCCTTTGGCCAGGCATGATGATGCACATCTGTAATCCCAGCACTTGGGAGGTTGAGGCAAGAGGATCACTATAAGTTTGAGGCCAGCCTGAACTACATAGCCTGTCTCAAAAACCAAGGGCAGGGGGGAGAAAAAACGTCTTTTCCCTAGAAGCTAATCTCCTTCCCCAGACACTAAATCTTTAACTTTCAAAATATGAAGAAAAATTCACTATTAAAGAGACACTTTTTCAAAGGTACAGGGTAAAAATAAAATTTTATCTTCTTTGTAGCAACTGGAGAAAACTGAATATACCACTTCAATAAAAAAAGAGATAGACATTAAGCATAAATATTAGTTACCAACTTACGTGAACTGACATTTGCCTGGAATTTCAGGAACAGTACTTCTTTGTGCATAACTGCAGTAGCCAACACTCTCATGTAATAAATGGGCAAAAAGGATGCAAAAAAATTATCTAAAATTGAGCTGGGCACGGTGGCCCACCCTTGTAATCCCAGCACTTGGGAGGCTAAGGCAGGACTGTTGCAAGTTTGAGACCAGCCTAGGCTACAAAGTGAGTTCAACACCATCTTGAACTGCACAGTAAGACCCTGTCTCAAAAATACAAAAAAAAGAATTATCTAAAATTAACTTTCAAAGGTGGAGAAAGATATGATAGTTGTAGCAATTGACTGAAAATGTGACATTGCTTTCTCTCTTAACCACTATTTCACTGAAAGTTACCATACAATCATAGCTTTTATTAGTCAAAATACAGTGAAACAGTCTACACCCAGGCCACATTATTACCAAGATTTACTTATGTAGTTTTAAAACTAATAACCTCAGGGCTGGGGATTTAGCTCAGCGGCATAAGCACCTGCCTCAAAAGTGCTAGGTTATGAGTTTGATTCGCAGTACCAAAAAAAACCCCCAAAAGTCACTGTGAAAGCATTTGATTAGGACCTCTTTTTCTCTCTCAGGGAGTAAATACTCTAAAGAGATCCGAGCACAACACTTTCAATCAATGCTTGGGAGCAGTTTTATTTTTATATAGTGATTAACAGGTATGTTTGTGGGTGACCTGGGTTAGCAAAGAGGAAGACAGCTTTTAACATTCTCTGCCTCTAAGTGTCTAATTAAGACATGAAAGCTTCAAGAATGTTGAAGTAAACACCATTGCAGAGCTCATAGTGTACTTGAGGAATCAGGATATTTGAACCACCTATTACAGAGATTTGGTGTTACCAGCTTTCAACTCAAGTTAATGAATTGAGTCAACCTGCCTATCAAAAAAAAACAAAAAAAAAAGAAAAGAAAAAAGCCAAAAATGCTGCATCTGTTTAAATGGAGGGGAAAGGTGCTTGCTTTATTTGCCTATAATTTCTATAATCATGAAGATTGAATAAACTCTTAACATTTAGTTTAAAAAAAAAGTGCTCCCTGCTTTAGCTCAGTTGGCTAAGGCCTTACTCTGTAAAGGTGAGGTTGTGAGTTCCATCCCAAAGGCAGCAAAAAAAAAAAAAAAAAGTTTAAAAAAAAAACAAAAAACTAATAACCTTTGCTTTAGAAGCCTCCGAACATAATCATAAGCAATATAAATAAACCTGAATCACTTCAAGAGTTTCCTCATAAAACTTCTCATATTAATTGCAATCTATGTCAAAGGCTCTGAACAGATTATCTAGTTTTTCCAACAAAGAAATAAATGAAATGCCCATCTTCAAATAATAAACAAAAAGTACTTTCTTTTTGGAAAACAGTTGGTTTTACCTACTCTGGTAAATATCACCTCTGTTCCTTTAAATGCATTTGTAGTTATGATGTTTACTTACAGGAAATAATTTGCATTCCAAATTTTTAAACTTGCTATTTCCACAATCACAACGAAAATTTCTGAAACAAAAAGAGGAAGAACCAATTTTATCATTTTTTAAAAAAAATCTAATGAAGTACTCTTTAAACTCAAATTTTATCTTCTTCCCTTTTGACTCATTTCTAAAATCTAAAAAACAGCTCTGGTTGCTGTTCATGTATCTGATTTGGAATGTTCCCAAGTATGTAACTACAAAATATTTTATAATTCTAGAAATTAAAATGCAAAATAAATATGTATCAATGGTGCTATCCTGTAGGCCCAGCAACACTAGGGAGGCTGACACAAAAACTCCTTGAGCTCTGGAGTTCAGGGCCAACTTTGGCAAGAGAGTAAGACTCTATCTTTTAAAAAAAGAGAGACAAATGTCTATGTCACTCTCGCATGCACAAATAAAATAAGAGCTGAGTAGTGTGTGTACCACAATTATATTTTAATAGGTCTTATGGAAAAACCATTCTTTTCCCAGCTATATTTTAAATCTTACTAATGTACAATTACTTTGAATGAAAACAAGATTAAGAAAAAAATTGTAGTTGGGAAAGAAGCTAAATAGTTTAGGCAACATACAGCAAGTATATCAATACCTTTTTGTATACAGCTCAAATAATTTATGGCTTCCATGACATTCATAACTGCAGGCCAGACAAATTCCTGCTGGTTCTTCTCCCTCTGGAGTGCAAGTACTACAGGCATACAGTGCTTGCCTCTTTACTGAGCCCTAAAAGCCCCAAAACAGAACAGAATAAATTAATGAAATGGTACAGTTACCTAGTACTGACACTAAGATCTGAGAAATAAAATCAGATTATCTGTGATCAAAATCTTCCTGTAAAAATGGTATTCCAAATGATTATAGGAGAGGGCCAAAACCCTGTTACATATTTCATTTCTATAATGTTTATTTTTATAAATTTTTTCTTAAAATGATAGAAGATTTAAATTTGTAAATCACCTATGAATGAGTTGGTCTGCTTAATCATTTTAACATATGAAAATGTAGGTCACTGCATATAGGTTTATGTTAGTAAATATCACATTTTAATTTTGGAAAATGCTTATAACTGCACCAAGGAAAAAAATCAAAGCATGAAAAGAGTCCCTTTGATTTTTAGGAGGTAAATGCTGAAGTATTTAGAAGTATAGTGTCATGACATCTGCAACTTTTAAGCAGTTCAAAAATAAGCAAAATGTGTTAAAAGAGATAAATGTGACAAAATATAAAAAAGTAAATACATATTCAGAAGTATACAGGTGATCATAACACTATTTTTTGACTGTAAGATGTTTCAAAATAAAAAGTTGATGGTGCATGGATATAATCCCAGCACTTGGAAGGCTGGGACAGGATGATCACTGTGAGTTCGAGGCCAGCCCAGGCTATATAGTGAGTTCAAGGCCAGTATGAACTACAAAGCAACCCTGTCAAAAGTAAAAACAAAAAAGGCTGGGCTGTGGGTTTAGCTCAGTGGCATAGCTGCCTGGCAAGCACGAGGTAGTGAATTCGATACCAAAACAAAACAAAACAAAACAAAAAAAAGTGAAGGAAAACCAGGCATGATTTTTACAAATCTTGATAAGGCTTACCCTCCTCTAGAAAGGCAGGCTTTGATGATATTCTATTTCTTAATTAGGGTGGTGGGTACACACGTGTTTACTTTGTTTTCAACCTTAGACATATGAGTTATGTGAATCTCTGATGTTTTACTATAGTAAGAAAGATTTAAGGAAGTCTTTTTGATAAACATTTTCAAAACATAGACTTTTTTTTTTTTTATTTAACCAGAGAAAAAGTTGTCTTAACAGTAACTGAAGGTTCTGAATACTAGCCAACATCTTAGGACTGTCTGGACACCATATTTATTCAACAATCTAACCATTTCGCAGTGTAAACTCAAATTGATCAGTGATGACAACAGATTAAATTCTGACATTGGGGACTAGGGGGATGCAGCTCAGCAGAGCATTTGCATGGAAGAAGCTTTGGATTCAAGCCCCAGTACCACAAAACAAAAACAAAATTACGACTGAATTCAAGTCCCTCCCCTCACTCCTCAATGTTCTACTTGAGGTATCTTCCTTCTACCAACTTTTAACCTGTTGAGTTTTCTTCTACCCATGCTTCTTCATTTTTGAACCCTGAGATGCGTCGCAAAACACCACATCACATCCCCTCAAACCCTTATTCACGAAGTAGTCTGCCAAACAAATTCTTCTCTTTTTTTCTGGCTTGCGTCACTTGCTGTTCTGGTCTCAGTCTATTTCTGGGGGAAGAGGAGGCAGACTACAAACAGGGCACTTGCTTGATTTCTCATGGGAAAAAAAATGGGCACTGAACCTGTATTTGTAGAGCCGTCGAGAAGGCCTCTGCACACAGGAAGATTTTCAAATCCAAAGCTTTCTATCTCTACTTTGACCTCCCGACGGTCCCTAATAAACATTCTTAGGATGGGAAAGCAGTGACAAAGACATCTGGATTCGGATTCAAGAGGTCATGGGTAGGGTGTAGTGAAAGGCATTCGGGCCACCAGAAGAGACTAGAGAGCAAAGAAGACCAGCAGCTCCAGGGCCAAAGCCTGGAGAATCCCAGCCGTCGAAGACAGGAGAAGGGAGGCCCCTGCTGGACACAGCGGAAGAAACGGGCCGGGACGGGTGAGGAAGAAAAGACAGCTGGGCCCGACGTGGGAGGGCAAGCCGACGGCGGACCGAGACCACCGGGGGAGAGGGGAGGCCAAGGCGGGCGGGAAGAGGAGAGTGCGGCCGTAAGGCTGGGGAGGTTTGGGAGAACTCGGGGCAGACGAGGCCCGGGCCGCGTGCCCACCTGCGAGTAGGAGCACTTCTCGGAGTCGCTGCCGCCCAGGACTGCACAAGCCTCTTTCTCCAACTCTTCGTCCTCCTCAAGTACGTCGACTAACGACACTACTGGCTCTAGCTCCGACTGCCGCCCAGCGTGCCCCTCGGCCTCAGCCATCCTCAACTGTCACCAAGACCGCAGCTCTGTCCCGGCGGAGGCGGGAAAAGCGACCATGAGGGGGCGTGGCTAAGGAGGCGGGGCCTGAGTACTAGGAGCCAATCGTAAAGAGGAAAAACGAAGGAAGGGGGAGGGGTTACTTCAGGCGACCGGAAGTCATTCCTCTCTTTTCTTCTGCCTGTGCCACCGGCGAGCTGGCTTCCGCTTCCGGGTTAGGCTTCCCTGTGGCGCGCGCTTGAAGCAAAACGGTCGCTATGGCGCTGGTTGGAGAGTACTTTGGGCCAGACGGGGAGCGGCGGGAGCTGCGGGTTCTTTGTGAAGCGGGCGGTGACGCCGATTCTCTCCAGAAGCTGTTGTGGGGTGTGGCCCAGATGAAGGAGCTGGTAAACCAGCTTTTCGAGCCCCTGGTACAGCGGGAAGCGAAGGGTCGGGTGACTGCGGATCCAGAGGAGACGCTGGAGGGTGAGCTCTGAGGAGGTGCTGGAACGACCAGAGGGCGGCGCGGGTTTGTGGCACTGTGCGGAAAATGGGCCACGGGGGAAGAACTGCCCCGAGACTCCTACGTAACGCCGTGTGGTGGTAGTTGTTTTTACCCAGTGCTTTCATCATACATATTTTTTATTGTACCTAGTATTGGGCTGAGGTCTGGAGAAAAATGCAGTGAAGGCTATTCTTCCTGCCCTTGCTGAACGCACGGGCTGAGACGGGCGGACACGTTAGAGAATGAAAAAGTACTGGCAAGCGCGACGTCCTGAGTTAGATTTCTGGTACTAGAAAAACATCTAAATATTGGTTCTGTGGCCCTTTGTAACTGTTGCAGGATAATAAAACTCAGAAAGGCTTCTCTAGAGAGGGTGTGACTTTTGAGCTGGATGTTTTACC
This sequence comes from Hydrochoerus hydrochaeris, assembly GCA_004027455.1. Classification (NCBI taxonomy): domain Eukaryota; kingdom Metazoa; phylum Chordata; class Mammalia; order Rodentia; family Hydrochaeridae; genus Hydrochoerus; species Hydrochoerus hydrochaeris. The sequence continues at coordinate 187,016 of PVLA01000900.1, read as the reverse complement.
AGCTGTGAGATTATAAACATGTTCGAAAGAATTGCTACCGAAGATGAGGACAGTTCATTTGAACACGTCCTAACCCCCAGGGATCCCAGAGACCCCAGGTCCGTATCGCAGTTTTGAAGTAGAACCTTGAAATTTTAACTCCGTTAATATTTTAAAATCTTGTTTTGAAGACAGAAAGCCGTATTTTTTACCTCCTTGAGTTAAAACACCTAAGCGCTAGATGTGGCAGTTAGTACTTGCTGTTCTGTAGATGAACTTAAACTGTATTTTACTTTTCATATTGTTTACATCTTTTTTTTGTTGTTTCCATCTTGATAATGTGGATATTGGATGTAATAAAAACATTAATAACAAGTGTTGGTTAGTATATGAAGAAATTGGAGAACTTGTACATTGTTGGTGGAAATATAAAATGGTATATCCACTTAAAACACCTTGGCAGTTCCTCAAAAACTTATAATTGCTAGGCTTCTCATGAGAGCTGTACGCATTGGTACACAAAAACTTAACACATGTTCATTACAGCATTATTCTTAAGAGCTAAAAAGCAGAAACACAGGTATCTATCAACTTAATTGTTCCATAAGCAATTTGTGGGTGTCCATGCAACAGAATATTATTTAGCGATGAAAAAGAAAGCATTGGTACAAACTACAATAGAAATAAACCTTGAAAACAGTAACTCAGACAAAAAAAAGATGTATTATAGATTATTATCTATATTATCTATATGTGTTATAGATTGAATTTATATAAGATGTCCAGAACAGGCAAATCCATAGAGATAGTAGTTGCAAGAGCTGAGAGGAATAGAAAGGGACTACTAATGAGTAGGAAGATAATTTTGGGAATGGAATAATTAATGGAAACATGCCAGAATTAGTTGTGATGGTTTTACACAAGGATGCAAATAGAGATACAGAAAGCTCTTGAGCAATATGCTTTTAAAAGACTGCATTTTATAGTTAATGAACTGTATCTCAAAAAAGAAAGTGGTGGAAAAGAAAGGTTTTAAATACTGAAATTTCTGAAATATTTTTGAGTGTGCATGATTTTATTAATCCTTAAAGTGAAATGGTCTTATTCCAACCATTTTATCTATCTTATCTATATTTCTCAACCATTGAACATAATGTCATACAACAAATCTTTATTTTAAAAGGTAATGATGAAGATGATGCAGAAGATGAAAATAACCTTGATAAAAGAACTAATTCAGATGGACCATCTGCAAAGCGGCCAAAAACACCATCTGAGCAGTAGTTTTGTGAAATTTAAGACTGCTGCTTTGTGCTAATTATCACACACATATTAAAGAAGACTTGAGCTCTAATTTGGAAAAGCATTTATTTTGTTTGTCTGGGACAAGTTTGTCAGAAAGTTTTCTGTTTCTAGCAGAAAGATACAGTAAATACTTAGGAATAAAGTCTTTTCTTGAGTAAAAAATTACAGGACATAGAAATGTATGAAATACATAATATACATAAAATTCTGTAAGACAACCGAATTTTATTGCCCTCTAACCATTGAATTCAATTGTGTGAAGTCTACATCTTGAGGCTGCTTCTATAAAAAGTACATATCATGAATCACTGGCAGTAATATTTCAAAAGAACTGATAGGAGCAAATGGCAGAAATTGGGTATTAAATGTCAGAATGTCAGTTCCTTTTTTATTTTTTTTTCTTTTTGAGACAGAGTATCGCTATGCAATTCAGGCTGGTCTTGGACTCACTTTGTAGCCCAGGCTAATCTTGAACTCAGTGATCCTCCTGCCTCAGTCTCCTGAGTCCTGGGATTACAGAATGTCAGTTCCTTAAAAATAGAAGGAAAATAAGAAACTAGAAACACTAGCGGAAAAGCAGAGACTTTGAGAGAGAGTCAAGGAAACCCTGAGTTTGTATCTACACTCATTTTGTAGATATGCAGAGATAATTCCACTCAGTGAACATGCATTTTCTGATTTATCTGGTTCCTTTACAGCAAGATGAGGTATGTTTTTGTGCTGCAATGTGGTATATATACAAATATAAACCAAAGTAAATCATCCTTGTTGACTATAATCCCAGCACATAGGAGGCTGCATTGCTAGTTTGAGGCCAGCCTGAGCTACATAATAAGTTTGAGGTCAGCCTGAACTACAAACAACAAAAACAAATCATGTTCCTAAAATGAATGTGTGTGTTCTTTCTCAGTGAGACTGGGGAATTTTTTATTTGCTGTACATTATTCAAGATTAACTGATAGAGCTGAAATCCAAAGAAACCAAGTAGTATGTAATGAAATACAAGTATTTGTAGAATTTTAGAGTTGGAAGTAACCTTACAAATTATATGAGTATTTTAGCGATAAACAGTTTTAGAATAGTTATTTGACTCAGGGGACTGAGGTGTAAATCTTGGAAGAGGTAGTTTACATATATACCCTTTAGGTATTTAAGGTGATAAAATGTTAGTAATCTAACATTGATAATTCAATCATCTTTTGTAATCACCTTTATGAAACACCTTAAGTGATAGTATTGTACTTTTTCAGTTGCATATTGTGAAATCTATAGCTTACAGCATGCTTTTAAGGAAGCTCAATTTACATACTTTTCATATCCTTAAAATAATCTTTTACTTGGAACCCCACTAAATCCTCGTATGTCATCAAGACAGTGCCAACCAGAAGAAGGTTGACCAACTACAAATGGTCAGAAATCATGTTAGTTTATTATGATTCAATATTCAACTGTTACTTTACTCCCACTCTCTTCATACAACCTTCAGAGAGAAAACTTACCCGTATATATAGTTGAGGTAGCAAATAAATTGATGGTTGAACTTTGCTCCTGAACATTTTGTTACCTTTGTTTAATGAGTATGATTTATAAAGATACCTCAGGATAGTAGTTCTGCTTATAGTCCAGTGTTTTGAGGTGCTGGGTTACAGGATATGCTAGTTTTAATATTTAAATAATCTAGAATATGTTGTATACTTTAGAAAACAAAATTAGAAAAAATCGGCAAGGCTTTCTTCTATACTGGTCCCTCAGACATCTTTTTGGTCAAACATGGCTTCACAGGATTGGAATTAGAATCAGTATTAACATACAAACATAAGCCAGGAAAAAATAAAGTTATTTAATGGTTTAAACAGCTCTAACGTTACTTTTGTACAGAAAAGCCAATCCCATAATTCTGCCTAAAAATCAGCTTAACACTAGGCTTAAATCTTAAATGTGAAACATGGAATTTTTGTAAGAGAGGACTTTCCTAAAAGTGCTTAAGCAGTGCTTAATGTAAATAATACAATTTTATGGCCAATGCCTTTCACACTTTTATAATAGGTTGAGGTTCCTTAGTTATACTCTAAGGACTTTTAAGTATTTTTTTAACCACCTGTAAAGAAAAAAAAATGACCTTGAGAGACAAAAATAGATAAAGAATATGGGGGGAAATTGGTCTGTCCCCTGGGCCAAGTGATTTTTGTTTAGTTTTTCTCATCCTCTAGGTCTTAATTTTAACATCTCCTCCAAGCACCCATTTTAGTTTTGTTTGTTTTTTAAATGTTGCACCAGGGATTAAACTCAAGACTTCAGACCCTTATGCATATCTAGGGATTGAGTGCAGGGTCTCATGCTAGGCAAGTACTTTGCCACTGAGCTGTATAATTTTATTTTTAGACGGTCTTGCTAAATTGCCTGTGCTGCCCACCAGCTGTGATCCTTCCGCCTCAGAGACCTGTATTTTTAAAGGAAATAAGGTGTATGATTTCTTCCAAATGAGAAAATCAATTGGAGATGTGGCTTTTGGTTATGTAGTACTTTTATCTAATTTTTATATTTACTCTATTAAAGATATGGGTATTTCTCAATGAATTGTTCAATTTGTATAAGGATGTCATTTTTTTTTTAATTATTTTTTAATGTGACCTCTGCAATGAGCTACATCCCTAGCCCTTTATTTTGAGGCAAGGTAGTACAAGTTGACCATGCTAGGCTCTAACTTGTGATCTTCCTTCCTCAACCTGGGAGCAATCAAAGAAGAAAAGGAGGTTTTTCATTATACAACCTTTTGTTCTTTTTGCTGTAAAAGATACATATTTTTCTATGCAAATACAGAAAAACATTGTGAAATCTTCAATTTTTAATTTTAAAAAGTCATGCTTTAATGGAGTAGATCAACCATATTAACAGTTTAATATACTGTTGTATAAGTAATTCCAGGGTTCCCTCACAAAAAAAATTCAGACTAAAAACAAAAGATCCACACTTTCCATCAAACTACTTTGTAGTAGTAGAAGTAGAATGTAACTTCCAGAGAGGTTAGGAGAACTAGACTAAATGTGAGGTAGGGTAAAGTAAGGGAAAAAAGTGTTTCTAAAATCAGTATGTCTAGCTTAACCTTTAAAAAACTGCACTATAACAAGTGCATTATTTCCAAAGTATGAAATGATTTTCACAACTTCGTACTAACTTCTAATTCTTAGGTGACTTTTGGGATCAGAATTACTCAGTTTTAAAGACATGGCTCAGGAAACAGTAAATGCTAGAAATAAACTTTATTTAAATCGTTTTAAAAGTAGCACTTCACATTGTAATACCAGTAAACCACTGGAGTATAGTTTTATTTATTTTGGTAGCAGGAGTCAAACTCAGGACCTTTCAAAAGCCAGGCAGGCGTTTATGCCACTGAGCTAAATCCCAGCCCCTAAAGTATAATTTTAAATAGAAATTTACTCTGATGTCAAAAATTCTGGTGGGGATAGAAATAGTGAAAATGTTTTATGGGTCCCAGGTATTGCCTTGAGCCCCTGAGTAATCTTCACAATTGTAACACGAATTTAAGGGCTCTAACCACCACTTCAAACCTTTGTGAAGGTGTAGGTTTTTCTCTGCATCAGTAAGGAAAATTTCAAGACAACTACTAGCACAGGCCTATTAGCAAAAATAGACAATTTAAAACATTTTTTTTGGTGCCAGGGATTGAGCTTTACAACCTTGAGCTTGCCAGGCAAGCTCCAGCCCTGACAATTTTAATTTTTGACTTTGAATATATCACAAAACCTGAAAATTACTAGTAACTAAACATGACAGATTATGTTATGCACTTACTAGTATTAACTTTTAAACTTTATTCTCAGTAGAGTGAACTCAGTTGTTTTGCACTCTAACAAGAAGTGTACCTTTAATAAATAAAGTTTCTACTGTATGCAAGGCACTGTTCTAGGCATGGGGCCCTTGGCAGTGAAGAGACAAAAGATACTCAGTTTTAAGCAGGGTAATCAGAGCCTCAATAAAGGGACATTTGAGCAAATCTTTAAAGAAGGTAGTGAAGCAGGCCAGGCCAGAGCAACCATGCACAAGACAGGCTGCCTGCAGAGGTGCTGAGTCAGGGCTTCCTGGTCTGTTCAAGAATCGAGAGCAGTGTGGCTGGAGTGGACTCGGGTGGAAGAAGTAGTAGGATATGAAGTAAAGATTCAGGGCTAACCAGGCCACTTAGGTTTTGACTATGTTAAAAGAATCCAGCTTTTATTATGAGAAGGGAAATTCAGAATTTTTAAAAAAATTTTATTTTCGTGGTACCGGGGTTCGAACTCATGACTTTGCACTTGCCAGGCAAGTATTTGCGCCACAGAGCTAAATCTCTGGCCCAAAATTTAGAATTTTTGAAGACAACATTTCTTTTAAAATCCCTCCCAACACTGAGTTGATGACAGAGGGGACTCCAATAGCAGATTTTTGTGAGTGGACATTGGCTTCTTGGTTCTGGACAGATTAAATTCCATGTGCCTGGTAAGAACTTAGTAAACAGTGCAGCTGGATGTTCTAATCGGGAGTTGAGAGAAATCGAAGATAATGGTGTAACTTTAAGTGTATAAAGCCGAGTCTAGATGAGATGACCAAAGAACTAAGTATAGAAAAGGTAACTAGGGCATTAGAGGTTGCTCAGACCTGCAAGGCAGAGCCGGCTTTGAGACGGCAGCAGGGCAGCAGCAGTGAGGAAGGCACACCATTACAAGATCTGCATCTGGGCCGCTTGGTGCATAGTAGCTGCTTGCCACGTGGGGCTGCCACTAAAATTTTCAGTTCTGTTTGTCAGTCACAGTAGCCACATTTCAAGGGCTTTGCCCATTCCTGTGGCATGGGTAAAGAACATCGCGAAGGTTACTAAAGTTCTGCTTAACTGTGCTGGCCCAGAAGTCAACTGGAGAATGTTTCTGACACACAAACTGTCAAAAACTAGTCATTTGAGAACCAAGAGTTGACCATTGGTTTAGTGTAACAGGACAGCAGTTTTTGTAGGAAGAGAGGTAAAACTTGATTAGGAAGACATTATGGAAAAATTGGAGAGGATTTGAAATCAGAAAATACAACTCTATAAAGATTTGCAGTTAGAACAGCTGTTTACTTACTGCTAACCTTGTTGAAGAAGCTGTTCCTAAGCATAGCTCTCATGACCAACAGTTGAGTCCTCAGTAAACATTACAGAAAAACACTGAACCACTGACTCTCAGCCTTCAGAGAATCATTCGAAAGGCTTCTAAAACTGGGGCCCACCCCTAAAGACTGATCCAATAGGTTGGGAAGGGACTTGAGCATCATTTGAATCAGTAGTTTTACTTTGTTTTTATTTCCTTGGATAGCACCCATTCTAAGGCCAGGGTTGTAGCTCGGTGGTAGCGCTCAGGATGACCTGGGTTTAATTCTAGCTCTGCAAAAAAAACTGTAAGACCCACTCACTGCCTTTGACCAAAACAAATACTAGTGCATGGTAATTCCCAATGATGGCCCAAAATTATATGAACTTTTTATGTGGGAGAAGGTATAAAATGATGGGACATATTTCATGCAAAAATGAGTTGTGGCTGGGTGTCTCAGAGGCTGAGACAAAGATCACAAGTTTGAGTCCAGCCTGGGCAGTTCATCAAAACCCTTTCTCAAAATTTTAAAAGGACTGGGGATGTAGCTTAATGGGAAGGTCCTGGCTTCAGTTTTCATAACCAGTCATTAAAAAAAAAAACAACCATACAGCATTATAGTAAGTGCATGTGTCTATTTTAGAGGTGGAGAATGTTAAATCTACCATCCCATCAACAAGAAATGAACCCTAGTGTTATGGCTTGGATTGAAAATGTCCCCCAATGGCCTCATGCACAAGTAAGTGGGATTTTTGGAAGGCGCCTGGATCACAGTGGCAATCTAGCCGACTTGCTATTAGGAAGTGGGGTCTGACTGGAAGTCAGGTCCCTGGGGCTGTGACCTAGAGAATCTCCCTTTCTGGCCTCCATGATGCAAGCAAGTTTCCTCTCCTGGGCCCCCTCCTTCCATGGAGCCAGCTGAACATTCAGTGAAAACAGGAGCCAGGACTGGGGATTTAGCTCAGTGGCATAAGTGCCTGCCTGGCAGGCATGAGGTCATGAGTTCAATCCCCAGTACCAAAAAATACCAAAAAAAAGAGAAAAGATGAACCAGAATGTACTTCTAAGTTGTGGGTGTCAGGTATTTTGCCCCAGTGACAAGGTGACTAAGACAACTAGATTATCTTAATTTAAAAAGACTATCATGACTGATGAACACACTGGTTTGATTATTTTATGGGTAAAGTTACTTTCATGTGAGCACTGTAGCTCATTTCACTTCCCTAAAGAAAACATTGTTGTAAAGGTTTTGAAATAGCATCAAGTTTCTAAACTTTAGGAAATCACTTTTGTTTAAAACAGTGTGTTTGAAACCAGAAAAGAAGTATGACATGTTTTAGTGAAAAACAACAGTACTATTTCAAGTGTAGTTGGAAGTAAAATGACTTGTTAAATCATAGTGGGAGACAGCCCTATGTTTTTCACATAGGAAAGCAAATACAAGTTATGAATCCTAGAATGCTTGTCCCTTCCCTAAAACCCCTGAAGCACATACGTATTTGCCACTCATCTCACTATATAGCCCTTTATTCACTGCTTTTCACAATGCAATGTGAATATGAAATAAGTGATTTGCTATTATACAGTCTCCTATGTATCAATTTTAGTCTCTTCATTGAGACTTCATTACCCTTTCTACCCTACCAAAGCAATGCTTTGATCTATTAAATAGCCTTTTTTTTTTATCAGTACCAGCATGCACTTGCAACGAAGGCGCTTATGCCACTGAGCTAAATCCTCAGCCCTATTAAATAGCCATTTTAAAAAACTAGGCATATCCACATCTTGGATAAATAACTCCTAAATAATCAAAAAACAGATTAATTCTGTAATCTGAAAACAAATTATATTTGCAAATGTATTAATCCTTCTCTTTGTAATATTTCTGTGATCAAGGCAGTACGATAGTCAGAGATAGACTAAATTTTGACTTTCCAAAGCTCAAAATTCAAGAATTATAAGTATAAAAGAGACCAATCACTTCATTGAAAAGAAGTTACAACTTTACAAGTGGCAAAGATAGGGTCTCACTACATAGTTTAAGCTGACTTTGAATTCCTGGTGATCTTCAGGCCTCAACCTTTGGAACACTGGCATACCCAGATAATTTATCCTTTTTTGAGAAGACAATGTTAAAATGGCTATGTAACCACAGATAGGTTAATTCCCACGTGCTTTCGATTCCCTTTTCTGTAAAATGGCAGTAGTACCAGTCTAGTAACTGTTTATAGGGCTACAGTAAAGGGGAAAAAAAGCTCTCAAAAATAATGCTTGTAAGCTGTGCGTGGTAGCTCACGCCTGTAATCCCAGCACTTGGGAGGCTGAGGCAGGAGGATCGTTGCAAGTTCCAAGGCCAGCCTGAACTGCATAGTGAGACCGTCTCAAAAAAAAAAAAAAAAAAAGACAAAAAATGCCTGTAGCATGCATGCTGAATACTCAAACGATGCAAGTGATTTTGGTTATCTGACCCTATCAAAAACTGCTGTTTATTTGGATAACTGAGTGTACTATATAAGAAGATTCAGTAACTAGAACAGTCACTGTGATAAGGGATGTTCTGCAGCTTTTGAGTTACAAAGGTACCTGCTCTATCTTTTCACTAAGTCTGCTGTGGAATGCTTGGCCTTTCTGGTCAAATGTGACATAAAGTAAGGTCACTAACTTTCAGGCTTCTAGTAGCTCAGTCAAATTAGGATAATTTTCTAATACTGCCATTTCCATTCTTTGGCATGATTAGGGAGACTGTACATAGTGCTTAAAAGTTTGTCATCCCCAAAAAGCACTATATAGTACATGGTAAGGAACACAAGCATCAGGTGCCTGTTGTAACCCTGATTCTGTTACTTAGTAGCTGTGTGACCTTTAACATGTTAATTTTTGCCTCAGTTTCCTCATTTGTAAAATCTGGGTAATTGCCATCTCAGGGGTACTGAAGTGTAACAATTGTATAAGGCTTTTAAAACAGGCTGAACAGAGTAATGAGCACCAAAAAATGTTATGACTATTACTTAAAAAGTATTTTAAAGTTTGACCAGTATTAACACAACTGTATAAAAATATAGCCTGATCCCCGAAAAGAAAAAAAACTATTTTCATTTTTTAGTTATTTGTATTGGTACCAGACACAAAGTATTACAGATGCAAAGGAGGAGGTACAAGGATCACATCTTCATGCCACTGCCTGAAGACCTGACCTTGGGCCAGAAAAGAAAATCAGGATGATGACATGATAGAAGCTTTTAAAAGGATATCAAAATGATCTGAAGGACTAGTTCCCTATAATATTTTCACTGACCATCTTGTCCCCATCTTTTGTGTATGTTATTTCTAGATTTTCAAACATTTAGTCTATTCTCACATAGTTTTTTAAAACCAGCAACATTAATAATGATTAATCTAGCCATTAACCAGGAAAAGAACAAATTCTGCTTATTATGGCTGGGAGTGTGCTCAGTGGTAGAATGTGCTTGGCAGGTGCGGGGCCCTAGGTTCAAGTCCCTAGCACCAGGGTAAAAAACAGCGGTCATCTCAGTAATTTATACCAATTCCTCATAAACTGAAAGTGAACAAACATTAAACTATCACAGGATAAACTGGTCTTTTAGTTTGAAGAATTTTAGAGCATGTCAACTGTATAAAATTTAAACTTTTATGACCATGTTTGGACCTTTTCACACTTAACACGATGGAAATGTTCTTACTCATTTTTTTTCCCCAAAGGAAAAACTAAATCATCACTATGTTGCACAGTAGAGTAGAAATACTTACTCAAGTTCCTAAACAATGCAAGTAACAAGACACAATTTTACTTCCAAAATCTGAAGTCATCGACATGATTCTGTAGTACTGTATCTCAGGCTTTCCCTAAAAAGTCATTATTCAGATAAAGATCGTTCCCTGGCCACATTTTTTAAAAAGCCTCAGCCCCACCACAACTTCCTGAGATTTGTAAAGAAACTGCAGTCTTGTGATCACACTCCAAATAGTTCTGGCAGTTTTGTAATCATAAGATAAAACAGTGACTGATTTATGTGTCAATCAGTTGTAGTCTGCTGATCTGATTAGAAGCCTTGACAAATGCTTGGTGGCGATTGCAAATAACTGCCAAGCATATGGGGATGATGCAGTAGCCCACTGTTTTGGGGTCAGCTCTTGTACAAGAATAAAGAAACAAAAACATTTGTAAATAAGGTATTAGAAAAATGATCGTCCACAACCAAAAAGGCAAAGAGAGCAACCGAACTTTCAAGGAGTGTGTCCATGTGGTTCCTTCACTAGGCTCCTCCGGGTGCTGTTGGATGTGTTCCAAAGCCAGCCTATTGTAAGTCTCATTGATTTCAAAAACATAGTAGAACGCTGCTGCACTTGCTAATAGATACAATCCCACTCCAATCCATCCCATCCGCTGACGGAAGTTCATCATTCTCCATGCTCTGGGCCTTCAATAAAAAGACAACACAGTTAGGGTTTAGTAGTATCGTCATGGCAGCGCTTCCAACGGTACTTGGTTTAGCCGGGGGTGTGGCTTACACTTGTAATTCCAGCACTCTAGAAGCTGAGGCAGGAGGAACCCGGAAGTTTAAGGCAAACCTGGGCTACATAATGAATTAAAAGCCAGCCTGAGCTACAAAGTGAGATCCTGTCTTCAAAACAAAACGATACACGCCCAAATGTACTTGGTTTAGTTCCAAGAATTCTAAAATATCCCACTAGCACATTCAAGATTTAAAATAATTACATTTACCTTAAATGCCAACAACTTACAGGTAGCTGCTTTATATCTAATAGTTACAAGCAAGTACAAAACGCTGGTTGCAGTATATTGGCTTCTGCTTTTCATATGAATCCCAACAAAATGTGTCATTACATTATAATGTACCTTGTGCTTAAACAAGTCCAGTATATCTTCCCTTAAGAAACTGAAAGTACCCTATAGGAAATTTCATTTACACAGCTTCATGCCTTAATAGTATTGCTTCAGACGTGAATATTGGGTTCTTCAATTAAACCAATGGCAGAGGCCCCAAGTTAAGACAGTAACTCTTGAACACTTACAGCAGTCCCGAAAATCTTCCTGTTCCCACGGCAAGCGTTAAAGAGTCATTCACTTCTGAGTAATCGGGTGCCTTTGGCATTGCAAAGCAAGCCACCATAAAAGAAATCTCCTGGGTTACCCGCTTCGGAGAGACATGAGCACCGCCAGCCTGGAGCACCAACTAACTGTGATTAAGTACAGCGTGACTAGGGCTAGTCACGCGGGGGCCAGGCGCCTGTCGCCGCTGCCGGAGCCGTCTGGTTCACCTAGCCGGAGCCGGTCAGCAGGTTCTCGGGCCTCCCGGGCAGTAGGCCCCGCCCCCTGCCGCGCCGCAGCGCCCGCCTGCCTGCCGCGACCAGAACCGTGCAGGCGGCACCAGGCCTCGGCCTCGATGTCCTGCAGCAGAGCCAACCCAGCACCTCAGGGGACCCGCCTGACGACACTGACTGCAAAACTGAGTGGGTCCCGGGTCTCACCTTCCTGTCCGAGTGGCCCGCCCGCCCGCCGTCCCGGATGCCGCTGCGGCAGGGGCTTCCGGCTCGGGCAGGAGGCGCACGCGCACGCCCCCGGCCCGCCTCCTAGTGACGTCAAGGAGGCGCCACCGCCCCGCGTGCGCCTGGCGATGCGCGGATCGTGACCGCCAGTGCTACCGAACCGGTCACGCCGGCTGTGGCTGGGCATTCCTAGGATTCGGGCCTTGCTCCCAGTGCTTCGCTTGCGACTCTGACCGTCTGGTCACTTCTGGCAATGGAGAAAACGGCGGAGACGGGGCGGCCCGGCATCCACCGCGGGCGCTGGGCGTGCCTTAGGAGCGTGCCACGAGCTGGAGGCGCCCACCCTCAAGCGCGAGCTCCGCCGCTGGTAGCGGTGTGGGGAGCGAGCGGCACCGGAGGCCGGGAGAATGCCGCTTACGCCTTGACTTCCGGCGGACAGGATGTGGACCTTTAACAGGCCTGACTGCTCGGTCCTCGGTACGTTTACGAGCCTCGTGTGGGTCGTGCGCAAAATTACTATGAAGTGCTGGAGGCATGTACGTACCCGACAAATTCCATCTAAAATCTTCTGGGCACCCCGATGCTGCAGCTCTTGGAAGACTGGTGCAGGTGAATGGCCATGAACCTTCGGACAACCTTCTTGATTGCCGGTATCCCCAGACCTGCAGGCTGGTCTGGGCCCCTTTGGGGAGTCAGACTGCTTGGAAAGATGTTCTGGAGGGAGGAGGACAGGAACGTAGCTTTTACTGAGGACACTAGTCACGCTCTGGGCCTCAGATGCCTGGGCCAGGGGTTTTCTGGAGAGTGATCTTCAAGCCTCCTTGGCCCCCAAAATGAATTTTTAAGCAGAGTAAGTGAGTTTTTAGACAAAGAGACATGACAGTGGGTGAGTTGTCATTTCTTAGGTATGGAAATGACACTAATGATCTAGACCAGGGCATGATCCCTGAAATGCAGGCCCCATTGTTGACACAGGCATTAGATAAAGCCCTTCAGCCTACCCTGCAATACCTGAAGTACAAAAAGCTGAGCACATTCTCAGGCAGAGATCCTCCAGAACCAGTTGAAGAATTCGGACCTTTAATGTTCCGATCCACTTTGATGATGAAGACATGGAGAAAAGAAAGTGATTGATAGCCTTGAAGGCCCAGCATTTGATATTATTTACATTCCCAAGACAAGTAATACCCTAATTACAGTTCCCAAATGCCTGCAGGCCCCAGTATCTGGGGTTGATAATCCTAGAGAGTTGCAGGTGAAATATCTACCCATTTATCAGAAAAAGGAGGAAAAGCTGTCTGCTTACATACTAAGGCTGAAACCTTTATTATGGGAACTGGTACAGAGAGGAGCAGTTTAAAAAGGTGTGAATTAGACCCGCCTAGATCAAATTAGCATTGCTGGGACGGATACAGAGCAGTTGCAAAACAGCTTAATCTGCCAAAGGATGGCCGAGCCCCTGGTTTATTTCAGTTAATGCCACTAATGAAAGTTAAGGAGGCAGTTGAGGAGAAGGCCCCTCTCACCTGAATCTTGGGAAACCAGCGAAGAATGCTGTGATGAGCAGAGCGTGAAGGTTGATCAATTCAGTAATAGATGTTAACCAGTGCCTACCTTATGCTGCCAAGTAACTCACTGTGCTGCTTTCTTTGTCTTTGTCATTTTTGAGCTTATTGAATGACTTCCAAATGTGTCATTGACTAGGAGGGACATGGTTCTATACTGTTTATTTAAGTTCTCCTTAGTGAATTTTTGGTCGTACATACTTGAACAAAAAGTCAGTCACTGCATATGTGCAGTGTCCTGAGAGGACAGGCTAGGCTTAGGCACATATGTTGCCCAAACCTGGAAATGTCAGCTTGTTTAGTAGTAGGTGCCCATGTCAGTGTCAATGTGATGTGCGTCATCAATAGTTTTCAACTTTGTATTGCTGTTCATTTAAGATAAAGATAAAGATCATTTGTTGTAGTTAGGATATTGTTGTTTTCTGTGTAAATCAGAATTACTAATTCTGTGCAATTCTGTGCTGGGCCAGAATTCAGTTCCCTAACTGCAAAACTTGTCTTCTTTCCGAAAGGAAAGCAGTCCTCAGAGTACTCAAGGCAGATTGAGTGCTGAGGTTCATAAGTATGCAGTGGCCATCTTTAGATTTCCGATGTTACCAAAGCATCTTCATGATTTTAAAATTATAGGTGTGAAGCCAGCTTTGGTGGCATGCCTGTAATCCCAGCACTTGGGAGGCTGAGGCAGGAGGATTGTTGCAAGTTTGAGACCAGTCTGGGCTACAAAATGAGTTCAAGGCCAGCCTGAACTGCATAGCAAGATCCTGTCTCAAAAAGAAAAAAAAAAAAAATGTGAATATATAAAATAAAAGAATACTATCTTTTAAAATTTGGGTTCTAAAAGAGATTTTATTTGAACTGTTTCTAAAGTGTGAATCTTAAAAAATAAAAAATCACTGAAGTTATACAGACTCAGTTCTTTGTACTCATTCCTCTTGGTGCCATGGGAAACCAAGTCCTTTTCCAAGTGAGATTGCCTGAGAGAGCTACTAGACTGTACATAAAGTAGGACAAATAGTAGGTCCAGGCACATCAGTGGATTGAATTTGGAGAGGCTGGGCTAAAAGTTTAAAACTTTCTCATTTAATTCTCCTGAAATTCCTGAAGGAAACTCAGTTTCATGTTTGTTGAAATAGACACAGAGAGTTTAAGAAAAACTCAATTCAAGTTGAAACTACGTAAGTGGCTGGACCAGAATTGGATAGAACCCAATTCTGTTCTACTGCAAAGCCTATTTTCTTTCCACTGCTAAGAAAGGGAAACAGTGCTCAGAACAGTCCCATAAGCAGGGCATGTATTCACATGTGTGTCTTATGCTCTCATTATTCTGAAACATAGATTTAAATTTCTGTAAGTCTCCACTACAGAATGCTAAGTGCCAGACAGCACATGGACTCTAAATTGGAATGTGTAATTATTTATATATGCATGGTGATTTAGAATGTATCAGGGACTGTCACAGAGGTCACTTGTTTGCCACTTTAGAGAAACAGTTGCATATTGCTAAACACTGATAGTGATATATACATAGGTGCTAATAAATGCTGCAGCTCTCTGGTGTCTGGGGCACCAAGCAGGGGGCTTAAGCAGAGGTAATTGAATTTACAGTATAATCTCAGCCCTGGAGGTTTCTCAGGGGCCGTAATAATAGCTGATGTTGAACACCTGCCCTTGGCCAGTCACTGAGTGCCACTGAGCACAATGGGCCTGCCAGCAGCCAAATCCTTTTCTCCATTTTACATATAAGATTGAAGCACAGAGATAACTTGTCCAGGGTTTCAACAAGTGACAGGGCTAGGATATACTCCTCTATTAATCTATTCTTGATCTTAGTCTATGCTCCCTTTGTTAAATCCTTGAAGAAACCTGTCATGAAACATACCATTTCCCCCATTGTTATAAATGAGAATCCTGCTCAGATGTGGTGGCACATGCTTGTAATCCCAGCACTGGGGAGGCTGAGACAGGAGGATCGTTGCAAGCCCAGCTTGGGCTACAAAGTGAACTCAAGGCCAACCTAAACTACATAGTGAGACCCTGTCTCAAAAAGATGGGGGAAAAAAAAGCCTGAGGTTTAGAAAAATTACCAGCAGCAAGAGCACAAAGTATGGTTCCAAAGATCTTTTCTTGAACTACTCTCCTGTGCCTCTGGCAAATACTACATAATAGCAAAAGACAAACAAGCATGGGTGGTGCTGGGGAACAAACCCAGGCAATGCCTTGCACATAGTAAGCAAGTACTCTACCATTACGATACAACCCTTGCCCTTAAAAATTTTTTTTCCAGGTACAGAGGATTAAATCCAAGGTCTTCACACTGAACTACATACAACCCATCCCCTTTTAAAGTTTTGGAGCAGAATCTCCCTAAATTGTTTATGGCACTTATGTTAATAAAATCATGTAAAATAAAATTATATATTCTTATATAGTATATTTACTATTTAAATGATGGCACTAAAACTATTGAGATAATGGAATTTAAATGGTAGTTTCCTTTTGTTTCATATATGTGCTTTTATTTTAATGAAAAATATATAGCGCTGGGGATTTAGCTCAGCAGCATAAGTGCCTTCTGGCAAGTGTGAGGTCATGAGTTCGATCCCTGGTACCAATATATACATTGCTTAGAAGTATCCCTGGTACCTATGTATATATATATATATATTATATATATTGTGCACAGTGGTGCATATCTGTAATCCCAGAATTCTTGGAGGCTGAAGTAGGATTGTAAATGTAAGCCCAGCCTAGGCAATTCAATGATTTGGCAAGACCCTGTAATAAAGAAATATAAAGGCTGGGGATGTAGTTCAGTGGGAAGGCCAGGGTCTTGTTGAATGCCCACCACACACTCACACACACACACACACACACACCACATTGCTCAAGGAAACAAAGATGTCACAATTATAGCCAGCCTGGAAGAGCTTCCAGTGATCCAGTGGTAGCTATAAGGATAAATAACAGTGTTAAGGTACAACCCAAAGCATAAAATACCTATGATTTTATGCTAATTTGAATAGATTGAATGCATAAGATGAGGCAAATCTTCCTTTCAGAATTTCAAATAACTCATGTGGCTATTCCCAACTTTGGGCAGTGGAGTTTATTTGGCTTTTCACCTTACATGTGAACTCAACTCAGTGATTTCCTTTTAATAAATAGAGTATAGAAGGGGATGACCAGAAACTTTTCACTGCAAATCCTACCACCACTGGGCTATCCTGGTTCATGTCAGAGGTGTCGTGTTGCTTCGGCAGGCATCCCTGATACGATGTGACCAAGGGGCCTTTCACCACTGTGGTTTTTTTCCTAACCCACAGCCCTAGATAATCATAAGAAAAACACCAGACAAATCCAATTTGAGGGATATTAAACAAGATACCTGGCCAGTACTCCAAGATCATTTGTAAAAGATGGAAAGAAAAGGACTGCCCCAAACCAGAGGAGAGTGGCTACATGTCATGTCATATCCTGGAAGTCATCTTGGAACAGATCAGGACTCCAGTGGAAAAGGAAATTCAAATAGAGACAGGAGTTTAAGGAACAGGACTGTATCAATGTATCAATTTGGAGTTGAGAAATCTCCCTTGGTTATCTAAGATGTTCAGAACAACAAAGGGAAGCAAGTGAGTGTACAGGAACAGGCTGTAACTCTTCTCTAAGTCTGCAACTATTCTAGCGGGGTGAGAATGTAGCCCAGCACTAGAGCACATGCTTAGCATGTATGAGACACTGAGTTCAACCTCCCCATCCTTCTTTCAAACTTGTAAATTTACATCACAATACGTATCTGAATACATGCACGAGTTTATCATGCAGTAACATGACCTGGTTGCCAGCCAGTGAAATGGCAAGAAGAAAATCACTGGAGCTCCCTCCCTTCCTAACGATTATTCACATAAACACCACAGGGTGGCGCTAGCACTCAGGGTGGACGGCCAAACATGGAGCCGTGGATTTGCTATGTAAATGGTAGCACAGTGAGTAGCCTCCCCTCAAAACTGGAAAATTCTTCAAGATTATATGTGGAAAAATATTTCAGTACTCTGTCATAGTAGCGTCCTCTCTAGGTCCGTGGGACTTGCCTCTGTGTATTGACTAAGCCCAGGCTTTTGATGGCCGGGCTTATCAGCTTCCTAACAAGAGTCTGTATTCCCTAAGGGCTGTTAGATCACATCCACATCAAAGCGCAACACGGTGTTTCACGCTTGAAAAGTAACTCACATTTCTGAAGTAATAACATATACCATTATCTATATAGTAATGATAACAGCTTTCATTGGTTGAGCTCTTCCAACGTCAGTGTTAAATGCTTTACACTTTTTTTTTTTTGATACCGGGGATTGAACTCACGACCTTGCACTTACCAAGCAAGCGCTTGAACCGCTGAACTAAATCTCTGGCCCTACTTGTGGCCCTACTCTATTGAATTCAGATTAAAACCTTTGTAGCTATATGTATTACTTCCCCTAATTTCAAATAAGGAGACAGGCATTTGAATAGGTAAAGTGGTTTGTCCAGAATTACAGGGCTTAGAAACCCATCAAGATCTGTCTACCATAGTCCCAGAACCGTGACCCCTGGGGTATCTTGGCTCTGAGAGCAGCACCACTTCCAAAGCAAGTACAAGTAAACGAACAGAACCGTTGATGGAGCCAGTTTGGGCCACGTAACCTAAATGTCTCTCTGTCACTATTCCTGTCTCCTTTCAAGAAATAATGCAACCCAGTTTGCACTGCAAAAGAGACAATTGACAACACAGATGGCCACCACCTGGCGTCGCTTAACCCTCTTCCTCCTCCGTAACTGAGATTAGTTCACCCGTTTTACAGAACCTTGGGGCTCAGAGAAGCTCAACTGGCCCCAGCCCTGATAGAGTGAAACAGTGATAAACACTGATGAGTTTAGAGCCAGGCGTGGTGGCACACTCCTGTAATCCCAGCACTCGGGAGGCTGAGGCAGGTGGGTTGTTGCAAGTTCAAGGCCAGCCTGGACTACAAAGTGAGCCCAAGGCAACCTGAACTACATAGTGAGACCCTGTCTCAAAAAGCCAAAAAAAAAAAAAAAACAACTGATGTTTGAGATGATTTGGTCCCCTTTCCCCCTTTCCCTTGCTTTTGGTATAGGCAAATAGGGCAAAACACGAGCAACTTTTTTTTTTCTTTGCAAATCTGAGGGTCAAACCTCAGATCTGGTATACTCTAGGCAAGTGCTCTACCACTGAGCCACATCCCTGTTATGAATTTTATTTCGAAACAGTCTTGTTTAGTTACCCAGGCCAGTCTCCAACTTGTGATCCTTCTGCCTTGCCTCCCAGGTAATGGGCCGCAGTTCGAACTTTTATTTATTTAGTAGCACTGGAGATCAACTGCGTGGCCCCTGCGTGCTGGGCATGTGCTCCTCCACATAGCCACACCCCCAGCCCAGGCAGCGTTTCATTTTGCTTTGTTTTGTGTTGTTTTCAGGGATCATGGCACTGAGCTTTTTTTATTCGGTGCTTTTTATTTTTTATTTTGAGACAGGGTCTTGCTAAGTCACTAAGTTGCCCAGGCTGGGTTCAGTATTGCCATTCTCCTGCCTCAGCCTCCCAGAGTGCTGAAATTGTATCCATGGGCCACCATGCCCAGTCCCAAGCAGCTACTTTTAAATGTAAATATGAACACAGAGTCTGATGCCAGAGGGCCTCAGTTCAGATTCCAGCTACACCATTTCCTGTGACCCTGAGCCAGTTCATTAATCCCTTCTGGGCCTCAGTTTCCTCAGGTAAGAGTGAAGATCATAGGGGCACTTCTGCTTTGGGTCACTGTGAGGACCCGGTAAAGTACATGGCGAATGGTATCACCTGCACTCAGCATGCAAAAGACATCGACTCCCTTTGCCATTGCTGTGCAATAAACCAGCCCAAAGCACAGAGACTGAAAACAATGGTTTCCCAGCCACGGTCCCCACTCTCCCTGGATGAAGAGGTGGGAGCAGCTCGTCTGGATGGATCCTGCTGTCTCACAGACTGCAGCAGAGCGGCCGCCAGGGGCCTCTCCACCCTCTCCACCCTCCGAGGGGCTGCCTCATCACGGGGCTGACTTCCCTGGAAACAAGCGATTGAAGAGAGAGAGAAAACACCAACCCTCCCACACACACACCTTTCTTTGTATAGTCTTATCTCAAAAGTGACATCCTATTACTGTGTCACATCCTATTCTTTAGAAACAAACCAGTAAATCCTGCCAGCACTCAGATTACACTTGGGTGTGATTCCAGAGTTTAGAATCCTGGGTGGCCTCTTTTTGAATGGCTGTGACCTCTGTTTTGTTTTGTTTTACATACACAGACCACAAGTTTATGCTTTTGTTACTTCCACTTTATATTTTACCTGTAAGTGACAAAATTCTTCTATTAGAACTAGGTTAAGGGGAAAAAACTTTTATATTCTTCGTCACTAATTCTTTCATAGGTGAGAGTCATAAATGGTTGTTTTCTGCTCATTCTAAAGATTTCCACAGGCTGACCTAGGTTTTACAACCAACATATGTTCACTTTCTTGGTATACTGTCACAATTATCTTCTAAATTTCACTCCACTCCAAGTGGTAAATCACTAGCTGCTTCTCAGTTTCTCTCATTCCCTGGGATCTCACCCTCCTTCCCTTTGAGTCTGAGGTCTTTCTGAGGGGGAAGAGGCAAACTGAGGCTCAAACCCAGAGTCAAACATGCTAAGCAAGCATCCTATTATTACACTGCCTTCTAACCCTTTAATTTTTGTGTGGGTGAGGATAGGGACTCACTAAATTGCTACAGAACTTGCAATCCTCCTGCCTCAGCCTCCTAAGTAGCTAGGGTAATATTTTTTACAATTGTGAAAAAAATTGGAAACTATGTAAATGCCCAATGATAGGTGGTACATTAAGTAGATTATACAACATCCAAAAGGCAACAAATTCTAGAGGCATTTAAAATGTTATGTAGTTGCTGTTTTTTGTAGCTAGTTAAATTTTGATAATTTCAGATGATGCAACCTAATAGAAAAGCATTTTTGATGTTTGAGTAGTTTTACAACTAATTGTTGGTGGAAGAAAGCAGAACGTAATAGTATTACAGAATAATCTCATTTTTGTATTGGCAAATACACCTAAATATATTTGTAAAGAAAAAATTCTGGGGGCTGGGGATTTAGCTCAGTGGCATAAGCACCTGCCTGGCAAGTGCGAAGTCATGAGTTTGATCCCTGGTACTGCAAAAAAGGAAAGAAAGAAAGAAGTCTGGAAGAACAGACACCAAGATGTTAACAACAGTTATCCTCAAATGACAGAATTTTATCCTCTTAAAAAATTATTGCCAGGCATGGTGCTGCACGCCTGAGGCAGGAGGATCATCATGAGTTCAAAACCAGCCTGAGCTACAAAGTGAGTTCAAGGCCAGCCCAAACTGCATAGCAAGACCCTGTCTCAAAAAGACAAAAATAAATATATAAATAAGCATTACGTTTTTGCATTTCTCCAGTGAATACTTCCTGTTTGTGTAATGTTTCCAGAATCCCAAGTAAATCCAATCATGAGATAAGTTACAAGAGGCCAGCTCCATTCTCTTATTTGTATTAGTAACTGTGCTTTCTTCGGCAGCACGTGGAGTAACATAGCAGTAACTAATCAGGTATTACACAAAGCTGGAGTTAAGCAGCTCCTCCCCAGGGACTGGCTGGACCCTTCTCAGCCAGCTGGCAAGGATTCTGCCTAGACCAGGACACGGCCTGGACACACACACACACACACACACACACACACACTCACTGGGCCAGCTTCCTTGCCACCCGGGCAACCAAAGGAATGCGCATATCCTGCGGGAGGAAGTCTGGCAGACACCCTTGCTTCTGGGCCGCCCGTCTTCCGGAACAATCCTGCAGCGCTCGCCTGCCGCTGGGCCCACTTGGACTAGCCAGCCAGGCTCCTGTCCAAGGTGGCCACCGTGGCCTCCTGGCCGCTGCTCTGCGGTCAGAGATGGGCAGGTGGCCTGCTGAACAGCGATCCGAGCGGATCTCCACCGCTCCCTAGCCCGCGCGGGATGTATTCCAGGCTTCGTTTTGTGTATATTTTCATTTTCTACCATTT
Source organism: Hydrochoerus hydrochaeris (assembly GCA_004027455.1). Taxonomy (NCBI): domain Eukaryota; kingdom Metazoa; phylum Chordata; class Mammalia; order Rodentia; family Hydrochaeridae; genus Hydrochoerus; species Hydrochoerus hydrochaeris. Next base: position 165,414 of record PVLA01000900.1, on the reverse strand, counting down.
CCTACATTGTCATTATTCTCTCCAACCAGATCCGTTCCCAGGGTAGGACTGCTGGAGAAGCCGTCCTGAAACTGCTTCTTGAGCAGAAGCCATGCGTGACTTCTTTAGGTACCATCTGTGGGATGGGTGGCCATGCTGTCAAGGGTCTTTTTTTCCATTTTGCTCCGCTGCCCGACCCCCCATTTGTTTGTTTGTTTGTTTTATGTTTTCAGACACAGGCTGGCCTTGAACTCACTATATAGCCCAGGCTGACCTTGACTTTGCAGGGATCCACCTGCCTCAGTTTCCCTAGTGCTGGGATCACAGGTGTGCGCCACCATGCCCAGCCTCTCCCTCTTTCATGTGGGAAGCTTTGCTCAAATGAGTCTGAAGAAATGTGCAGTGCCTCTCAGCTGCGGGATTCTCCTGAGTTTCCAGGGGGCCATGAGGAACAGATGGGAGCTCACCGTGTTTGTGGGTGGAGCCAGCGGCCTGGTGAGGGCTTCCCGCAGGATGACAGGATGATAGGGCAGCTTTTTGGTTAGGGGATCCCCACATTTCAGGAGCTGGAGGTCTTTTCTACTAAGCTGTTCAGTTTCCCCAATGAAGATTCACAGGTGTGTTGTGTAAGACTCACTTTATTGGATTATGAATGAATCAGATTTATGAACGTTCACGCAGAATGGAACTTGTTCTTAAATCAGGACTTGCTGTATGTTCAACATACAGTGTTTAATCAAGTAAATCATCATGACTTCATATGTATATAATTTAAAACTTTATTGCTTCTTCCATTTGCTTGTTTTCAAAATGTTCACATATTAAGGACAATTAGGTGGACCATTGGGTATCACATTTCTTACCCAGAAGCAATGGGTCTCTATTAGCGGGTTTTTGTTTGTTTATTTACTTATTTGTTTGTTTGAGACAGGGTCTCACCATGTAGTTCAGGCTGGTCTTGAATTTACTATGTACACTCCAGGCTGGCCTAAAACTCATGGCGATACTCCTGCCTCAGCCTCCTAAGTGCTGGGATTCCAGGTGTACACCACTGTGGCTGGCTTATAGTACAGTATTTTAGCAACCTATTCCAGCAATATGACATTTTGCACCTACATATTTCTGCATGTACATCTTTAAAGGTAGACTTTTCCTTGAAGTGCCAATATCATACCTGAAAAGTTTGTTAATAATGACTTGCTATCACCTGATAGTTCATATTTAAAAAATATCTTCTGACAGTTGATTTATGGGAGTTAAGATCCGACAAGAGCCAGGCATGATACTGGACTCTGAGGCCTCTGCCATGACCCAATTAAAGCTGCCCACTTCCTTTCTCCAAGCCATTGCCTTGCTCAATCTCCATTTTTAAAAAGACATGCAAGCCGCCTACTTCTGTTCTTTGTTTTGTTCCAAGATGGTCTGAGGCCACCTGTGGAGTGCATGATTCTTTTCCAGGGAGACTTGTGAGCATGACTTGGAGCTAACGGAATCAGCCTGGCTATTGCTCAGCTATCAGCCTCCAGCGCTGGGCAGCACGGAGGACCCTGGATTCTGAAATGCAGACTTTTACAAGAGGTACCTCTCTTCCCCAGGAGGGTTTTAAACAACCAGATCCTGGCCAAGTTAACTTTGGAGTAAATGGGGTCTAGGAGAAGACAGAGATCCCAAATACCCATTTCAGCTGGGCATGGTGATTCAGACAAACCTGTAATTTCAGCACTCTGGGAGACTGAGGCAGGAAGATTTCAAGTTCAAGTCCCACCTGGGGACCTAAGAGATCCTATCTTAAAATAAAGGTTGGGGCCCTGGCAAGGTAGCTCAATGTAAAGGCCCTGGGTTCAATCCAGTACTGCAAAAGAAAACCAAAACAAAGCAAAACAAGAGGTTGTGGTACCCAGGGAACACCCTGACTGCATTTCCAGTTTGCACACAAACTGCTTTTGTAAAAAAACAAAAAGCAAACAGTAGGCTGGGCATGGTGGCTCACACCTGTAATCCCAGCACTCAAGAGGCTGAAGCAGGAGGATCGTTGTGAGTTCGAGACCAGCCTGGGCTACAAAGTGAGCTCAAGGCCTGCCCGAACTGCATAGAGAGACCCTATCTCAAAAAGACAAAACAAACAAACAAATAAATAAATAAAGCAAACAGTTAAGGATAGTTGCCATGAATTATTGTTTGATGACATTACCAAAAGGTGGGTGAGAAATCAAGTCAGTATCCATTTCTATGCCTCCTTCTGATATTTTAGGATTTGTCTGTTGTATGCATTTCTTAAGTCTGTCCTAGAAGTACCTACAAACTAGATAATTTAAAGTCACAGAAATTTAGCTGGACACAGTTGTACACAGTGGCAGTCTTCACTACTCAGGAGGCAGAGGCAGGAGAGTTGCTGGAATCTAGGGGGTCAAGGTCACCTAGGCAACATAGCAAGATGCCAGTTCAAATACAACAGAAATTAGCCTGAAATGAATGTGTCAGCAGGGCCATGCTCTCCCCAAGGGCTCTAGGGCAGAATCTGTTCCAGGCCTACTCCAGTTGCTGGTGGCCTCCAGCATCCCGTGGCATTCCTTGGCTTGTAGACACATCCCCCATCTCTGTTTCTGTCATCACACGGCCTTCTCCTGCTGTGTTTCTCTGTGCCTCCTGCTTTGGGGCCTGCTCCAATCCACTATGAACTCATTTTTACTAACTACATGTGCAAAGGCCCTACTTCCAAATAAGGACAGATTCTGAGGCTCTGAGTAGATACAAACTCTTGGAGGACACTTACCAGCCTGTCAGTCTTGATGTAATAGGATAGGGGGCCCATTGACAGAAAGTGAAAGCATCCAAAACAGACTTTCTTTGTCTGCCTGTCAAGTGGGCGCCCAGGAGTGTGACCTGGGTTTGGGCATTGGGATTCCCTCACATAGGATTTTGTTAGAGAAGCAGAGGAGGAGCTGGAGAAGTCTAAACTGGTCATCCATGGTTGTGACTGTTAATCTTGAGGTTATGAAACCACTAGCAGATAAGACACCCCTGGGTGTGTCTGGGTGAGTCATGAAGGTGTAACCTTGTGTACTATCTATTGTCCCTTGCCCCTTCCTCCTTAGCGCTGTAGCCTTGCTCTATTTCTTGATTACCATGAACTTTGCTCTGCCACATCCATTTTTTCTATGAGGTTTCTGCTTTGGAACCAGCCAACCATAGATTGAATCTCCTGAAACCATGAGACAAATTAAACCACTCTTTTAAGATGTGGGTGTGAGTGTGGGTGTCTTAATGATGGGAAAACCAACTCATACAATAATAGCGTTTCTTGTGGTAACAAATACGCCCCGATCTCAGTACCTTTCGACATCAAGCATGCACTTCTCACTTCCAGTTCTGTGAATTAGTTGTGGGTGGCCAGTGGCTCAGCTGGACCCTGCTGGGCTCTTCCAGGCTGGGTTCTAGGCTATAGGTTGGACTCAGATGATCTCTGCTGCCTGGGGCTTGCTTTCTTCATGCAAGATGGCAAAAGAGCGAGAGTGGGAATAGAGGCATGTGATGCTTATTGGATCCTCTGCTCAAAACTGGCACACAATCACTTTGCCCTCATTCCTTTGCTCAAGGCAGGTCATGTGGCCACATCTGAAGTCAGCAGGTCAGGACTGTGTGCTCACAGAAAGCCTCAGAGAAGATGGAATCTGCAGTAGAAAATAATGGAATGTGTCAGACCATGGCTCCAATAGCCAGATGCTTGATGCAATGGTATCCTTACTGGGCTGTGACTGGGCTGTGGCTCTGGCTTAAGTTCAGGGTGGGGGGGCTGGTTTTTTGACACAAGGTCTCATTATGCACTTCGGCTGGCCTTGAGCTCACTTTGCAACCCAGGCTGGTCTCGAACTTAGAACAATCCTCCTGCTTCAGCCTCACAAGTGCTAGGATTGGCTTAGGTTCTCATATGAGTTCTGTGAACTGCCAAGTAGCCTTTGGTAAATTCTTTTTTAGCTTCAGTTAACATAGTTAGCTTCTGTGGCTTGCAGTTAAGAATCTTGAAGAAGAAATAAGACACTAACTAGTCTGTGGCCTTAAAGTCGCCTGGTGGGCACCAGCCTGGAGAGAGAAGGGACTTCTCTCCTATCAGCCACGTGCCTGTCCACGTTGTGTTAGCAGCAACTATCAGCCTGGCTCAGGTTCTCCTGGCATTTCAGACCTTGTCCCCTTGTGCCTCGCTGGGCAGTGCCTCTTCCACTGGGTCCCCAGTCACCGCCTCCAGCTTGAAAATGTCACACCCCCCAACTAAGCACAGCTGTGACATCTTACTCTCTGCCCCCCTACCCCCTCCAAGTTCCTGGGGTATTTCAAGGACACACTCAACTAGACAGAGACAGTTTTGTGGCATTGCTCCGTGTGGTCTCTCCTGGTGGTTCCCAGAAATAACCTGATCCCACCTGTGTGCAGGTGACTGCGGGAGCCCTTCACCCCATCCCACCAAAGGCTGGGGGGCATGGCCCCGAGTGCTCCTTTGTGTTCCATGTCACCCCTTTTCTTTCCTCCCTAGTAGACCATGTTGGCCCACTCATGAAGGGCACTAAGTCACTATCTACTGAAAACTGGTTCCCCAAGGGCAGAAAGAGCTCCATCTTCAAATGCTCCTGGAGAGAGAAGGGAAATATCCGAACTCATGTGCCGGGGGTGAGAGCAGTGAGGGCGTGTGTGTTGGAGGGGGAGACGCCTTCCTAGACTGCGCTGAATGCACTCAGGCAGGGAAGAAAACAAATCCACTCAGTGTATGTGTTTAAGGGGTTCTGGGGGCACACTTGTCCAGCATGTGTGAGGCCCAAGGCCTAATCCTCAGCACTAGAAAACATCTGTATTAAAAAATTCATATTGTCTCACCTTTTAGAGGAAAATAAATTTTAAAACATAGCTGGGAGCCAGTGTGGTGGTATATACCTCTAATCTCAGCACTTCTGCAGAAGGATCACAAGTTCGAACCCATCCTGGGCAAAATAGTGATTTAGCAAGGCACTGTTTCAAAATTAAACATTGAAAAAGGTAAAGTGACGTAGTTCAATGCAAAGGTCTTGAATTCATTCAAGAAAGTATATATATATATATCTGTATCATCTATATCTATGTCATACAGTTCAAGTTAATAAAATTAAATCAGCCTGTTAGATTATGTGAATTACTGGTGTGTGTGGTAATGGAGATTTTCAACTTGGTATCTCTCACTCTCAGTGGATTATACTCTGAGTCACGGACATTATCACCATTGATTTTCCCTGGGTTTTGAATAATAAACCCCTTTCTAAACTCCCAGCGGTTCCTTGAACAAGCCTACCTATTTACTCAAGTACCTCCAAGTCCGATACAAGAGTCACGTCTAACAAGACCCCGTCACTGCTGCACTTTGTGCCAAAATCACTGTCACAAGCTGGATGTAATGGGGGTGGGAGCAACATCTGTCGCCTCCCACAGCCACAGCCCTCTCTTCTCGGCTGTTTTTGAATTGTGGAGAAGTGCATGCCTTCAATGCTACTCCACACTGACTTCACCTGCCGCGATCCCGCCCTTGCCCCAAAGGGAAAAAAGCAGGTTTTAATTCACGCAGGCTCACTGGATTCTGGGATGATGGTCCAGATGATCCAGAATGATAGGGCCGGGGATTTAGCTCAGTGGTACAAGCGCCTGCGTGGCAAGTATGAGATCGTGAGTTCGATCCCTGGTGCCCATAAACAAAAATCCAGCTGATCCAGAATGAAAGCACAACCGTGAAAATTTTCTGGTGGAGCCCTAGTCCCCTGGAAATGTGTCTGCAGACCTCAGTGTGAAGGCACCACCCTGAGCCACGTGGTGGTGGCGGGGTTAAGATGCAGAGAGACTGTTCTGAGGCCCCCCGGAGGTGTCTGCTGCTGACCCACAGAGCTGCCCGGGAGGACGAAGCACAAGGAAGCCGCACGAGCTCCCGAGAGCCAGCAAAGCAGCCGGGCGCGATCCTGCCGCTTGCCTTTCCCTGCTCTGCCCAGAAATGTGAATTGCAAACACTCCCAGAAAGGCTAAAATAAGACCGGACTGAAAATAAAAAGGAGCTGGAGAAAGAGAAACAGCTAATAATGGAAAGTAGGAAGTAGTTGCTAGACTTTCCACCCTGCCATACTTTATGCATTTTCACATAAGTATATATAATTTATTTTATAATCCACTTTATCAAACTCGCCACGATGACTGCTGCAGCCGTGTGAATGGCAACCACACACTCTAGATTTTGTAGGCCAGTACCCAAAGCCTGTTCTCTTGGCGAAGTGTTAAATCCATACAATAAAGTCAAGTTCCTTATAGAAAATTTGGAAATTGTAAAGTAGGTGGGCTCGGACCCAATTCCCATCACGCATAGACACGGTTAACATTTAGCAATATTTCTCTGCCCCCCCCTTTTTTGATGTTTCAAGTTCCTTTTCTTGAATGCAGTTGTGATCATGCTGTCAGTGCAATTCAGTACTTCTTTTTTTTCTTCTTCAAGCAATATGACATAAGCACTTCCCCTGTGGTTCAGAACAGTCCAGCTGAGTACTGACATTTAAAAATATTAAATCAGTATTAATCAATATGAAATCATTAGTTGAAAAAAAACCAACAAAAATATTCATTTAGGAATACCCATAGTTGGGCCGAGGATTTAGCTCACTGGCATAAGTGCCTGCCTTGCAAGCACAGAGTCATGAGTTCGATCCCCGATACCAAAAAAAAAAAAAAAAAATACCCATAGTGGAGCTAGGGATATAGCTCAGTGGCACAAGCATCTGCCTGGGAAGTGCAAGGTCCTGAGTTCGATTCCTGGTACAAAAGCAAAATGAAAAAACAAACAAAAAATTACCACAGAGTGGCACATACCTGTAACCCCAGCATTTGAGAGGGTGAGGCAGAAGAATTGCCATGATTTCAAGGCTAGCCTGAGCTACATAGGGAGTTAAGACCAGCCTGTAATACATAGTGAGACCCTGTTTAAAATAAATAAATAAAATAAAATAAAGTTAAATTAAATTACATTGACTATAGATTCAAGTCAGGCATAGTATAAACACACAGAATAGCTAAGATGATTGTGCTATGAACAAAGCAGTTAATATTCATAGGATTAGAACAATTTTGCATGTTTGTGTCAGGTGACCTGAGGAACTCTTGAAGATCACTATGTAAAATATCAATCTTAGTTCTGTTCCTACCACCATGTTTTCATAGTCTATATCATTATTGTTTTGGGCTCTTTGCTATTGTTATTTATTTGTCTTTTTTTGTTTCGTGTTTTTCTAGTAATCTGTTTTGTTTTGTTTTTCCCTCTAATGCAAAAAGGACAGGTATACATGTAGAGGCTTGTACATGCCTAGAAGTTCTCCTAAACAGTTTATGAGAATCACTTATATTATGTGTGATGAAATGAACAGCTACTTTGAAGAAAAACAGACATTACGGAATCCATTGCTGATTCTGTATTATCATGCTGTGAAATCCAGTAATGCTCCTATTCTTTGTTCAGAGTGGTTTTAGTCTGTTTTGTATTGTTTAATTTCAACATACATGAAGGTATGGACAGCTATTTTGAAGAGAATGAGACATTATCGTAGCCATTGTTGATTTTCCTACTGTCTGGTTTTGAAGGCCTGTAATGCCTTCATTACTCTGTTCTGATCAGTTTTATTCTGTTTTGTATGAATTCATTGTGTGTGAAGATATAGACAACCATTTGGAAGAAAACAAGAGACATTATGGTAGCCACTGTAGATCTCCTGTTGTCTTGCTTTGAACTCTGTGTCACTTACGTTTTTTTCTTCTGATCTGCTTTGTTCTGTTTTGTTATTGTTTAGTTTTACCCTTTTTTAAAATAAAAAACCCAAACAAAACAAAACAAAAAGTCAGGCATAGTAATGCATAGTTGCATATCAGCCCTTAGAAGGCAAGAGAATTACAAATTTGAGGCCAATCTGAGATACACAGCAAGTTCAAGGCCAATGTGGACTAGATAGCAAGATCTGTCTCATACAAAACAAAATGAAACAAAACACCTAGACTCATAGGAAGTTGCAAAAGTAATAGAGTCCTCTGTATCCTTTTTTTTTTTTTTGTCTCTCTTTTTGAGACAGTGTTTCACTATGTCCTGCAGGCTGGCTTTGAACTGACTTTGTAGCCCAGGCTGGCCTCAAACTCTTGGTGATCCTCTTGCTTCAGCCTCTTGAGTGCTGGGATTACAGGCATGTGCTACCAGGCCAAGCAGTCTCTGTATTCTTGAACTAACTTCCTCATAACATCTTATACAGCAATAGTACAAATCAAACCCATAAAGTGATATTGGTACAACCTACAGGGCTTACAGAGATTTCACCAGATTCTTTTTTCATGCACTGTGTATGTGTGTGTGTGTGTGCGTGCACAGTGGAGTTGGGGAGAATACAGCAACTGTTCCGTCTACACGTGTTCTGTCTACATGGCTGGCAACTACTGGGGAAGACGGCAAATAAGTCAGTCTGACTTGAGGCCTGTGCATTTCTCATCCATCCCGAGGGGTGAGAGGAACAGGGGAGATCAAAATGAAGAAATGACATCAGAAACATGTGACATTTAAAGAACTGAGTGAGGACGGTCTCTTTAGGGCACTGCCCCAAAGACAGCCTAGGCAAGTGCTCATCCACAGAGCCACGCCCCAGGTCACATGTGGATTGGAGTCACCAGAAGATCTGGGCTGGGTTCCCTAGGAACTTTAGGATGTTGGACAAGCTTTTACATTTCTGCTGTTCAACATCCTTGTCATGAAACAGGAGTGACACCACAGTGCCCTCCACCAGAGACTGTTGCGACATAGACACAGTGCCCACAGAAAGACAGGTGCATGAGACACACACACTGACTTTAACCCCCAAATCTAATGGCCCCCCTAAAATGGGGGAACGAAATAGGAATGTGTGAGTCTGGAGTTAGAAGGTTAAGTCAATCAAATCTAGCGCAATTCTGTTTTACTGGAGTTTGAATAGTGAAAATATGAGACACATTAGTGTAAATATACAAATAAAGGATTTGGAGTTTGGAGGAGAGAGCCCATGTATGAGACCCTTTTTCAAAATAAAAGCTTAAAAAGGGCTGGAGATGTAGCTTTGTGGTATAGCACTTGTCTGACATGTGTGAAACTCTGGGTTCAATCCCAGGTACCTTGAAAAAGGAAGAAAGAGTAGAAGGACAAAGAGGAGGAAAAGGAGAAGAGGGAAAAAAAGAGGCAGAGGAAGAGCCAGGGAAGGAGCATGAGGAGGAGGAAGAACAAGGAAGTGGAGGAGCAGAGGGCGGGAGGAAGAGGAGGCGCTCAAGAAGGGTGTGGCAGTGAGCCCATGCAAGAGCTGAAAGAGGGGAGCTGGGTGTGGTGGCCCACTGACTGACGTACAATTGCCATGTTAACCACATGATGGTGACATTACGTCTGGAGAGAGGGTGTAACTGTTTCCATCTAAACAATCTTCAAGATCATCCTATCCAAGGATGCATCATAATGCTCCGGTAATTTACGAAAGAGCAATGATCCCTAGTTGGGTGTGGTGGCTCACGCCTGTAATCTCAGCACTTCGGTGGCTGAGGCAAGAAGATCATCATGAGTTTGAGGCCAGCCTGGGCTACATAGTGTGTTCAAGGCCAGTTTGAACTGCATAGCAAGACCTTGTCTCAAAAAGAATTTTTTTTAAAAAGGGTTGAAAATATATGTATTATTCTAGGAATGTCCAGACCTCTAGCCAGTGTATGTTTGAATGTTCCAACTCTTCAGTGAGATTGACAGAAATTAGTTCAAAATTCTACCTACTTATGTTGGAAGAAGCTAATGGAACCAGCCCATTGGGAAAAGAGAGGCATAACTAAGCCAACTTCAATGAGCATGAAGTCTGGAGAAAGCTGCTAATAAAATGTTTGGGTGTCACCATACAGTCCTTTAGCTGGTCTGACAGAGCTAAGAGTCACACAGCAAGATCAGCCAAGAATTATTGGCCAAAATGATGCCTCATCTCCCGAGTACTATTTCAGTTACCCATCTTTTAGCATCAGGACAAGACTTGTTAGGGATTTTTAGGGATAAGCAGAGACTCACTAAGAGAAAAGACTGCCTGTGTCATCAGTAAGGTGTTGGTGGGCAGGTGCCTGACAGAAGCTGAACTTCCACCCTGAGAGACAATTCTGTGACAGAAAAGGCACTGTGGTCCCCAGGACCAAGCAGGAGGGAGTGGTGGTTATGATCATGTCTCACATAGTGGACAAGGAGGTCATGAAAGAGGAGACAGGAGAGGCAGAAGTGGTGGCTATGACCCTGGTGGCCAAGGGGAAGAGGAAGTGTGCTTCGAGGAGGCTGGACAGATGGAGGAGTGGAGGACAAGAAGATGTCATAAGATGCCGCTTATGAAGATTCAGGTTTCCAGCCAGGTGACTAACATGACAGCCATAGCGGTATGGTGGCTTCAAAACATCCTCAGATACAGGAGGTGGTTACCAGGGTGATGGATACTAGCTAGCAAGATGATTGATGCCAAGATGGTGGTGACTGAGGCAGCACCTATGGCAGAATGGTGGTTGCAGAGGCTATTTTGAAGGTATGGGAGGAAAAGAGGACAGATTTGTCACCAAGGGTATCAATTTGAACAGGACTTCTAGTGTGGAGGCCATCAGCATGATCATCCTGGATTTGAATAGGAAAGCTTTGCATTAGTTAAGGCTACAGAGTCTTACATTTTGCTAGAGCTCAAGTAACCGAAACTCAATTTCAGGATTCTTAATCCAATGTCTATTTTGTGTTAATATGAGGCTGCAGGAGGCAGGCAGATTCCTGCTTGGCACAGGCATTTATAGGTCTTTGTTCAGCTGTGCTATTGTTGTTTTTAAATATTGATGTTTGAGGAGCATATATCTCAAACACATCTTTTATTTCTATCAAAACATAGTTAAAGGTGATTAAACTCACCTTTCTTTGATCAGTAGACAAATTCCACAGTCAGAACTTGCATGCCTTTTTTCCCCCCCATCTTTTTTTTTTTTTTTTGGTACTAAGGATTGAACTCACGACTTCACACTTGCCAGGCAGGCGCTTAAGCCACTGAGCTAAATTCCCCGGCCCCTCCCCCATCTTTTTTGAGGCAGAGTCTCCCTGTGCAGCTCAGGCCGGGCCTTGAGCTCGCTTTGTAGCCCAGGTTGGTCTTGAGTTTGCAATGATCCTCCTGCCTCAACCTCCTGAGTGCTAGGATTACAGACCTGCATCACCACACCTGGCTACTTTTTTTGAAGAAATGATAGGAACAAGTACTGGTAGTGGTAGTGGTAGTAGTGTGTGTGTGATTGTTGTTGTTTTGGTGTGCTAGAGATTGAATGCCATACCTTCACACTGAGCTACATTCTCAGTTCTTTTTTATTCTGAGACAGGATCTTGCTAAATTCCAGGCTGGGCTCAAACTCATGATCTTTCTGCCTCAACTTCCCAGAATGCACCACCAAGCCCAACTTGTTTTCAATATGCAGTTTTGAGACTGAAGCTTCACTTAGCCTTTTTCAGAATTACTACTGAGAAACCTTCCTCATACTACAATCTACTTACACAGGTTTTACTTAAAGGGTCTTAATGTCTATTTCCCAATGCAGGCCTACGCTGATTGGCTTTTTATCCAGAGAGGGTTTGCTATATTTCTTGTATGATGGAGCTCCCTGAGGTCAGCTCCCATGAAATGAGCTCTAAGGACAGCACCTACAAGGCCTTGTTCTGTTGACTGAATGCCGTATCTTATCTTGAACTCCAATCCAGCAGGATTATGAAAATCAAACTAGGTTTTGAACTAGATAGCACATAGAGGCATTTGGTTAAGTATAGCAACTCAAAATGACCTATATCTATTTAAAATATGTGTTTCTCTTTTAACCTTATTTTTACTTGAAATCTGCTAGAAGAAACGGTAAACTGAAATTTGCTTTTGGAAGGTAGTGCTGGGGATTCAACCCAGGACCTCACTTCTACTGAGCAGTAAACACTTGCTCTACTGCTGTGTTATACCACAATTCCTTTATAATTTGTTTTATGGATGAGTCAATACCATTGGTTCACCAAATCCAAGTGAGTTTGGTGTAGACAGCAGCCTTGTTTCTGTTTTTATTTTTGTCTTTTTTTTTGGATACAGGGTCTCACTGTGCAACCCAGGCTGGTCTTGAACTCATAGTGATCCTCCTGCCTCAGCTTCCTGAGGGCTGGGCTTACAGGTGTGCACCATCGTGCCTGGCAGGGCCTTGTTTTTGTTATGGAAGAAAATGTATTATGAAGCAAAATAGATTTTTTTCCCAGAGCAAGAAACTCTTTATTGTAGGAAACAAAAGCCAGGCTCAGTTGATGTCTCCCAGTCTCCTTTTCTGAAATTTATATGACATGCTGCTTCTTGCTGGGTTTTTGTATACACTCGAATATTGTCAAACTGTGAAGGAAAATGGGTGAAGGTGTAGTTTATGTGAAAGGTGAGCATCAAAGTGCCTGTACATTTCAAATTTTGAATAAAGTCTTAGAGGATATTTCATCTGTGAAATAAAGGATGCTCTCCTTTAAAAAAAATAATCCAGAATCCCTTCCGGAAAAACTGGTGGAATTCGGGATGACTGACCGTGTGATGTTCCACAGGGTGGCGCCACACCAGAGGGGTACAGAAATTCTGCTCTGCACTACAAGTACTGTACTCCCTGTGGGAACCAGAGCTCCCTTTAGGTGTGCTGGGGTTTCCAGGTTTCATCAAGCGGTCTCAGAAGTGAACTGTTGGGGTTCAAATCATTTCTGTGGGAAGGTTTGCGGAGATAAGGTGCTATGAGACGGGCTGCGATGACCCTGTTATTTTACGCGTGACCATTCTGTAAAGTGCTACAGGCGGACGGGTAGAAAGGCTTTGCCAAACACAGCACCTGTGTTTGCGGGGTTTGTGGTCTGAAGGTCATGCCCCCAAGTTTAGAGTTATTTTCTTTTTCTTTTTAGTACTGTAGATGAAATTCAGGGCCTTGGTCGTGCCGAACACATGCTCTATCACTGAGCCACAGCCTCAGTCCCTAAAGTTAGTCTTATGGGAAAATTTTTTTTCTTGTTTTTGAAACAGGATCTTTCTACGTTTGAAGCTGTCCTTTAACTCTTTATGGAACTCCAGGCTGGCTTCAAAATCAAAATCCTCCTGCCTCAGCCTCTTGAGTCCTGAGAATACAGGCATGTACCAGGATGCCCAACCAGAAAATTATCCTTGAGCTTTACATGATACACGCCTTCAAACACTCATCATTCTCTTTAAATGTGATTGATTTTTTTTTTTTAATCAGATTCTGATCATTAGGAGCAGATCATCTGGGCTGGAAAGTACGGTTGGCCTTCCTTAACAGAGGCTTCCAAGATGAGGATTCTATCAGCCATGTATGAAAATATTTTTTAAAACTATATCTGCACTGAATGTTTACAGACTTTTTCCTATTACTATACTCTAAGCAGTGTAGCATAACGACTATTTACACAGCATTTGCCTGGCATTAGGTATTGTAAATAATCAAGAGATGGTTTAAGATAGGAGGATTTGCATAGCTCATATACAAATACAGGGCCATTTTATATGAGAGATTTAACATCTTTAGATTTTGGTATCTTCAGGGGGTTTTAGAACCAATCTCTTAGGGATACCAAGGGCTGACTGTAATTGTTCCAAGACAGCAATCAGAACAGCAATGAGTACAGCAGGGATTTGAACCTAGGTCAACTTGACATCCAAAGCCCACCTTGTTCGTAAAGTAGTGCTGTTATATCTACTATCAAAAATCTGTCAGGAGTACAAAGGTGTCTGTCTACAACACAGGTGGAGAGAAGGTGTTTCTCAATAAACAGCACTGCTCTTTTGTAAATTATTTGAACACTGTGACGTATTCTTGGACAGGAAAATTTTGAAGATGATTTAGCTGGAAACAGTCACACCTTGTCTCCAGACATAATGTCACCAACGCGTGGTTAGCATGGCGATTGTACATCAATCAGCAAACTTCTCAATCAGTGATTCACTTCTGAGATTTTATTTTAGTGAGTCAGCAGCCTATTCACTTCACAGAGTCAAGGAGAGGACGATTCTGGCAGGATAGGAAGGGAAGAAAATTGTTGGTATGGCAGCAAAGGCAGACTATCAAATGCTAATTCTTTGGGAAATTGGAAGGTTATGTACCCAACCACTCATTAAACACAGATCAGGAAATACAAGCATGGAACCTTGGAGGGTTCCCCACTGCTGGATAATAGGCCAGCAGTGCCTTATAAAGCCCATCTCTCTGAAAGTCAGATGGTTGCGTCTCTGCTTACATGAAAAGTAGAAACGCAACCGACACAGCACGTTTATCTTTTCAAAACCCCTTTATATCTTTTATCTTAATTTATCTCCGCCTGATCACCCTGCTTGAACTAACTTTTATTATAGCACTTATCCCTCTGTTAATGTTTAGTGTATTTGTCTCTCCCGCTGGTTTATGACTTCAGGGCAAGGAGCATGCGTCTATAAAGCCCTAGAATTTGGCAAGGTATTAGGACGTGTTGCAGTATGCAGTTTAAGGCAAAAAAGAGCGCGGAGTGGGGGTGGGGTGGGGCTTTGTTGCAAAGAGCCCCGGCAGGGTTGCAGCGTTTGTAGTCCAGGAACCCGGCTTTAGCGCAGTTTCGCGTATTTTGCGTCGGTCATTAACATTTTCGCAAAAGTGTCTTTTATTGCTTCCGAGTCCATTGTCTGAAAACCTGGCCAGCATCTCCCAAGTCGACGTGCAACTTGTCCAGTCCTGCACCGAGCTTCAGTTCCTCTCTCGGTCCCAACAACCTTCCCAGTCTCCAAGGGCCGAGACTCTGATTGGTCCAGGCTCGGTGAGGTGTTCACTTCTCGTCCAATCAACTGTGGCCAGAAGGGTGAGGTCCAGTAGTAGGAAAGAGGTTGTTCCTATGGTAACCATGTGCTGGGGGCAGGATGGAGGTTTCAGGAAGGAAGAAGTCACAGTTCCCCTCCAAAAAGGAGCGAGGGGCGGGGCAGCCCAAACAATAGGGGGCCAGGTTCCGGGTACACTCGGTGCTCTATAAATGCTTATTGACCCGCCTTGTAGCCACAAACACAGCTAGCTCTTCAGCTCTTCGTGGCCCGTGAGCCACAAAGCTTCACTTTCTGTTCTTGAGGGCTCTGCCTTACCTGCTCCCCCTTGGCCTGGCTCATTCTTGCTCTTCTTTGAGTCTACATTTGGATTTGCTTTTTTCTTTTTATTTTGACGCTCGAGATTGAATTAGGCAAGCTCTCTACCCCAGCCTTTTCTTTTCTTTTTCTTTCTTTTCGTTTCAGACAAAGTCTTAAGTTGCCCAGGCTGGCCTTGAACTTGTAATCCTTCTGCCGCAACCCGGAGTAGCTGAGATTACGAGTTTGTGCCACTATTCCGGATTTGCTCCTCTTCAAAGTACTGTGTCCTAGTTTTTCAAGAACCCTCATCTTGCAGTTACTTCCTTTATCCCAGCCTAGAGGAATAGGGCTGCAACCTGTAGGGACAGGGCGGGCAGGGCGTTACCACAGCCGGAGAAAGAAATTCCTACGAACTGCTGCCTAGAGGGTGGCCCAGCAGCCTTGTGTGGGTGTGGCTGCTTCTACCTTACCCCTCTGTCTCTGGAGTTGCTGTTCTGCAAAGTGCTAGCAAATGGGCCTCTACTTCAAGCTCTGCTTTCTGGGGGTCTCAGGCTGGCAAAAGTAAAACACAAGTGTATTAAGCACCTCACTTCAATGATGCATCAGAAGTCCGGCTCTCCAATCTCGAGGTTCTGCCTTCCTGCTCACTGCTTTCCTCAACCTTTCCCTGAAGGGATGTCAGGCTGCCAGAGGATGCAGCTCGGACTTGCTCCTAACTGCTAAGAATGCAGCTTTATCCTGAGTTTCAGGCGGAAGCCTGGAGCTTTCCTTCATGGGCTGTGATTGGCTCATAGTCGGTCATGTGCTCATCTCTAACCAATCACTGTGGAACGTGGGAACTGTGCTTAGTCTCCAGGTACCCTGACCTTGCAACTTTCCAGGGTTGTGATATCGCGGGCTTAGGGTCAAGATGAGGCCTTAGAGGTGCCAAAATTGGCGTGCTATGGGGCAAGGGAAGATGACAGATACAGAGGGAACACACAGAGGCAGAAAGCGGAGAACTCGTGGTCCTCATTCTCCCCAGATGCAAAGGGATCCATGGGGCTGGGAGGAGGAGAAGGGCAGGTGTGGACAGTCTGCCCTTTGAGCAATCAGGGTGGGGTGTGGGACTGGGCTGACCATTCCCCAGAGTTAACTCCTTGGCCAAAGACCTGGTGTCCAGCTGGAGCAGGCTTGTAACTGGCGCTGCCTTTAAAAATAAGTGGCTTCTCTAAACTTCCTCAGGCTAGGGATGAAAAGGACAGAATATGCAGTTATTGGTTCTAGAAGATCAAGTCAGTAAGGGAGAGAGAGAGCCCTGTCCAGGAAGAGACTGAACTATCTTGAACATGTCTATTGTATTCCCTCCCCCACTCTCCCTTGCTGTGAAAGACCCAGCACACCTGGACACAGTGAGACCCTGATTTGAAGCAAATGCACCCCTCCATCTTTCAGAGCTGGTGTGTGAACTATGAACCTAAGTGGGCAGTGATTGGCTGTCTCACTCTGCAGCCCCAGCAGGGGACCTGGCTCTCCCGAAACTCTCAGCCCCAGAATCTTTTCCTGGGGCCCAGAGAGAAGCCCCCATATTCACAAGGCAGGATCCCTCAGCAGCCACAAACTGCTCAAAAAGCGGCCTATAGCTCTGCAGTCGCCCACACTAGCAGGCTGAGTCCTGACCCTGGGGAGACACATACGTTTTTCTCTACCTGAGGAAATCATCCAGAGGGGAGTTAGGACTTACTCCAAGCCAGCAGCGGTCCTTCTGTGGGCTCTCTGCCCATGCATGGCTCTACTACTCCTAGCCTGTTGGTCCTTCTTTTTGAGACCAGGAGATAGATGGCCAAAGGGCAAGGGCCTGGGTACACTGAGGGCCAGGACCTGGGTAAGCTGAGATAAGCCTCAAGAAATTGAAGTAGAAGGGACAGAGGCCAAACTGGAGTGAAAAAGAGAAAAATCTGCTGGCAGCAAGAAGCTGTTCAGTGACAACCATAGTTTTGTTTTGGTACATCTTTCTGCCTGCTGCCCCACTGAATGCACCTAGATCTAAGTGCTTCCAGGGCAACCTCCCTGAGAGCCCCCCTCATCTAGCCAGAGCTTCTTTTCATTCTTTCTAATAAACCACATCCAGTCAGTTCTGTCCTGTCAGCTTCATCCTTCCGCAGCCCAACAGGACAAGAGCCCAGAGGGAGAGAATTGGTCACATTCTCCCATCACTCCCTTGCTATCCTGCATCTTCAGTTCCACGAGTCACTGGCTTGCTTGCTTTCTTTAAGACCAAAGAAGGAGAGCCAGTGCTCACGGAACTCCTAGGAGCCTGGGAAATTGTCCAAGTACTTTATGATCATTTAACCTGTGCTGCAGAGAGCCTTTGAGAGTCACATATTGGCTGGGACCCCTTTTGAAAAAAGACACCAGGGGACCTTTAGGTAAATCTGAATACAGAGTAGGATTAGATTACGTACAGGAAGTACTGTTGGCTTTGTTAGGACTGATGGTGATAGTATGGCCACCGTAGCAAAACATGTCATCTTTTGAGCACACTGAATCATTTAAAGGTCAAAGTCAATGATGTCTATGTTTACTTTGAAATATTTCAATAACAGTGACAACAAAATGAGGCTAATATGATATGTCAAAAATGTCAAAAATTGTTAAACTGAGGTGGTACTGCATGGATATACATTATGGTATTTTTTCTACTCTTCTGTACATTTGAATGTTTTGTTTTGTTTTTGTTTTTTGATACTGGGGATTGAACTCATGACCTTGCACTTGCCAGGCAGGTGCTTGTGCCACTCAGCTAAACCTCCAGCCCCTTTTTGAATGTTTTATAAGAAAAAGCAAAAAAAACCCTTTAAAAACGAGAGGTCAGGAATCCCATTTTACAGACGGGAAAGCTAAGGTACAGAGAGGTAAGGTAGCCTCCAAAGGTCACAGAACTTGAGAATGGCAGAGCTGAGCTTGAACTTAGCCAGCTGCTGCACTGGATGCCTGCCTGCCTCTTCCTGCCCCTGTGTCTTATTACTTTCTTCATTGCTGAGACATGGTAGCCAACACCTACAACTACAGGAGGAAAGGCATATTTTGGTTTACAGTTTGTTGAGGGTTCAATCCACAGTCTAGGCCAGCTCCAAGGCAAGGCGGCATGGCAGAGGAGAAAGAGTTCATGGTACGGCAGTGGGAAGCAGAGAGAAATCAAAGGAGGAGGAGGGAGATGGAGCCTTCCAGCCCTGGCCCCTGTGACTCCCCTCCTCCGACGAGGCTTCCCCTCCCAGCATCACCTTTAGCTATGAACTCATCTGTGGACTAACCCACTGATGAGTGTCACACACGCATGACCCAATCACCTCCTAAGACACACACCTGTGAGCATGTGAGGCATGGGGGGACATTTAGATATAAACCATAACACCCTGGTACACGCTTGTGCTTAGGAATGTTTGTTGAGTGAACAGCAGAAGTGTAAAGGGCCTTGAGTGTTCTACCTCAGATACATCCCTGGATTCCTGCTCTACTCTGGACTCCACGATCTTCCAGGTGGCCTCTAGGTTGGTGTCCTATCCCAATCTGCTGACCCTTCTGCACCCAGCAACCAGAGGGGACACCATCCTGGGATTACCATGTTTAAACACTTCCTGGGGTTTCCTCCTAAGGACTATTGCTATTGTTATTGTTGTTGGTTTTTGTTTGGCTTAATTTTGTTCTTTGAGACAGGGTCTTCCCATGCAGGTTTTTTTTTTGTTTGTTTTTTTTGGGTTTTTTTTTTTTGGCAGTTTAAAAAAATTTGTTGGTACCTTTTAGATATACATAATGATAACATTCATCATAGAAAATTTGCACCTTTTCCCATTCCCCTCCCCATACTTCAAACCTGCGTCCCCTCCTTATTTACAAAAGCTTTGTTTTCATTTTTCCCTTGTCCCATCTTTCCTTTTTCCCTTCCTTGTTCCCCTTCTCATTTGATTCCATAATGTAGACTGACCTTGAACTTGCCTAGGTTGGCTTTCAACTTTGGTGATTCTCCTCTTCAGCCTTTGAAAGCTGGGATTTCTGGTGTACAGCACACTCGCTGATGTTTTATTGCCAGTTTTTTTTCTCTCTTTTTCCTCTGAACAAGAAATAGTACACATGATTTATTTCTTTTCCCTAACAGCTTTGGTGATTCTATTCTTGTGTTGAATTTCTGGAATCTTGACTATGCTATGCCTGGCTGTAGATTTTTTTGGATCATTGCTAATTGGAATTCTACATGCCTCGTTTATCTGTATGTCAAATTCTTTTTCTCTACCAGCAAAGTTTTCTGTCATGATGTCTGTGAACATTTTTAAAATGTCATTTGTGGTATCTCCTGCTTGTTCATTGACTCCAGTTAATCTTAAATTATTCTTCTTTGTCTCATCTAGCAGCTGCTGGATTGATTTCTCATGATCCCTCGCTAGCTTTGAGAAATCCTTCTTTTCCTGGTCGTTAACTTCAAGCCTGTCTTCAGTATCTGAAATCCTGTCCTCACATTGGCCTAATCTGCTTTGAATACTTTCAATGGAGTTTTTATTCTCCTGAATGTCTGCTTGAATCTGCTTTATAGATTCTATTTTTTCCCTATGCTGAGCTTCCATAATTTGCCTAAGCTCATCTTTTTTTTTTTTGTCAGTGTCTGCTTTAACATCCCTAAGCATGGTGTATAAATTTTGGTAATATCTGTAGTTATTTGAGAGGTTATTTCTGATTTCATTTTTTTTTTCAGTCTCATTCAATTGCTTTGCTGTTTCCACTTTAGAGAGACCTGGTAGAGACTTTTGGATTGTCCCACCTCATTGTCCCCTGGGTTTGCCTTTGGTGAACTGGATATCTCAGGTTGCATCTTAAGTGTCTTCTCATTTCTTTTCTTTTTTTAGTTTAATTCCTGGGGTGATGCTTGTAAGTTGCCTATAGTGGGTTGCTTTATTGGTAATATTTAGGACACGTAGGTGATGATTACTTGTCTGAGGGATCTTCCAGGTGTAGCTAGTTTTGGGATTTTGAGTGTGTTGGAAGATCTTGCCTTTTGTTTGGCCTCCTCACTTGTTCTTTGGCACTGTGCCACAGAATCTTCTGTGACCCTTAGTTAATCTCATTCATGGATTTACAGTCATGCAGTCCTCCATGTCTGCTGCATCTCTCTGCAGAGGCCTCTGAGGTCACCAGCCATCACCGTCACTGTCACCAGCAGTCTCCAGGTTTGAACAGCTCCTCCCACACAGTGAGTCTGGCTCAGGGAGAAGGCACTGGCAGCTATCATTTTCTTCTTGGTTGAAGTCTTTCTTTTTACTTTCTCTGTGGGCTTCAATTTGTGCTTCAGGTTCAATTTGTGCTTTGGGCCTAGGGGACCCACTTCCTTCCTTCTTGTCTTCCTCACAATGCTATATTGCAGTGTCTGGCACATGATTTAAAATTTTTAAAAATGCAAAGAAAACACAGCAAAATGGTTCTCTCTTCTGCCCATGCTGCTAGGCTCTGCACTGTAGTGTCCTGGGTGTCTTTCCAAGAGTGGCCCAGTCACAGGCGAAAGTCAGGGAGGGACAGGAGGAAGGGGCAAAGCCCTTTGCTGTCCAGCCCTACCCCACCCAACACTGACCGGAAGAGCTCCATTTTGTCTTTTCACAGCTTAGCCCTTTTATTTATGTTTATTGATAAATTTATTTATTTTGGTGCTAAAGAATTGAAACCAGGACACACACTCTCTCACTGAGCTATAACCCCACCCCAGGCCAGCCTTTTATGCAAGCGCTCAACAGGGATCCAAGCAGCTGCCTGAAATGACACAGAACACCCCTCCCCTGCTCCTCCTGGCCTGGCCCATCTTTAGAACCCAGCTGCTGTGTCCTCCAAGCAACTTAAGATCTGGCCACACCAAGCTATGCCCTGCTCCCCACTTATGTCCTGCATCTTCAGGTTGGCACAGGGCACTGCTCTGATGCCCCAGTGCCTTTCCATGTTTCCGCTCAGCAAGTTTATCCTTTATCAACCTTGAACATCACCACCTGTGTGAGTCATCTATTGCTATTTGGCAAGTTACCCCCAATTTTGCATTGGAAGCAACACGTGTTTGTTGCTACCCACTGTCAGTGAGGGTCATGAGTCAGAGAGTGCCTTGGCTGAGTGGTTTTGGCCTGAGGTCACTTACGAGATCCCAGTCATTGAGGAATGGATGAGAAAAGATGTGGTATTTTTAAATAATGGAGTACTACTCAGCCATAAAGGCTAAACTGGAGAGTTTTATAGGTAAATAGATGCAACTTGAGACCATACTCATTAGTGGAATAAATCAGACTCACCTGTGTAAACATTGGATCATGTGAGATTAGTGTGAGAAGCTGAAACAACATATGTATACGTGCATGTATATGTATATAAAAAATAATTAAGATAGTTATACTACTGATTTCTCTGAGTTCACTGAAGAAAGAGATTTGTGCTGGTATTGTCCAGACAACTGACTGCAGATGTCTTGTGCTCTGGGTAAGTGATTTGGGGATAACAATGTGCAATGTATGTACCATTGTCGCCCCCTGATTGATGTGTTTTGAAATTTTGTTTTCTTCTTTCTTTTTCTTTTTTTCCTTGAAATAAAATAAATTTGTTAAAAAAAAAAATCCCAGTCAAGCTGCTGGGCAGAGCTATAGGCTGTCTGGGAGGCTCATGCGGGGCTACGGAACCATGTCCAAGCCCCCTCCACACTGTGGGCCTTTCCCATTAGGGTTGCCCCTGGCATGGCAGCTGGTGTCCCTCAGAACGAGGGTCCCCCAGGATGAGGGAGAATACAGCTACAATGGATGTCACGGTCCTTTATCACCTTCACCTGGAAGTTTCACTTCAGCCTTTCCACTTAATCCACTGGCCACATGGTGGTGTGGAGAGGACCCCTCACGGGTGTGGATCTAGGGCCCATCTCGGAGGCTGTGACACCCCACCCCCCAGCTGTCAGTGCAGTCCTGGACAGCCACACTTTCTCCATCTTTCCTGTGAAGCTTTCTCTGCCTTTGTGTTTCCAGATTGCTAACTCTTTTAGGGCAGTGACTAAACCTTTTCATATTTCTTTTCATTTTCAGCCCTCCTCACTTGCTAACAGAATGCATACAAGGTGCCAAATTAATGCTGAATACATTAGTGGGTGGAAAAATAAATAAATAAATTAGTGACCACCTAGAGGGATAGTTTCAAAGGCGAGAGGAGACAGGACGAAGTATGTCCGGCTTCTTTCTCCCACTTTCTGCTGGCCAACATACCTCATGAGGTGATTTCTCAGATCTTGCTTCCTCTTTTTTGGGCTACTCTCCTCCCTCACCCCACCCCCACTCTGTGGTCACAGCAGCAGAGGCTTGGCCACTACATTGGATGACAGCTTTGCCTCCTGCTTGCAGCTGACTGGGACCCTGCTCCAAGCTAGGCATTGGGCTTTTTCTCCAGGGAGTTTAAGCTCAGCACAAATGGAGGCCAAGCTCCAGTCTGGTTTCCTTCTTATCCAGAGGGACATAAAATCTGGAAATCATTGACAGTGGTGTGTCTTTCTCTGAGGGCTGTAGAGAAAGCCACATGGCCACAGCAGGAGGAGGAATGAACAAAGAGGAAGAGGGAGAGGGAGGGGAGCCAGGGGTACAAAATCACCCCAGCTCCTGCTTCTAGGCCAGGTCTCAGGTTCAGCTGTGGTTCCAGTTATAGTCCTCATTAGACACCCCTATACTCCTTTATTTATGTATTTATCTATGCATTTATTTATTTAGTGGGCCTCACTTATGTTAGGCAAACACTTTACCACTGAACTACATCCCTAACCCTCCTTTCAAACTTTTTTATTTAATTTATTTTTTGAGATGGGTTCTTGCTAAGTAGCCCAGGCCAGCCTTGAACTTGCAGTCCTGCCTTGGCTGCCTGAGTAGCTGGGATTACAGGTGTGGAGTACCACGCCCAGCTCCTGTATTTTTGCAGTAAGTGAAGTTTAATCAGTAGTGTGTGGAGCCATCTCTCTCTGGCTTATGACAGCCAGTCATTCATATTCAGTGCCATCACTTTGACAGCTGGAAGTCAGCCATGGGGGCCATATTTATACCACAGAAATGGTCAAATGCTACCAGTCCAGGAGCCGGTGTTGAGCATTTGCCAGTACCTCCCTGGGTTTAAGATGGTTCCAAGGGCTTTCTGTAACTTCCTGTCCAAAGAGATTTTCTTGAAACACCTACTGGGCAAACTCCTACTCGTGCCCTGAGACCCAGTAGAATGTGAGAAGCCTTTCAGCACTCTCATGGGAGGCTGGTTCACAGTGCTCCTAGCACCTAAAGGACACGATGAGACAGTCCAGAATGCAGAGCTAGGTGACACAGGCCATGCATGAAACAAAGATCTCAGTTAGGCAATAACTGCAACAGCCCTAGGGATCGAAGTCCAGGCTCCTCGACACTGGGGTGGCCCTGAGCAGTGGCCCTTGTCCTCCTTCCATCTCCAGCCTCTCCCCTGGCTGCTCCTCCCATGCCCACCTGGTTCCCACCCAAACCTCATGCCCTGGCCTCCTCAGCCTTCCTGAGAGTCCCTGCTCCGTGAGATGCCAGCCGGCCAGAAAATTTGATCAAATCTCCCAGGTTCATCATCTCCGGAGAGTCAGAGACCAAACATCTTCTTCTCCCTGAAGCCTTTCCTGTCTCTGTATCCTGTGCACCCCACTGTGCCCCCACGAATGTATGTCAGGACTGGAGCCACTTTTGATGTTAACTCATTTTCAAGCCTCCTGCTATGCTGGCAGCTCCTGGGGCCAGCGTCTGTCTCGCCTCCTTCAAGGCACGTGGAAGACTGAGGGATGATGAGGTGTGTCCCAACCCCAAGTTCTAATCCGGAGATCAGGGTGGAGCCCTGGCCCCAGCCCAGCTGTCTAAGCACAAGGTGAGTCACTGAGCACGGAAGAAGTTGCCAGGCTCAGAGAGGCCAACACCACAGCAAAGGAGAAGCAGGAAATCTCCTTCACATGGTGTTCCCAGCAGAGGGCGAGGGGCCCTGGGCAGAGACCACCCTGGGCAAAAGGGGAGGAGCAAAAGAGGAGGAGTGTGGTGCTAGGGAGAAAACCCAAACTTGGGCGTCCCGAACAGCAAGGTTCCATTCTAGCCATGACATTATGGATGTGGCCATAAGCAAATCACTCCGACCCTCTGAGCATCAGTTCTCACACCTGTCCCAACCCACTTTTTCTTCTTTTTTTGGTACCAGGGATTGAACTCATGACCTCATGCTTGCCAGGCAGGTGCTTGTACTGCTAAGCTGAATCCTCGGCCCCTCACTTTCTATTAACCCTAAAAGAGACCTTGTATGAAGTGCCTGGAATGAGAAACAGCCAATAAAATTTAGCATCTCCTTTGCCAGGGCTTCTGTGTTCTGTTGGTCACATGCAAAGGAATCAGTTTCCTTTAACTAAAGGTGCTCAGGTCCCCTATGGTGTGTGGTCCTCGTGCATAACCTAAATATTGTCCTGTATCCTTTAACTCATCACTGGGTTGCTTGTCATATCTCACACAATGTAAGTGCTGTGAACAAATAGTTGTTATATTGCATTTTATGTGTTATTTTTAAAAGTGTTTTCAGTTGAATCCACAGAAGTGGATTCCATGGACACAGTAGGACAACAGTATCCTTTCTTGTTAGTCTTCACACAATGCTAAGAGGAGGTGGCACCACTGCCCCCACTTTACAGGTGAGAATACTGAGGCTAGAGGGGAGGGAGAACCTGCTCAAGGCCACACAAGAAGAACCAAGGCCAGAATTCGAACTCTTCCAGTCCAGGCCCCTGCCTCATCCTGCTCTGTGGCCTTGACCCCACGCTGCAGTGTTCTTACCTCTACCTGTGGCTCTGAGGCTGCCTGAGTTCTGGTCAGTTCTGGCTTCATCCAGAAAAGAGTCCCAAGTTCTTGCTGGGCTTGTGCACACCTGTAATTGCAGCCCTGAGGCAGGAGGATCACCAAGAGTTCAAGGCCAGCCTGAATTATGAAGCGAAACCCTGTCTCAAAAAACAAGGGCTGGGATGTGGAGGGGGTGAGGGGAGGTTTTCCCAAGTTCACAAACCATGTTAGTGCCAACTTTTAAAAACTTTAAAAAATATATTATTAGATGGTATCCAACGCATGTAGAAGGAAATATATAGCATACATATGTACGTCACAAAGCATAGCAAAAAAATCAAAGCTACCACTCAGTTTAAAATACACTGACAGCGGGTTTGGGTTGTAGCCTGGTGCTAGAGTGCTTGGCGACCATGTGCAAGACCCTGGGTTTGATCCCCACAGCTGCAAACACACACACACACACACACACACACACACACGTTCACAGCTTACTCGTTTGTATTTTTAGGGACCTGTTGTGTTTTCAAAATGCAAAATGTCTCTCTTCACTGGAAACCTGAGTATTTCCTGTGGGTAGCGGGCTACACCCCTCCAGCATGCTTTCTCGGAAGAGCTCTCAACTACTGTTTTCTTTTTCTTTTCTTTTCTTTGCTTTGCTTTGCTTTGCTTTGCTTTGTTTTTTGGTGCTGGGGACTGAACAGAGGGCCTTAAGCATGCTAGGCATATTTGTTTGCTTTTAAATCACACTTCCTATCAGAAAACCCTGTGTGTGTGTGGGGGGGGATGTCCTGCAGGTTTAATCTTCAAGAAATAAATCATAGATCTGTCTCTCTTCCTATCCCTTAGTCAAAGATGCTAGGGGGCCACACCTGCATTTGCAGGGCCCCAGTTACTCTCCATTGGGTAACCCCGTGAGCTTTTAAAAGGAAATCAAGCCCTGTCTCTCCCAGCTTGGTCGTGACCCCTGAGGCCTGCCTGGCCTGCCTGCCAATCCTGAACCCTCAGGGCTGACATGGGGTAGAGGAGAAGAGGCCGGTCCTTGCTCTGGAGGTCAATCAGGCCTGGTGAGGGCTCCCTCTCTCCCCTCCTCCAGCATTACTTTCCATCCTCTCTGGGGGGCTCTTCTGCAGACTTGAGAATGGCACTTCCTGCCCAGGAGCCCCCGCCTATTGGCACCTGACTGGTCCCTTTCTGTTTCCTGTTTCTCAGTCTCATTTTTTATAACAGTTGGTAATGCCTCCTTTGTAAGCATGAAATAAATTCACAGATAATAAAGCCTACCTAAGAATATGCATATATATATATATATATATATATATATATATATTTTTTTTTTTTTTTAAAAACACCCAACAGGATGGCTGGGCATGGTGGCACACACCTATGATTCCAGCTACTGAGGAAGCTGAAGCAGGATGATGGCAAGTTCAAGCTCAGCCTGGGCAAACTTGTCTCGAAGTAAAAAAATAGAACAAGGGCAGGGAATATAGCTCTGCAGAAAGGCCCAGGTTTAATCCCCAGTACTATGAAAAACAAAACAAAAAATAAAACGAAATAAAGTAGAGTAAAATGAAAAGGGCTGGAGATGCCAGGGATTTAACCTAGTGGCACAAGTGCCAGGGTTGTGAGTTCCATCTCGGGAAGAAAAAAAAAAGGGCTGGAGATGTAGCTCAGCTTCGGTTCTCAGCACTGCAACACAACAAAACAACAAAGTAACCGATAAGATATACTAGGATTTACATGAGAAGTAAAAGGAAAGTGACGTTTAATAATTGAATACAGGGCTGGGGATTTAGCTCAGTGGCATAAGCACCTGCCTGGCAAGTGCAAGGTGGTGAGTTTGATCCCCGGTACCAAAAAAAAAAAAAAAATTGAATATAAGTTCCATCTATAACAGCTCTTCTGGTAGTCTGTATCTATCTGCACACAATCTGGAGTGACTGTAAAATCACAGTGACAAAGGTGCCTGACAGAGATGTAATGCATTGACATGAATGCTGCAGAGATGTGCAGGGGTGGAGCCCCAAACAGAACGAGGTGTGGCCTCCCTCCGTGCGCGTGGTTCCTGAGTTCCCGGAAAAAAAGTGAGAGATAACCTTGTGGAACAAGTTCTCTGCGCGTTACTATAACACCATCTTGGGTTCTGAAATTTTCACCCGCGCGGATGTCTGCTGGAGTGGCACAGACAGTATCAGTTTCCTCATCCCATCCCTTCAACGAGCTTGCACATGGCAGGATGTCTGGTGTCCCTGACACAGGCTGAAGGCAGGTGTGGCCCTAAGCAAGGGGACCGTGGGAAAAAGCCTATGGTCATGTCGAATGCTTCCGCTAGGCGGCGCTGCAGCCCTGAACAAAAACCACAGCCGGGTCCTCTCTCTTTTTTTTTCTCATGATCCACTACTCAGGAGCCGAAGTATTTTGTTCATGGAATCTCTATTTCCCCAACTACAGTGTGAGATACCGAGGGACAGAGTTTGGTTCTTTTGCTGCTGCAGCCCCACAGTCTTGAGCAGCGCCTGGCTCAGAGCAGGCTTTCCAGGAGGGGGAACATGTGAAAGAGTTTTGTTCAGAGCCTTCCAGCATGGGACACAATCATGGGATACAATCACTGATCATGGGAGTAACCTATGATCAGTGGCTTTGCTAATCCAGCCCCTGACTTGGTACAAAATTGAGATTTTCCTACAGGGTGGTTTCAATATCCTTTTTTTTTTTTGGCTCATTCTGTGTTTTAGTCAGGTCCTCAGGAGAGAGTTGCTGACATTCCCTGCCTGCTTTCTGTGCTTGCGGGCAGCTGAGCAAGTTCTGCCTTAGGGTCTTTCACTTCGTTCTCCAGGGGCTCCCTCCAAGAATGGCTTGTGGTCCCCTCACCCCACAAATGAGGCAACCAGCTTAACAGAGCCACCAGGCGACCTTCTCAGTGTTGCCCAGGAAGCCCCAGCTTGGGGTTTGAACTCTGCTGCACGGAGTCGTCCGGTCACATGCATCCTCTCCATACACTTTGGCCAGGGGCGTGGGAGCCAGAAGGCCCCGAGTCAAGGTTAGTTCTGCTCCTTCCTGTCTCAGTTTCTTTCTTGATGAAATAAAGCAGTAGAACCAGTTGGGGGGAAAAAAGCTAATTTGTCCCGAGGCCACAAGTGTTACTGTGGACTTCAGCAGAAGAGAATTCAGCTCCGCCTGGGTCAGCCAGGTGGGTCCAGATGTGCTCTAGATGGCCTAGCGCAGACTCAGAGGACCACAACCAGGTTGGGGAAGTGGGACCCATAGGCTTGGAGAGAGGAGGTGGGGTGGGCAGGGTCTGGGAAAGGACCATAGAGGCAGAAGAGTTGCTGGTTTTCCAAGTACCCCAAGATCACCAGGTGCTCCTGACCAAAGGTCAGGGTTCAGGATGGAAGTCACTGTCCATAGTTCAGGGGTCACACAATTCATAGAACCCTTAGTCTTAGGTTAGAAGATTAAAATGCCTGCTCACACCCTCAGGAATCCGGGGGTTAGAGACAAAAAGAGAAAGAACTTGCTAGAAGCAGGATACAAAGTGGGCTGTGCTGGTGAAGGGCAGCACTCTGGGTAAGGAAAGACCTGTCAGGAAAATTATCCAGAAGCTTTGGACAGGTCTATAAGGTCCTTTACAACACCCAGATCCAAGGTAGGTCACTCCAGATGCCTCTTCTAACTTGGACCCCTTGAGAGGCCCCACCTGCCTGCTACGTAAGGCTGAGAAGTCTTTCTCTTCTCTTCCCACTGGGCCTTAAAAATCCTTGAGGGGTTTTCCTGGGGACATCGTGGAGGAGGCTGTGATTTATTCCACCAGCTCTGCTGGGTCCGGGCCTGCCTGGATATTTCTAGCACTCCCAAAGGAAAACAAACCTTTACCCACTAATGTAAGCAGGCAAAATCTTTACCCAACAAAACAAATAAGCCAGCTCCTCTGAGCCCCGCGTAGCTTTCCTAACATGGCATTGAGGACCACACGCCAGACAACATGGACAGTTCTGCTCCCCGGGAGAGAGGTGCAGGGACTGACTCCCGGTGGCAGACAGAGGTCACTTTCGCACTGGCTTCAAGGGCTGGATGGGGCTCTTCAGGGGTAGTTGCCAGATAAAATCAAGGAGGCCCAGTTACATTTGAATTTTCCGTAATGAATGATTTTTTAGTATAAGCATGTGCCACAGCCCAATTGAGATATACTTAATGACTATTTATTGCTTATCAGATATTCAGATTTAACTGGGTTTCCTATCTTCCCATTTGCAACTAGCCAGGCTGCATATAAATAGGACCAATGACCCAGGCTGACCAGTTTCTTTAAAGGGAATGAACAAAGTGAGTCCAGGGCTTTATTATATGATGTAATTTACATTCAAAAACTCAGCCTGTATTTTTTTTTTCCTGAGACAGGGTCTGGCTGTACAGTTCAGGATGGCCTAGAACTCACCACAATCCTCCTGCCTCAGCCTCCCAAACAATGGGGTTACAGGCATGTGCCATCACGCTCAGCCTCTCAGCCCTTTTTGTACTAAAAAGAAGGGTGTGGCTGCTACTAAATAAGCATCATTAGTTTAGGAGCTACCCAGGAAGTTCAAGCCACCCAGGGAATAACTGTGACTTAGAGTTTGACCCGGTATTCACTGAGGAGGAGTCATTTATTTCCAAGGACTTAGTCATAGGTAGGTCTTCCGGCCAAAGCTCTCCATACTGCGCTATACTTAGAGGGCAGGTGCTGTACTTAAACAAATTGCTTAATCCTCACGATTCTTCTGACTTGAAGTAAAACTGGAGTAAGTCAGGTACTCAGTATCAGGGGCTAGGGAAGCGAGTTGATGGTCTAATTAACCAAGGGGTAGAGTATTAGGAGATATCCCTTAATAACTAATGGTTATTAAGGCTGTTGTAATGCAGAAGATGCTTAAGGTATGAGGGCTACAGATGAGAAGACGGTATGAAATTTAAAACATGACACCCATTTATAGACTAGACACCAGCAGGAAATGAATGTGTTTCTGTTTTGTTTTTGTCTTTTTGAGACAGGGTGTCCCTGTGCAGTTCGGGCTGGCCTTGAGCTCACTTTGTAGCCCAGGCTGGTCTCAAACTCGCAACGATCCTCCTGCCTCAGCCTCCTGAGTTCTGGGATTACAGGTGTGCACCACCATTCCCAGTTAGGAAATAAATGTGAACTGTGATTAGGTTGGGTAATTTTTTCCCCAAAACATCCTTTAATGACTATATTACCAGCATTATCATTAAAAGCAAAACAAGGGCTGGTATGGGCCAGGCTTGAGTTTAATCAGTGTCCCCTCACCCTAAGATTGAAAAGCCTTCTAGAATCCTTCCTTTCTTCTCCGGCAGGCAGGAGGAATCCAGACCTACTCCAGGTTACCTCACGGAGGCCTACTCCGCTCTTCTCTCACCTTGTCTATTTTCTAATAAACTAAAAATAACATTTTATAGACATATCTTGGTTGCCACAGGGTTAGCAGCCAAACATAATTTGGGCTAAGAAGTTAAGATTCATGCCATACCTGCTTTGAGGATCTTAGGGCCACAGTGTCTCGTTTGTTTATTTTCCAGACAAGGTCTCACGAGATAGTTCGAGTAGGACTTGAACTCACTATGTAGTCCAGGCTGGCCTCAAACTTGCAGCAATCCTCCTGCCTCAGCCTCCTGAGTGCTGAGGTTACAAGTGTGGGCCACTGTGCTAGACTGCCATTTGATTTTTCTTAGCCAGCTGTCTAATGCAGGCTGGGACCAAGCTCCAGTAAGACTGGGTGTTGCTATATCTATGAGAAAGCCAAGCCCCGAGGTTTCCTACTGCTGTAAACGTTTTCACGGGTCACGCATTGGAACACTCACTGAGTTTGAATTCATGACCTCCAATCTACCCACCAGAACTCTTGGGAAAACAATCGACTGGCTTATTGTTGAATCACCCTATAACAGCAACTTCATACACGTTCGAATTGACGGAATTTGGGGGTGGGGGAGAACAGTCCTCATTGGCATGTTGAAAAAAGAAAAGTAGAGAATTTATAAAAGTGAAACCATTTTGAGCAGAGGTCAGCATACCAGTGGTTTTAGGCCTCTGAGGGCCATAGCGTAACTGTCACAGCTACTCAGCTCGTCCTGTGGCTGGACAGAAGCCAGAGAGAGGAGACAAGACTTAAAGGAACGGGTGTCATTCTTCCAACAGCTGGATTCGTGATGCTACCATGATTTTGTGGCATTTCCACTTACTATCAACTCTTTTCCTTTTGACTCCTCTCCCCTAACAGTTTAAAAATGTGAAAACCATTCTTTGCCTAACAGTTGTGCAAAAACCAGTAGAGGATAGGTTTTTTGTTTTTTTGGGCACTGGGGATTGAACTCATGACCTTCTGCTTACCAGGCAGGCACTTATGCCACTGAGCTAAATTCCCAGCCCCACGGGTAGAGCTTGTGTTGGCTGTGGTTTGCTTTTGCCTGGTTTGTAGCACAGGCTCTGGCTCAGCGGGCTCTGAGCTTGGCCCCAGCCTTACCCTTCCCGTACGGGTGGAAGTTTCAGTTTCTGGAGCCGTAAAATGGGGGGAAATAAGTGGCGGGTGTGTAGCATTGTTACGAGGACTGTACTGCCACTACTTGCGCATTCTAGGAGCCTTACAAATGCACGGGGCGGGGTGGGGCAGGCCTGGTGGTGCACACCTATGGTCTCAGAACTCAGTAGGAGGATAGCTGTGAGTTTGAGGCCAGCCTGGGTTACA
Organism: Hydrochoerus hydrochaeris; assembly: GCA_004027455.1. NCBI lineage: Eukaryota > Metazoa > Chordata > Mammalia > Rodentia > Hydrochaeridae > Hydrochoerus > Hydrochoerus hydrochaeris. The sequence continues at coordinate 133,680 of PVLA01000900.1, read as the reverse complement.
TAGTGAGTTCAAGGCCCAGCCTGGACTGTGTGGTGAAACCCTGTCTCAAAGAGACCAAAAAAAAAAAGCATTCACAGTAGTGATTATTTCAACCATAAAGACTATTGAGTGCTGATTAATTGATCATAAATGATGACTATAATTTCATGATTCACCCCTCCCCAGCACACTGGTACAGTGTCATAATTCTCAGCTCTCCTGTGCACCCAAATACCTAGGGAAGGGGGCTCTATTTTTTTTCTTTTTTTTGCATTTCTTTAAGTGGATACAGAGTTTTAAAATTCACTGCATTACATGGTGCGTGTACAGTGCTGTTTTTTATTTTTTTCCCCACCCTTCCAACCAAGAATTCAGAGTCAACAAGTCTGGAGGGGGCCCCAGACCAGAAGTCTTTGCTCACCTAGCGCCTCAGTCATCCTAACTCGGGCAGAGAACAGCTGCAGTTTCTCCCTCCTCGCTGAGACAGGCAGAGACTCAGGCCCCACCTGGAACGCAGAGTTTTACGCTTGTTTCTATGGTGCTGGGGATTTTAGCCAGGGTCATGTGCATGCTAAGCACGGGCTCTAGCACGGAGCCACCCCCAACTCCGCGCCCTAGGACCGCAACTTAACAAGGACCCCGCAGCACACCCCTGTGAGCCGTACACTCGGGGGAGCTGAGGTGCACGGCCGCTGGTTGCGGGTCCCAGTGCTCCCCTTGCCGTGCAGCCTGTGCCCGGATGTGGTGCTGGGACTCCACGTGGGCCGAAGGGTGATCAGCTCATGGGTGCGTTGGTGACGCACTGCCGCTGAGGCCCGTGTGCTTGCTTTCTTACATTTTCTTCTTTTTAAATCTAGGTTTCTCATAAAGCGAGGTCCCACTGCAGTTGTCAGTCTGACAGAGCCTCGAAGGCAAGCCTGTGCCAGGAAAAGCAATTTAGGATCCAAGAGGCCATCAGGGGCCTCTTTCCCCATGACCCAGAGGGCGGACGTCACTGGGGCCCAGGGGGCTGGCCAGGGGTAGGCTGCCCATGGCATTTCTTAATATAGTTAGTCAATAGCTATGTTTTCTAAGTGCCACAGAGGATTTAAGGAATGTCGCTAAGTGTTTGGCAAGGAGAGGAATGGTGGCTTTGAGAAGGGCATTTCCCAGGCCTTGGGAGGGGAACAGATCCTGCAGGAAGAGCTGTCATGGAGACTGAGCCCCACTGAGGCCTGCTTACAGGTTTCCTCGGCTTGGTCTTGGGCATAAAGGTAGAGGCTGAGCAGAGCTGGCCTTGGCCGAGGAGGCCTGGTTTGGGCGGCTGGTGCAGGCTCTTCCTCTGCCTTGGTTTATTGGCCTGCACAAAGGGCAGTTGCTGCAGAGAACTGTATTTCGAAACACTGCTGCAACCAACCGTACTTTGCTGAGCATTTCCTTCCTTCTCCCCGCTGGAGGTCTAGGGAAGAGGCTTCCTGCCCTGGCCCTCTCCTCTCCTCTCCTCTCCTCTCCTCTCCTCTCCTCTCCTCTCCTCTCCTCTCCTCTCCTCTCCTCACTGTGAGAAGCTTAGCAGGGAAAGCCCAGCAGGAGGGTGGGACAAACCCCATTCGCCATCACCATGCCCTGCAACTATCAGTGGGGCGCTTTATATGTCAGAGACCTCCCTCTGTAAAATGGAAGAGGACGCCTTTCTTTACAGAGTGGCTGCAGAAGTAGAGGAAGTTGTGGATTTAAGAGTCCCCTGGGAGCCAGGTGTGGTGGCACATCCCTGTAATCCCAGCATTTGGGAGGCTGAGGCAGGAGGATTGCTGTGAATTTGAGGCCAGTCTGGGGTAGCTAGCGAGTTCCAGGCCAGCCTGAACTACATAGTGAGACCTTGTCTCAGAAAAGAAAAAAGAAAAAAGAGTTCTCTGGAAATCATAATATAAAGCTATCAAGTATCACGTGTATTCTCTAAATGAAATCCCTCAAATGGAATCATCTCCCTCTCTCTCTCTGATACGAGTTTAAATCTCTTCTACCCGACCCTTTCCTGGGATGATGACCAACTTTTTTTTTTTTGAAGAGTAGAATATATTTATTGAGACAAAGCTTCTGTCTGAAGAGAGACAGAAGGGGGTCCTGAGCGAGTGGGTTGCCCAGGACTCTGTCTTTTCCAAGGATTTTTATAGAGTAAGACCATGGGTTCAAGGTGGGGAAGGACTGGGAACTCACAAAGCAGATGGGAGTAAGGTGGGACCATAACTAGAGTTAGCCAATAAGATCAATAGTTCAGGTACAATTGATTACATTAGGGACAAATGGGAAAGCAAGTCACATAGAAAGTGGGCATTCTTGGAGCTGTGACCTTTCCCTTACAAGGATGGGACAGTGTAAGAGGGAACTAATTAGAATATCAGTCCCCAGGATGCAGATGCATTTGTTTGGTTCTTTGTCTTGAGATCTGACCTGCAGCAAGAGGTGTGTGTGTCTCCTCCGAGGTCATCAGACATCTGGTCCTCTGTGCCAGCTTCTTTGAGGGCCCAGCCCTGTCTGACTGCCTGTAATATTTCTAACTGGCTCAGCTGCCTCTAACACTGACCACTCTGAAGAAGTAACCCGAACTGCCGTGAGGGGAAAGGGGGAGAAGACCGATCTAGCTGCTTCAGGCTGAACAGGGTCGCAGAATTTGAACAGCAGTCGGAGGTGCTTCCACAGAGATCCTGTCTAGAAGCCCTCGATAGACACCAGGCATTTTCATCTTGGGTATGTGCACAGCTTTAAGTCTGTTCACGGTCATGCTTATTCTCAATTTCTTCCTCCTGTTCTGGCAAGAAGGTGGCGGGATTTGAGGAAGAGCATGTCTTTGTTTGAATGGCTGATGACCAACTTTAGCACCTGATTAGTTTTGTGACCTCAAAGGAAATCACTGATGTAGGCGAGATTATCAATTGGTGTTAAAATCATTAGGAGGTCTATTATCAGCAAGAACATGGACAACAAAAGTCCAGGAATAAAATAAGACAATATTGGGGTAAACGACACACAGTATGGCTTTATGTCACAGGTGATAGTGAGCCCAAGTGTTCTTGTTGTAAAGTTCTGTTCACAGGAAACACAGGGGTGGGCAGAAGTCATCTGTGAATTCTTTCTTCAGTATTAGGGATTGTATCCAGGGCCTTTCCACTGAACTACAGGCTCAAACCTTTCATTTCTTAGTTTGAGAAATGGTCTAAGTTGCTGTTGCCCAGACTGGGCTTGAAACTGTGATCCTCCCAGAACCACCATGCCCTTCCATCTGTGATTTTGGAATAGAGGTGACTTTTTATAGTCCTGGGGGTGGATACAAGCGGGAGTCATCCAGAGGGTTAGGAATTTCTCTATTTGATTTGAGCCATGTAAAAATCTTCACACAGCCAGACTCTGTATTTGCTAGTATACGAAACACTCTCCACACTGTAGTTCAGCTAAAGGCTTTTAGCTTGATTCCAATCAAGGTTTTAGATTCAATTTCCAGTTTGCAGGAAATGCAGGGAAGAGAGGGACAAATGGCCCTATGAAGAAAGTAACTGGACAAATTGGAAGGTTAAGGGGCTGGGGATTTAGCTAAGCGGCATAAGGGCCTGCCTTGCAAGTGCACAGTCATGAGTTTGATCCTCAGTACCGATAAAAAAGAAAATTGGAAGGTTAGAATTTATACAGGGCAACTGATGCCATCTCTTTCACCAGGGGGACTCATCTAGATCAGGAGAGGTGAGGGGACCACATAAACACATGCCACACAGGGGCAAACAAGTCATAAAAGGAACTTTCTGAGGCAGCAATTTGGGATATTTGATTATTTGATTAATCTATTTTCTTTCACTGTAACAAAACACTCGAGGCGGGATCTTTCTGTGACAGGAGGTTTATTTCGTCCATAGTTTTGGAGGCTCAAGAGCGTGGCACAGGCTCCTGCTTGCCTCTGGTGAGAGCCTTCTGAGTACATCACGATATGGAAGACACTGTCATGGGGGGAACTTGTAAGAGGGAGAAGACCTGTGGCAAGAAAGGGAGGAAGAAGACTGAAGGGCCAGGCTTTTCACAACCTGCTCCTTGGGAACTAACGAAGGTCCATGGAAAATTACATTGTTCCTTTTGGAGGGCAGGGCTGCACTGACCCTTATCACCCTGGTCCCACCTCCTAAGGGGCCACCATCTCAACACAGCCACACTGATGACCAAACTTCCAGCACATGAATCTTTAAGGGACACAACTGAGCCACATCCAAATCGTAGAAAATACAGATTCAATTTTAGATGATGGTAAGTAACAATTTGTAATGTTTTAAAGCATGGTAATACCAATTTAGTCCTATTGGAAAGTGCTGTTTTGGTTTCTTCTGATCCATTTTCAGCTTGGTGAAGGATTAGAAAACCTACGATTGCCTCTGAGGGTTCCCTTTCTTCATGCAGCCCTTTCTACAGGAAATGGATGTTTCTGGACTTATAACCCAGCATATCACATATTCCCCCATTTCATAATAGCCATGTGTTTTACTCATTGTATCTATTTTGTAATTGTGAAAGTAGTACAATTTCGATAAAAAATATTTTAATTGGCCAATAAATATGCAAAACAATGAGGCTCCCCTCATCACAAGTTTCTCCTTTCTGTTTCTCTCCCCAAAGGGAGAGAAACAGAAAGGACATGCTATGCATGGACTGTCGTGTATCTTTTCACACAAACGTATCATTTAAATGCTGTTCTATGCAGAGGCAGCCTACCACATACCCTGCATTACACCTGGCTTTTTTTGATACAACATATTCAAAAAGTCATTCCAGATCTGCTTTTCTGAAGGCCACCAATGACCTCGAAGCTTTGAGATCCAAGGCCACCTGTCAGTCCCGCCTTTCTTCCATCCACCTGATTGTCCTTTTCTCCAGAGACACCACCTTCACTTGGCTTCCTGGACTATGAACCCTCCTAGATTCCTCCAGTTTCCTCCCTGCCAGCCTCTAAACACGGTCTCATCCCCTTGGTTCATCCTTGACCTTTTCTCCTCCTACCCTTCATGTCCTGGGTGATCTCATCCAGTCTCGTGGCTCTAAGAGTTAAGACTTCTCACCAACAACTCCCGATTTTATCTCTTGCTTGAGTCACAACCCAGAGCTCCAGCCTCTTTTATCAAATTGCTTATTTGACATCTCTGCTGGTTATCTAGCAAATGTCCAAGACAGAACGCATGACTTGAGCCCCCAAACTGGAACCTCCTCAGTCTTCCCTGTTTCAACTGTCGACAATTCCCTTTGTCCAACTACTCAGGCCAGGGACTGATGTACTCAGATGTACATGATGTCCCTCGTGCCAACCACAGCAAACCCCACTGCTCCCCTTGAACTCTTCCCACAGTCTGCCCACTCTTTGCCACCTGGGCTGAGCCCTCATTGTTGCTGGCTGAGGTCACTGCAGTGGCCACCTAGCTGGTCTCTTTCCTTTGATTTGCTCATCGACCTGCTGTCAGGGTGATCCTAGTACAACTAGACAAAGTCCCATCTCAGTTAGAAGGCGAGGCCCAGCACCCTGTGTGACTGACTGGTCATTCCCTCTGCCTTCCTTCCTACCACTCCCTGCTTTGCTCATTCTGCTCCTTGGTCCATTGCTCAGGCCACACCTACCCACCCATTCCATCTGTGCATGCCCAGTTGGATGTGTGTTCTTTTCCTGTCCTCCTCTGAATCTTCACACCTATAATTCCTCCCACCTGGAATGCCTCTTCCTGCTCCTGTTCATCCTCCAAGATTATTGGGTCCTGACTGAGATCCCCAATCTCCCAAACAAGTGTATGGTGGAGGCTTAAATAAAATGAGACAAGTGGTATGATTTTAGGGCTCCAGGAGGGTCAAAACCCTTTAGCTGAGCTCAAGACTCTGAGGACTAAGACAAAGACTTCTCTGGATCACCCATATTTATTAGGTCCAACAACAAAGGGTGGGGAAACTGAGGAAAGCACAGGCAATGAGTGGGACCTTGGGAGTCACTTCAAAGATGTCTCCAAGTAGTGAATCAAGTCAATTCAGTAGAACTGTCTTATCACGAAGACATGGTAGGAGACTGTAGGAGTAATTCCTGCACTGTAGTCTCTATCTGCTTAATTGATGTTTGAGCCAAGTGTCCACAGCTGTGGCCTTATCTTGCCTTTTGAGGTATCTCTGGCCTCACAGGCCAATACAGGCCTTAGCCAGGGCCAGTGATTCATAGAGGGTCACTTAGTATGAATCAGCTCCTGTTGCCAGGCAAGGGGCCGAGTCCTAGGACAGACTCACAGATAAACATAGAAAGCCAACTAGTTAATTTTAAATCCTCCTCAGAGCTGCTTTGTAGTCGTCTCCAACAAAGATCAGATGCTACAGCCCTCAGCCTTCAGCAAAGCAGAATGGATGGCCCTGTCCTGCCGCATTTCTCTTTCAGTTCTCATCACTTGTTTGGAATCAATGGCTTGTATCCCTTCCACTGAGACTTCACCCTTACCCATCTCTTACCCCCCCAATGCTCAGGAGCTTCTCTGCCACCCAGTGGGGTCCTTGTGTTTGTGGAAGGAATAAAGGAACTCCTGGAAGCCACCTGGACCTCCAAGTCTCTACAGCTCTCTCTGCTCCGAAGAACGCCAGAGCATTTCTTCTCTGGGACTGGGATTTTCTGTTGACTTGGACAGTGAACTGTCTAATGTTGTCCACACTCCCTTCTTTTGTCCTGTTAAACCCCTTTAATCCACTTCCTCTGCCCTAGGGGTGTTCGGGTGTTCTTGGCATGATCTCCTTCAAGAAGCAGTCTTTCTAAGGCACAGAGCTGCCACTCCACACTGTCACCCTTGTCTCCTAGGCACTCAAGGTTTAGGATGTAAAGCCCTACTGCTAGCCTGAGTCTTTCCCATTCCCCACCCATCCTTGTTAAAGAAAATATAAGGGCACCTGTCAAAGATGGCAAGGCAGACTTTACATAAGAAGCAGACTTCTGCAGTGGGGGTTTTGCAGCAGGGGAGAGACGGTGCTGGAGTTCTACTCTGCCTGGCAAGGAAACGTGGGAAACTATAGCTAAGGCACAGGGGTGGGGGGATTGGTGGGTGGGAAACTAAGGGAAAACCTCAGGAGACTGGGGATTCAAGTTGACTCGACAAGATTCTTCCTGTAGACAGACCAGGGTGGTTCCCTACCAAGGGCAGCAAATTCTCCCGACTCAGCGGGATTCCTGCTAAAGCTGGACTCAAGGGGTCTAGAACAGAGCCGGAGGTCAGAGCCGAGGCAGAAAGAAGACTCAGCTGAGCCTGACTCAAATTCAGTCCATAAAGACTTTCACCCCCTTAGCGCCCCAGTTCTTTGGATTGACCCTCCTCGACCCAAGCTCTTCCTCTTCCCAGATTTCCCAAGGAAATCTTCAAAGTCTCTTCTGAAACGCTGAGCTCTCCACCCCGCCACCCCGCATCCAAGGAACCCATCTTTCCTATTTGTACCTGGGAGGAGAGACGTGTCTATTTCTCTCCCCAAGCCTGGTGCTCTCTGAGAACAGGAAGGCTCAGCACGGTCCGCAGGGCCTGGACAGGGGCAAGTGAGGTTTGGTGTCTGCAGGTTCTGAGGTTGACGCCCACCCTCACCCCCGCACTCTGCGAAGGGTACCTGGGACTTTCCCTTCATCCTGGCCGTGTCCTGAGAGTTGGTGGTCAACACCCTAAGCCTGGGCCTGGGTCAGCTTCTACTGGAGACCAGGAGGCCACCTCACTGAATGTTTCTGCGCCCCACCCCCTGCAGTTGCAACCAATAGCGGAGGGGTGGGGTGAATAAGGCTAGGGCAAGGAGATGCTACCGAGGACCGAAGCTCCGCGGCTCGGCTACCCTCGAACAACGACACAAAGTTCACACCATAACTCCTGCAAGTAAGACGTCTGCACCCTCCGACCGCGACACAAACAAGCCCCCAGCAGCTACGAGGGCCGGCGCGGCGCCTTTAAGTGGTGGTGACCGTACTGCCCCCTGGCGGCCGTGGCGCTTCCTCTGCGCCCCGAGCTCCATATGCGGCCGGGGCAGTGCGAGGCCCGGAGCGGGTGCGGACGGCGGCCGGGCAGGTGTGTGCGCCCCGCGGGGTCCCGGCGCGCGCGGGAAGGAGCGCCTGATGCGGAACGGCGAGCGCGGCGCGCGGGTTCGGAGGGTGGGACCTGCGCGCGCGGGCTGGGGGAGGGGACACGGGTTTGGGGCAGTGCGCGGCCGTCCCCGCCTCCTTCGCCAAGCGAGGGCGCGTCGCCTGGGCCCGCACGGGGCGGTGTCCGCGAAGGCCCCGCCCTCAGCCTGGCACAGCCCCGGACTGAAAGAGCCCCGAGGGGTGGGTGGCTGGGCTGCCCGCATCCCTCTCCTCAGTCCAGCCAGTGGCACGCCGCGTTGAGCGCCTCCTTGCTCCGCCCCCTGCCCGGCGCCCCGCCCCC